>JBAWJQ010002080.1:0-177110 GCA_037783105.1 Bactrocera zonata | reverse complement strand
ATATATTACATATAGTACATATTTAAATAAATAAAAATAAAAAAAAAAATAAAAATAATTGCATCCATTGCATCCATACATTATTTAAAAATTGCACCTACTTTGGTTGTTGTTGTTCTGACCTGGAATTATAAAACATTAATTATTACTAAAATTTTGGAAAAGAAATAACTTACCGTTTATTTAAAGATAATTTGTTTTGGCGGTACCTATTGTGGCTAAGGTCCACCACTCTTCTTAATGCCCGTTCAAAACCTGGCCGTCCTTCCATTACAAATACATCTTCACAAAAATAGGAAAAATTTTATAATAAATATTTTTAAAGAAATGCTATGGCAAATTAATTTTATCTAATATATTAAACTTTTGAAAATAAAATTACCGAATAAAACTTCATTAACAAGTTTAAGCTTGTTGAGCGCCCGTTTTTGTTTCCTTCCATCAAAATTAAATTCAAAAAGGACATTGTCGGTAAAGTTTTTCTCATTACCTCATCTAGAGATGCATTTGCTCCTTTTATTTGTTGAAGATAAATTTTCTGTGAATTTAAGGAATTGAAATGTGTTAATAGTTAAATTACCAAATAAAATTTTTAATTAACAAAGTATAAGAATAATACATACTTAAATAATAAAATAGTAAGAGCAAAAAATTACCGTTTCGTCAGCAAACTCTTTGGAATTTAGTTTATCTTCGAAATCCAGCGCGGCGTCTAGTTTGCAGATTGGTAGTCTTGACGCTATTTGAATTTGCATGGGATTTTCTAAAACCACCTTACATTCGCGCAGCGTGTGTGTTTGAGCCAACAGAAGACCTTTATCAATAACCTAATGTACAAATATGTATATATATTTATCAAATAAAGAAATACATATATAAATTTATTGGTACATATACATACATTTTCTTTGAGGGTTTTCTCAATGTCATCCATCCTTGTCATCAGCACCTAAAATTAAATTTATTGGTACATATACATACATTTTTTTGAGGGTTTTCTCAATGTCATCCATCCTTGTCATCAGCACCTTTTGGTTTCTTAGGATTTCCTTAATACCTTGAGTTACTATAAAATAAAAAATATTTTATATAATTTATATCATTTAACCGTAATTTATCTTATTCATTATTTATTGAAATGTATATAATATACCTGTGTCCTGCTGTTGAAGGTTGTCTGGCTGTAGAATGCTGTGTCGTAGCTGAAGGTTGTCTGGCTGTAAAATGTTGTGTCGTTGTCGAAGGTTGTCTTGCCGTTGAATGTTGTGTCGTTGCTGAACATTGTATGGCGCTGAAACTTGAAACCTTCTTCTTTGTGATGCTAAACAAATAAATAATTAGCTATTGATTTCAATAACAATTTAAAATTTTACATTGGGGTATTTCGGCTTCCGGTGGTGGTGACTGGTTACTTATCGCCACAAATTCTTCATATTCATTCTCTTGGCTAAATAATTCTTTATCCATATTTCTTAAAAAAAAAACAACAAAATTAAATATTAGTGCAGAATTTTATAGTACATAATATCATAAAATTGGTTTATAAAATTATGTTTTACAAAAAAATATTAGAAATATTAAGAAACCTTAAATTGAAAAATCATTAAAAAGATTGTGTAAAATAGGTATTAATAAATACTTATTTTCGTTAGGAATGCAAAAATATTTATATTTAATTTCTAACTTATTAACTTTTATTAATTGATTACTAAGATTTTGAGCTAGACATATTCCTAATCCATGTAAAGATTCCAATGGTTCTTGGAAATAATTTTCGATTTCTTGGAAACTATATCCAAAAACCACGTCACGACCCGATTCATTTTTAATAGCGACGACTTTAAATGAACCAATTTTCTTAATATAACAATACGAATCCTTTTCTTTTTTAAAATTAATATCAAAACTGCCGAGTTTTAAGTTTTTCTTTAAAGGCAAATCTGCGGATTCTTGAAGTCTCAAATACAATTGCTGTAAAACTTTATTGGGTTTCTTAATAATTTTTTTATATATTGCATATAATTTTCAAATTTATATGCAGAGAAGCTTTCCAAGGGTCCGTATTGATTGGTACATTCTGATAAATGTAATAACCCATGGATATTGAAGCTTATTAAATGATTCCCATACACCGTACCGAACAAGACGACAAATTCTTCTAAAATACTTTGAGCAACATTTCCTTCTACCTTATATGACTATTCGCATGAAAGCAGTCTTATTCCACTATGCAGAAGAAGGAAATGGTAATATGAATCATCATCAATACAATTTTTTAAAACAAATATCCCGGAATATAAAAGAAACTGCCTAAATTCTGTTGATTTACAATTATTGAGTTCATCTAAGTTTCTACAAATTCTACCAAATTCTGAGGGAATTAAAGTAGAGAGGAATTTCAGTTTTTCATTCATTTTTGTTACATTCCCTCTTTTAATCACCAAATGCAACAGTTTTTTTGTAACACCCAGGTCGACCAGATGCATGGGATCAAGGGGAAACTGGGATACCATTTCAAAATCGTACAACTCCAATATATTTGGTTGAGCTCTAAAAGATGGAATATGA
Source organism: Bactrocera zonata (assembly GCA_037783105.1). Classification (NCBI taxonomy): domain Eukaryota; kingdom Metazoa; phylum Arthropoda; class Insecta; order Diptera; family Tephritidae; genus Bactrocera; species Bactrocera zonata. Next base: position 174,542 of record JBAWJQ010002080.1, on the reverse strand, counting down.
TGCTCAATATCAATCCGATTTTTAAAAGAATTATTTGAACGCAATTCGTGAAGTTTACTAGAGAAGCTAATCCGCCTATGAGTGTATATACCAACTTGTATACATTTGGGGCAACCTTTTTTACTATTATGGGAAAGTGTACTAGTTACGAAAGCCCGGGCAGGCGAGTCACAGGTAAACAAACGCACTCTGAAGTTTTTTACAATTTTTTTTTAACCAACTTTTATTCCATGATCTTTTAGGACAGCAATTTCCTCGCAAAAGTCCTTCATAAAATCATTAATGTTCCAAGGTTTTTCACTTCCAGAGAAACATGCGATCACAAAAGGACTTTCTTGTGAATATCCAACAATGGCGCCTAAAATTGGCCACAAAACTTTATTTGAATTTTTAAAAAGCCTGAGGCCATCAATCCCGACATCAATTTCAATATCATTATTACCTTCAAGAAAATCAAAATATTTTGTTTTAAAAATGCTTTTGTATTCCAACATAAATGAATTCTCCACTGGGAATGGATTGAATATTAACTTCTTTTTTTTCTGTCCCAAGTAGGGTCTTTGCACATAAAGGAAAATCTTTAACACCGATTTTATTTAGCGTTTGAAGCAAATCAGTAACGGTGTTTTGTGAAACGCTGTTTCTTATTGCCCACTCCTTCAGTGCAGTAGCCTTTTCATTTATGTTGGAATTCACTGCCTCACTATTCCTACCCAAACTAGCACTTTCTTGCCCCTCATCTTCACACAGGTTCACTAGCACTAATAACTTCACGATTTTCACTTTCAACGCGAGCAAACTCATCTAGCCTTCTATATTTCGCCGCGTTAACTTCAAATTCTTTTTTCTCTTGTGAAATGGCGTTCCGAAACGATTTCATATTTATATTTAAAAACAATAAATAGTGATTTATATAATAAATACTTGCCTCAATTTTGTCGCTGTCAAAGTGTATAGCTGATTCCAATCTTTTTAATTCTTTTTTTTTTTTTAACTAACGATTAAAGATGCGCGCGCACGTCTATTCACTTCACAAGTTTTCACACAAATGTGAGAAATGCAGTTTTCCACTTTGTTATATAGGGATGAAAACACAACACAAGTAACCGGTTGTTACTACCTGAATATTACTTATTTCGAGAAATTTGATTAATAGCTCTATTTGAATACTTTTCACAGCATGATAAAATAAATACATACTTTGATTTATAATATTGTTATAATAATTTATTTATATTAATATTGTTGATATTTATTTAGATAATGTGACATTATTTTCAATAGAAATCCGTTAAAAAGCTACAACAAACTTTTTATTATTAAATATTATGGATCAAAATAAAAGAGTTTACATTAAATTCAAAACATCTTTAATCACTTTTATTATTTTACATAATATTTTCCGATAATAACATTGTTCAAATCTAATTTTTTATAAATTCAGTTACTTTAAAACGCCTAAAGAGTGGTTACTTAGTATTCAGTGCAACCCTGCATGATACTGACGATACTGATTACTTCTTACATCAAACGACTACAATGCATATCTGCATATAGCACCTCCATTCTTGTAGCACAACTGTGGAGGGAGGGAGTACGAAATATATTCCCAACATGTGGCCTGTTTTCACATTTACGTAAATTTTTATTTTTTTTTTTAAGATTTGCTTATGTGTTGGTGACTACGTTAGCGAAGTTTTGCTGGGAAAGAATCACCGTTAAGAAATTCTAACGGTAAATTTTCTTTGTTGAAAATTTCGGAGTTTCCATTGGCAATATAAAACCGGTATTTACTAAATGTAGTATAATAATATTTTTCTATATTATTTAAATGATATACTATGTAATATAATCCATATTTATATATGAATATATTTATATATAAATATATTTATATATGAATATGTATATAAATATATCATATAAATATATGAAACAAATTTTTGTAAAATTACTGCTATTTGTTATAAATGTAAACACACAAATCGCTTGAAACTTTGAATGTGCAAAATTGTTTTAAAGTATATTTATTTTCTTAAAAAATATACAATTATTATAAATTTTTGATATATACGAATGTCTAGAGTGTATTTAAATATATATTAATTAAAAAATGTGTGAAAATTGGGTTAAACATAGTGAAATATCGAGCATTGTTTTAACAAATTTTTGAACTTTGAAGTGAAATATCTCGAAAACTAAGCGTTGGCGGTACCTATATCCCTGCATATTTTTTAATTCTGAGGACCTCTTCTGTCCATCGGTACCATCAAATCGCGGCGCCAGAAGAATCGTAATATTTCCGAACTGACAATTGTTTTTATTGTTCTTTTACTTATTTTAAATTTATTTGAAAACTTATTTTATGAAACATAATGTTCTTGGTAGTATATTATTTACTAGCAGCCCGTCACGGCATCGCACGGGTAGACAATTACTTAGTTTTGGAAATTCGGATATAAAACACATTTTTTCACAAATATTTTTATTTGTATTAAAGAAAATCCCACAGTTATATTTGTATGTAAGTCTATTTATGTTCAATTTCTTTGATGGTTTAACGCCACTTAACTTTTGAAAAATTAAAAAATAAAAATAATAATAATCAAAAAATTAAAATAACAGTAATAAATAATGAATTCAGTCGTTTTACATATGTATATTTTTGCCACTGCACGTGCTCAATTCTGCTAAATAGCAGCGACAACGTCGAATCCCTTACTTTGATTCTATCGGCTCTGTTAGCCGCCAAATCGAACAACGTACAGAATTCAATTTGCACCTTCTCTATACTTTACATTCTCTGGCCCGGCGCGCTTTTCAGAATGCATCGCAAACAACGGCCACGGCGCTATGGCGGTTTTGTTTACTTTCTGAATTTTTTAATTCGTAATATCTTTTGAATGGAAAGTCCAATTTAAAAACTATTTTATAGGTCGTTAAATGGTCTTGACCATAAAATAATTTATTTGGATAAGGATTAATATAAACACATAAATAGCATGGTTTGAATTTGGTTAGCATTTTCATTAATGTTTAAAATGAAAAAAGTTGTTGTAGTGACATAACTACAATAGTTGGTCATATGCTACCGCGGAGTCTTTTGTAGACATTATGATGTTCTTCAATATTGTTGTACATTATTTTGTTCTATCGCTAATAGTTTCGGCAGCGCATTCGACGAAAGACATTTTAAGACTAATTTTTCTACTCCTTCGGTTACATTGTTCAAATTTTACCAAGGATCCCTAATTTTTTTCGAAATAAAATGTAGCCTATGTCAAATTGAAAGAATGTAGCATTCCATTGGTGAAAGCATTTTTTAAATCGGCCCAGTACTTTTTGAGCCTATTCATTACAAACATACAAAAATAGGTACAAATCTTTCCTCTTTATAATATTAGTATAGATAGACAAAAAAATATAATTGTTTTTAACTATTTTTGTGTTTTATTTAATCGATTTGAATTATTCATTCAATTTATGCCTTGTGATTTAATAAATAAATTTTTGTCCTTTTAATTTAAAACCGATTAAAATCGATTCTTGTGCTAGATTAATCGATTCTTAGAATCGAAAAATATAAAAAAAAAATAATCGCAATCGGGCAGATGTGCTTAAAAAGGAAAACCGGCGTAAGGTAGTGGCCAGAGTGCACCGCACTGCAGCCCTCAGAGTTCCATCAGCCTACCGAACAGTGTCCGGCGACGCAATATTAGTTAAAAGCGGAAATGCCCCAATTGACCTTCTAGGATACGAAAGGAAAAAGCTGTGGTTGTGTTGGAGGGGTCAAATTTATGCGCAATTGTATATACAATATTTTAGGCGCAAAGACACTGTTATGAATAAAATATGTTCTACAACTTGACGCAAATATTAGCCACCCCATTTTTAACACAATGAAATACTATCATCAGAAAAAGATTATATGTGAATTTCAATTTCATATCTCACACATTGAACGACATTTTCGGTTAAATGTCAACTATTGGTATCGGGTCCACATATTCGGTGCCTAGGGGCTTGAACAGTTTCGGTTGGGTTTAGACAATTACTGGGGAGAAGGTGGCTTACTTTAAGGGAATTATTACCACAAAATTTTATTTCGTTATAATAATTAATTCTTTATTTGTGTCCTGGAAAGTGATAGAATCAAATGGATTAGTAATTTAGTCCGATTTCACTCATTTTCACAGAGTGACACAGGAAAATGAAAATAATGTTACTTTCTAAATTTTGTCGAAATCGGCCAATCGGGTCCCGAGATATGAGATTTCACCAGAAAGTGGGTGCCCATTTTCACACCGGCTCCGATAGAGCCCCCTTATACCATTTAAATACCACCCGTATATAATAATTAAGCAAGATTTCAGTATTCAAATAAAACAAATAAATAAAGTACTCATTTTACGCAACTGACCAATTTTTTGCAACGCGCTTTTTTTAAAGGGGGGGAAAGACGGGGAAATTATTTAAGCTTATATGTTAAATGGAAACCCTGTATTTTAGTAGGAAAAATAATTCATAGCTCGACCTCGTCCGAAACTATAACAAAAACAATAACTTCTAAAATATTAAAACAAAAAATTGTTTTTTTAATGATTCATTGTTTTCCCGAAAAAAACATTATAACACATTAACTAAATTAATTTTTATATAATTAATATTATACCATTATGTGCTGAATCCATAAAAAATATTTTCAAGAATTCCGTTCACTCAATAAAAAAACCACTTGCAATTTGGAGAACAATGGAGAGTTTCGCGAATAAGCACGTGTGTTCTGAACGAAGTCTAGGATCCGACTACTTGTGTGGCAATATAGCGGCCTGAAGGTCATTCATTTAATCGGTTCATTGTAGAACCGTTATTTAGGTACCAGAAAAAAATTAATTTTGAATACCATCGCTGATGTTTGTAATTTTCAATTTTGTCCGGTTTTTGAGGGTAAATGCTCCTATGTGCGCCGTAGAGGACCTGGTTGGCCCAACGCGGATAATTTAGTCAGCGTCATGTTGGGATTAGCAAGAAATCTTATAAATCTCTCAATGAGAAAAATGGAACGATAGCACCGATGATGCGAAAGGCATTTTCCACCCCCTCACCCGCAAAAGTGAAAAAATATTTTTGACTAAAAGACTCTCTAGAAAATTTATTCTGCCTAACATCAACAAGAAAACATAAAGTTTTGATAAGTGCATTAAATACTTTATAAAGTACTAAAAACATTCTTGTACCCTTTACCCCTGGAACCGGTTTTATATGGGGTATATGGGAGCTAGGAGAAGTTGCTTATGAAACACTTACATGGTTTTCAATATAATCGTTATGAGGAGTTGACAGTGGTTGTAATCCGATTTCAAACATTTCCACAATATCGATAGATGTGTTGAAAGAATTTGTTCTGAGTAAATTTAGTTGATATACCTGTAGTGTATTATGAAATTTATGCATTAGACCTAGCAGGGGGAAGGATCATGCTCACTTTCTAAACATTTTTAAACTACAGATACTTCGACCTAATGCGATTAGGAGTGTTTTGTGGGCTTGACAACGAAGCCGAAGATCACTACAGTGAAACTTCGATAAGTCGTTACCTCGATAGGGAAAAAACCTTGATATTTCATAGTATTTCTTCGGTCCCTAGAAAAATTCGCGAAAAATGCATGTATTTCGGTCCCTTTGATAACTCGTATTTTTCTTGAGACAAAAATTGAAAAATGTGTATCAAAAGCCTCCACAACTTAAAAACTGTTTTCGAGCTTGCGGTTTTGTTAAGGATCAAAATGTAGTCGTAATCAGCGAAGATGTACTTCACATAGCAGAGTGGGCTCGTGTTCCACAAAATACAGAAACACGTGTAAGCTTTGAGGACTACATTCATGTTGATGATGAGTTGGTGATTACTGGAAGCCTCAATGATGATGAAATTCTGGGTTTCGAAAACATCGACGATGAAAACGATGAAACATTTGAAATTCCCTCAGTTTCCACAAAGGTTGCGAAAGCTTCAATTGAAAATTTGCGTCGTTTTTTCATGGCATCAAATGTTGAAGACACTATTTTTAATGACATTGTAAACATTGATAATGCCATAGATAAAATACGCCAAAATAATGTCCGGCAAAAACATATTACGGATTTCTTTTAAAATGAACACTTTTCTTAATTTTTTTGTACAATTTTTCAAAATACATACATACATAATTGATTGAATAACATATGTACTTTACATTTTAAAATTTAAATATGTATAATCATTTCTTGTTTTTTTATGTAAAATTGAAAAAATAAATAAAAATAACTTTATAATTCGTATATTCTGTATGTTGCCTCTATAAGTTGTATAACTTGATAACTTGAAAAACTCCATAACTCCTATTTAAATTGTGGTCCCTTGCAAATACGAGTTATCGAAGTTTCACTGTATTTAAAAATGAACCCAATGTAATGGGAAGCACATATCACACACGCATAATATCGTTGATTAAAAAAAAACGACTGTATCTCGATTTGGTGTACTTTATTTAATTTATTGTAAATTACGTACATATGTATGTCGGTACAGTATATTGCTTTACAGAAGTAAACCGAATATCAGAAAAACTACGGATGCCGATGTTATTGATGTGAGTACCAAAAATTTTATCTCGCAGGCTCGTCATATTACGTTAATATCGACTTGACCATAGCGCACAGAATCTGTGTATTTCGGAGCGAAAGGTGTTTTCTGAATTGTTGAGGGTCGAAATGTTGACGTGCGAAAGTACGTGGATATACGACGAGTATATGACGAATTGGTGTCCGCTTTCCCTTTTGTTAGTTTAGCGGCATGCGATGTCTTCGTGTGGTGACCGCTTGCTGGGTCTGGTAATGTTCTCAATTGTGGTGTGACGTATTGTCCCTAGCTGTGGTGGATTAAGCTGTTTTATTAAGGTGCGGCAGTTTTTCGGGTAGGGTGGGTGGATGCTTAACTCATTTAAAGAATTTTCGAATACTTTACTGTTTAACTATCAGAAGGGTAGAAATGCAGCTCAAGCAAGGTGAAAATTATATGATGTTAACGCCAATGCCAAAGCTGGTTTTGCAAAATTTCATTTTCGATCTTGAGGCCGATGTGGATAAAATCAAGTCGTTTGTCGATGAAATTCGTCGAATAATAACCCAAGAGAATTCTGAAAGATTAAAATTGTTTAACGCTACCATACACAAGCATATGAAACATAACTAATTGTGAAGCTTGGCACTTGGGCTCATCATTACCTCAGAAAACGAAGTTTGCTCCTTCGGGTTAATGACTGAATTTGTTTACCAACTGCTTGCTAGCAAGGAAAAGTTGGTTGTTTACAAGATTGTAAAGCGCAAAAGATGATAGTCTAAAAATAAGCTAACTTTAAGTGTATGGTATTGTGATCAGCTGTGCAAATTCAGTGATGTACTTTAAAGGAGTAGACCAGAGTTGGTCAATAGAAAAGATGGGATTGTATCTATTTAAACCTTATAATCTCGAAAAAATTTTTGGTTGGCTGGCCTCTTGATATGAACGCCTGTACTTAGTTTTGGAATTTACATTTGAGCAGTTCTACTCTCAGATGTGGATAGTTTTAATTGATCGGAAGTCATTGTATCTTTATAGTAATATTCATATTTAGCGTGAGCCGATGATTAAAAATTATCTCATAGATCTGAATCGTCAGTTTCTCCAGTTGTGTCACAAGCAGGTTGGAGATATGTCCAAAAATTGTCAGTAATTTGATTTTTAATTTCTACAATTGTTTCAAGGTTATTTTGAATTGGAGAAGATGACAATCGAGTGCAATATCTTGTTAAACTCTCACTTTCTGAAATAAATTTAGTGACAGAACAATCTTTGATTAATGGTTTGCTTTGTAATGATGGAGGATGGAGTTATGTGTAGAATTTCACGCAAGTGAGAAAAGTTCTCTGGTTGCTAATCACTTGTGAGTGTCCAGAAACGATTCTTTTACACATGGATCAAGAAGCTCACGACTTCCGGCCTTTGACCAAGTATCCTCTGGGTAGCCTAAGAACCGAGCGAGCTAAAGTAAGAAGGCGAAACATCCCCTCCATAAGGTTGTGTACTGAGTTTGGGACCCCCCACGTTAAAAACGTTCCAATGAAAAAGTACAAGCAAACGAAACAAGGATGATGATTTGAGGGCATGCACTTGGAATGTCCGGCCCTTGCTGCTGCCCAGCTGGTTGATGTCCTCGTTAGAGTGAAGGCTGACATCACCGCCGTCCAAGAAATGCGATGGACGGACAAGGACTGAGACGAAGTCCTTGTGACATTTATTACAATGGCCATATAAAGGAGCGCAAGTTCGAATCTTAGTGGTGAGAGAGAGTCCGTCGCGAAATACTATCATTCACTCCGGTGGATGAACGTCTAGCCACAATCCACATCAAAGCGAGGTTCTTCAACATATCGCTGATTTGCGCCCATGCCCCAATGGAAGATAAGGATGATGTGACCAAAGATGCTTTCTACGAGCACTTGGAGCGCACCTATGACAGCTGCCCCGCCACGATGTCAAAATCATGCTAGGTAAGGTGAGCAAAGAAGGGTCTTTGGCACAGCAGTCGGTAAATTCAGCCTCCAAGAGGAAACATCCCCAAATGTGTTGAGGCTGATCGACTTTGCCGGGCCCGAAATATGGTCATCTGTTGTACTAGATTCCAGCATAGAAAAATTCATCAAGCTACCTGTCTGTCTCCGGATCGAAAAGCCACCAACCAGATCGATCATGTTGTGATAGAGAAGACACGTCTCAAGTGGTTTAGACGTGCGTACGCTTCGAGGTTCTAACAACGACTCGGAGCACTACTTAGTTCTAACCAAGATAGGCACCCGCCTCTGTTCAGCAAAAAACGCACAACAAACACAAGGAATGTTCGACGTCGAGAAGTTGCAATCGACCAACACAAGTGCGGAATGGGAAACATACCGAGAGTTGAAAAGGGAAGCGGGAAACTCCAGAGCTGGTGAGCAGTACCAGCCGGGGGAAGCAAAGGAATAGGAATACCTTCACTCCGTCATGTAAACTGGCCGATCAAAATCAGAATAAAAATCTTCACTAATGATATTTTTTACTTTTTTTCTAACTCTAATTCGACTTGAAGGTTGTTTCTTTTAACTACGTACATATAAAAATTAATGCAAACAATTGAACGGTTACATTTTGAAACATAGTTATATAGTACATACAGGTATTGACACTTAAATGGCACAAAGTTTGATTTCCTATAAATGCTAAAATTGTTTAATTGAAAGTTAATTAAAATGTAAAAGAATTTCAATTTTGTGCTGCTGTACTAGAGTTGTACCATACTGCCCATATACCCCGTTAGGTTTTGCTTTTTGTTTACAGTTATCAATTATGCGTAGTTAATGCTGATTTTGAGTGGACACATACATACACAATGGCACAGATTAGTTGCAGAGTACCCGCGAGTTAATGCAACCCACACCCACTAAAATAAACCGCTATCCCATTCATCTATAATAGACACATATGTAATGTAAATTGACACCACATAAGCCAACCGCCTATCATAACAAATAGAGTAAACAAAGAATGTTAAAATATGCAATTTGCAAAGTAATCAGAAAAGCCTATCATAACAAATAGAGTAAACAAAGAATGTTAAAATATGCAATTTGCAAAGTAATCAGAAAATCTATTTACAATAGGAACTTGATCAAGCAACAAGAAATGCCACAGCCATTCTTTTTGCATGATCAGCAGTATAATACTATAAGAGCTAAAATTAAGAGATAAACAGTGGCAGTCATTAATTGACAGAGACAATTGACAGTTGAAGTTGTTAGCAGTTAAGAGTTATAAGTTAAGCAATAGTGATATGTAACTTTTTAAAAAAACCAAATAATATAATAAAAAATTAATTGGCGCCCGAGCAGGGACCCGCACAAAATATCCTTCGGAAAAGTGTGGGTTTATAAACAAAAAAACTCTAAGTTTCCATGAAGGTTACCCGAATAAACAAAGGTAACGGAAACAAACTTTAAATCAAATATCCCATAAAAGGGAGAAAAAAGTGAAACAAAAACCTAATCAAGTACCCCATAAAAGGAAAGGGGGAAAAGGAAAAGAAAACAAATTGAAACTATTCTAACTAAAATAAACTTAAGAATATATTAAAAATTTTGAAAATAAACAATAATAAAAACAACACCATCAACAGTGTTAAAAAACGCGTAATAAAACAAAATAAAAATAGAGTGGGAATTAGTAAACCTAAATAAAAGTAGCAACAGCATCAACAACAACATTAACAACAACAATAATAGGAGCAGTAACAACAATTACGACAACATCAAGAACAACAACAAAAGCAACAGCATCAACAACATCAAGAACAACAACAAAAGCAACAGCATCAACAACAACAAGAACAACAACAATAATAAGAGCAGTAGCAACAATCACGACAACAGCAACAAAAGCAACAGCAGCAACGGAAGCCACTACAGCAGAACGGCAGAATAGCAAAGACAACCACAAGAAGATACTCGTAAGCTTATTTTTTAAGAATAATATAAGTAAAATATATATTTAATACAATATATACAGTATATATATATATAAGACCTTAATAGGAACAGACATACTTAATTGTTAGAATACGACAGACGATTGACATAAATAATTTGAGGAAAATTTGAGTGAATGTATCATAGTGATATTAGTGAAACTGGATAAGATTATAGAAAAATTTAGCAAAATGAGTGTAACAAACAATACCGCAGGAGTGCTCACAGCAGAAATTATTTCAGAATTAATAAAAAGGAATACAATTTCATTACATAATGAGATAGAACTTTTAAAAAATCAAATAACTCAATTAACGATAGGAGATAATATAACAGAATATACAGTACAGACTATTGACGCGAATGTTAGATGCGACGAATCATTAGAGATAATAAAATCCTTACCGGAATTTGCAGGAAGACCTGAAGCATACGTTAGTTGGCGAGAAGCCGCCCATAACTCAATGTCTTTGTATAACCGTGGTAGCAAAAGATACTTTGCCGCTCTAACAATATTAAGAAACAAAATAATACAATACGCAAATGACGTTCTTACAAATCACGGAACGGTCCTCAATTTTGACGCGATCATAAGTCGCTTGGATTTCGCCTATGCCGATAAGCGACCAATCCATATCCTTGAACAGGAGATAAGTATTCTTCGACAAGGAAACTTGTCCATTATTGATTATTATAACGAAGTCAATAAAAAATTGACTTTGATAATTAATAAGACAATAATGTCCCATGGTTCGAATAAGGGACTAGTAGATCAACTTAATGATCAACACAGGAAAAATGCCTTGAGAATATTCATTTCAGGACTTAACGGTTCCCTATCAAACATTTTATTCTCGTTAGCTCCATCTGATTTACCAAACGCTCTAGCGAAAGCTTTAGAATTAAATTCAAATAATATGAGAGCAAATTTTGCTTACCAATTCAGTAGGAGTCAGGTTCAGCCGAACCCAGTAAAATTGCAAGTTCATAATCCTCGAACACCTCCTCTAAACTTCACAAATAACCAGTTCCAGAACAATTTAAGATTCCCTCAATTAAATAAAAATAACCAACAATTTGCACAAAGATATAACCAAGGATTCCAGAACAGAAATAACCAACAATATGTACAAAGATTTAATCAAGGATACCAAAGGAATCAACCAGAACCAATGGACGTGGATTCCAGTATCCACAAACAAACTCAACACGAACAAACATACGCCAAACGGAATTTTGAAGAACTTAAAAGAACACCACAACCTCCATCTAAAATTCAACGCATAAATAATATTCAGGAAACAGCTTTTTTAGGCTAAAGACAGGACTCCCATACATTTATAGGTACTGCGGAGTAACAGGAAGAAAACTAAAGGTCCTAATTGACACAGGAGCCACTTGTTGCTATTGCAAACCAGACACTTTTTTATATAGAGATAAATTAGATATAATTAAAAGAGTAAAAACAATTAACGGATTCACCATTATTGAAGAATATAGTGATGTAAATATCTTCAATACGATACAGAGATTTTATGTAATAGAAAATTTAGAAGCAGATATGCTAATAGGACTTAATATTTTGAAAAAAGCAGGAGTTGTAATAGATTTAAAGAATGAAATATTAAAATATAATAACAAAACGGAAAAAATTTATATTGAAAATAATAATGGAAATTTTAATACTACCTTGGGAAGCTCAAATGCTCCTATGGCGCCCGCTGATGAATTATGCCAGCAATTATGTAATTTAAGTACTACTCTGGGACAAGAAGATCCTAGAACGCCAGCGAAGAATAATACCGCTTATACTAATTTAAAAAATGGAAATATTGAATATTTGAAAACGGAAATAAAGAATGAAATCGAAAAAATTCATTCAAATATAAATACAAATTTACCCTTTAGAACGGACGTTAAAGCTGAAATACGCACAATTGTTGAAACTCCCATATGGAGTAAACAATACCCATACCCCTTGTCCGTTAATACTTTTGTGAACAATGAAATAAAGAATCTATTAGATAATGGTATAATACGTCCAAGTAAAAGCCCCTACAACTCTCCAATATGGGTTGTACCGAAGAAAGGAATAAATGAAAATGGTTCACCAAAACTTAGGCTAGTTATAGATTATAAGAAAATTAATGAAAATACAGTTCCCGATAAATACCCTATCCCAGACACAAATGTTATATTAGCAAATTTAGGAACAGCAAAATACTTCTCTACTCTAGATTTAGAGTCAGGTTTCCATCAAATTACAATGCAGGAAAAGGATATAGAAAAAACAGCTTTTAGTGTCAACAATGGCAAATACGAATATTTAAGACTACCTTTCGGATTAAGGAATGCCCCTAGCATATTTCAAAGAGCGATGGATAATATATTACGCAGTTATGTAGGAAAGTTTTGTCATGTATATATCGATGACATAATAATATATTCAAATAATATAGAGGAACATAGAGAACACTTACAGATAATAGTCAAGACACTTAAGGATGCCAATATGAAAATATCTTTAGAAAAATCCAAATTTTATGAAACCGAAGTCGAGTTTTTAGGATATATGGTTGCCCAAGGAATTATTAAAACCGACCCAAAAAAAATTGAGTGCATTAAACACTTCCCTATCCCATCTACCTTGAGACAATTACGAAGTTTCTTAGGAATTACAGGATACTATAGAAAATTTATTCAAGACTATGCTTTAATAGCAAAACCCTTAACCAGATACTTGTCAGGAGAAAATGGAAGAATTTCCCAACATATGTCAAAGAAAGTAAAACTGGATTTAGACCAAGAGGCAGTTATTGCATGTGAAAAACTCAAAAATCTATTAGCAAATCAAATTGAACTGGCACAACCAGACTATACAAAAAAATTTATTTTAACTACGGACGCATCAAATGTTGCAGTCGGAGGAGTTCTGTCCCAAGAAGATAAACCAATCACGTTCATATCGAAGACATTAAATAACACTGAATTAAATTACGCAACAAATGAGAAAGAGTTATATGCTATCGTATTTGCTTTGAAAACTTTAAGGAATTACCTTTATGGCGTTACAAACTTAGAAATCCACACGGATCATCAACCTTTAACATTTGCAGTTTCTACCCGTAATCCTAATGCTAAAATGAAGCGATGGCATGCATTAATCGAAGAATATTCTCCAAAAATCATATACAAACCGGGAAAAACTAACGTTGTAGCAGACGCTATTTCACGACAATACTTACACAATATATCAGACATTTCAAGTAACAGCACTCAACATTCAGCAGAAAGTAGCGACAATATAAATATAGCAGAAACAACCCGACCACTAAATCAATATTCGCAACAGATATTACTGAGTAAAGCCAGATTCACCATACATGAATCAATTACAAATTTCGGAAAAACACGGCACATTATAGATTATGATACAGTTGACAATTTGATAAATATACTTAAAGAATTTTTGAAACCAAATGTGGTTACAGGTATACATTGCACCGTAGAAGATTTGTACGAAATAAAATCCAAATTATTAGAAACATTCAATATTAAATTTCTTTATACTAAAAACTTCCCAACAGACATAACTAACACAGAAGATCAAAACATGATTGTCGAGCAAACACACAATCGAGCACATCGAAATTTTAGAGAAAACTTAAAACAAATATGTAAATTATATTATTGGCCAGATATGACGAAACAGTTTAAGGAATATGTTCGAAATTGTGACATATGTAACAAAAACAAATACAATCGCCACCCTCAAAGAGTGCCCATCGGTGAAGCTCCTATACCAGAAAGGGAAGGAGAACAAATTCATATAGACATATTTTTTGTACAGAAATTAAAGTTCTTAACAGCAGTAGACGCTTATTCCAAATACTTAGTAATCAAACATATAGATGACAGAATAGACCTAGATCAAAAGGTCCTTGACATACTTCAAAGCTTTCCCGAGACAAAATACATTACCTGCGATAATGAACCAGGTTTCTCTTCAATTCAATTCAAATCTTTAATGCAGAGAATGAACATCGACATTTATTATTGCACCCCGAAACATAGTACCACAAATGGTCAAGTGGAAAGAGTACATTCAACCCTAATAGAACTATCACGTTGTATTCAACAAGAATATCATTTAATTAGCGATTTAGAAAGTATTTACAGGGCTGCACAACAATACAATAAAACAATCCATTCCGTAACTGATAAAAAACCTATAGATATATATTTTAATAAAATCACACACAATGAAATACCATTAAAACTAAGCAACGCACAGGGAAAAATGATAGAAAGAAATAATAAGAATAGAATAATGAAAACATATAAAAAGAATGACGTTATATATGAAAAAATAATAGGAGAAAGAAATAAGTTACAACCAAAATACAAAAAACAAAGGGTAAAAGAAGATTTAGGTAATACTGTAAGAATATATAGTAAGTCAAGAATAGTTCATAAAGATAATATAAAAATATAAAACTAATTTCAGAAAATGATTCTTACATTAATAATTATCCTTTTGATACCATTCACTCAATGTGAAATTATTGACTATACGAGAGACGATTATGTACTAATAGAAATTGGACCAGCCGCGACTTACACTGACTGGGGGGACATATTTCACATTACAAATTTGACATATTATAAAGAAATTCTATATGACACAAAAACAAAACTAATTAGGGAGTCACATAGCTCAAACTATATAAAAATCAAGACCAGTGATACGGGAAACACAATTTATTATAATAAATTCAACACGGACTTAGAAATGGACCAAATAGAACGACTAATATCACAATTAGAAATTACGACGGGGAGAAAATCGAAAAGAGGTTTAAATGAACTCGGTACAATATGGAAATGGATTTCGGGAACACCAGACCATGACGATATTGTACGAATAAACGCAAAATTATCTGAACTAGTAGAAAATAACAATAGACAGTTTACGACAAATTCCAAATTATTTGAGGTAGTTACACAACTAACAAATATTGTAAGTAAAATAGAAAACAGTTCGACCTTAATTAACATAATGCAACACAGAAATAAATTAATACTAACAGATTTAGAAAATACTCTCCAAACTATTGTATTAGGAAAAGTGGGAATTCTTAACCCAACAATATTGAATATGAAAGAAATTAAAGATATTGTAAATCATGAGCACAATAATTTTACAATCACAGATGTAATTGACGCATCTAAATTTAAAATAGTACAGAATAACGAAATAATTGTAATATATATTAAATACCCTGTAATTAAAGATATATGTATATTATATGAAGCTAAACCTATAAGTCAAAGTGATGGGAAATTAGTAATAGAAAATGAAATAATTAAATGTAAAAACACATATTCTAACATTAAAACATGTAAAATAGAATTAAGTGCTAGCTATTGTGAAATAGATTATAAAGAAACTTGCTTTTCTAAAATTTTAAATAATCAAAAAGGAGACTGTCTGAAAATTAAAGAAAAAAACAAACAATTAGAAATTGTTAAAGATGGCATAATCTTAATATCAGGAAAACACACAGTTGATAACATCGACCTTAATGGCACATATTTAGTAACTTTCAATAACACTATAGTAATTGACAATAAAATTTATGAAAATCCAAGTAGCATAATTTGGAACTATATTAAAACAAATCAGCCTAGTCGGTTTGATGTCCTCGAATATCTTGAATCAGAAAATATAGATTTAAAATTTAAAAATACAAACCTTTTAAATATGGGCCAAGAAGAAATTAAATCTCACCCAACTCTTTGGGCACTCTTATTTTTGGCAATAATTATTGTTTTGATTTATGTAATTATTAAAATCCGGGAAAAAATTAAAAAATATAAAATAAAGAAAATTGAAGAAGCTAATGTCAATATGCTTGAAACTATCACAAATTTGATGAATTAACATCCTAAGCCGAAACGAGGACGCAGATTTTAATTTATAAGAACATCGTTTATTGTGCTGTCGAAAAATAAATAATTAAAAGTATTTCAGTCAAAATATAAAATGTGATCCTGGAAGCAAGCTAAAATAAATGAAAAGCAAATCATTTCGAACATGCATAAAAAAGGGCAAAAAGTTGCCGAAATTGCTAAACTAAAGGAGATTTTTCGTAAAAAAGTATACAACGCAATCAAATCATGTATGGAGAATTCCCAAGTATTGGTCAGGATTCGGAATCTAAGACCACATAAGGCGTACAGACGCTGCTATAGTAAGAATCGCCAAAAATTATCCATTTAAATCATCAAGGCCCAATCATTGGGCTTAGAAATATCTCCTAGACTTGACAGAAGACGTCTGAATTAGGCAAAGTTGTTCGGATGCATATCGAGTAAGAAATCACTCCTTTCAAAACAAAAAAAAAAAAAAAAAAAAACAATATTTCAAAATGACAGATCTTCGCCAAAGCTCATCGAGAGAAAAGCTTAAATTTTTGGAAATGCAGTGGCTCCATCGCATAATCGGACAGAAGTTTATCTAATGTTAATGTGCTCCAAACATACAGATAACAAAGCAGAATGTATTTTTTTTTTGCTTTGATTTACCCTTCATAATACTGTCTCTCTCATCAATAAAAAGAAAAACAGTTATCCTTTACGATAACTGTAAATTTGAGTAGCAAAACATAAATATCTCAATTTTTTGCACTCAACGAATAATCGGACAAACCAAAATAGCAATGCTAAATGTGCCGTTATATTGTAAATGCGCACTTTACAATCACATTTTTTGGTCTTATTTAGTCATAAATGTTATTTAGTCGCAGAAGAGTTTAGAATTTTGTAAATAATTTTTAAAATGGCTCCAAACGGCAAGCAAACTTCGCTCGAAATAAGGCAACTAATACTGAAATTGAATGGTGAAGGTAAAACCGTCCGAGAAATCGCTGAATTGGTAGGAAGAAGCAAATCCACGGTCCATGATGTGATCAAGAGGTTCCATCATGAGTTCAGATTGGCTAATAGAAGCAGAGAAGGTCAAGGCAAGATTGTTTTGTCCGATTATTCGTTGAGCATAAAAAATTGAATTGTTCTAGTTTTTTTATTTAAATTGACAGCTTATATTTAAAAAAATTACCTTTCTTTATCACTAAAGCAGACGATAATATGAAGTGTAAATAAAAGCAAAAAACAACACATTCTGCTTTTTTATTTTAATGTTTGGAGGACATTTATGTTAGAAAAACTCTTGTCCGATTATGCGATGGAACCACTGTATGTAGAGTGACGCCATCCTAAGTACACTCAGCAGACGATAAAGCATGGTGGCGAAAATATTATGATTTGAAGAACATTTTCTTGGCATAGTGCTAGTAAGAATCAATGGAAATGGCCTCGAAGCTAGAAATTGATTTTCGGCGAAGAGGATTGATGTTTTGGGTTGGCCAGGGTAAACCCCTAACTTAAATCCAATTGAAAACCAATATTTTTGAAAGTTTCTTTATTGATGATTAATGACTTAAAACCAAATATCAGGCAAGTAATTGGATTATCCAAATAATTATCCAAAAATGGTAAATTATAATCATAATAATACGATTCATTAGTGTAATTAGTACATATCTAACATCGATGAAAGCAAAATGCATATGTATATTCGAATATAGGAATATGTTAAGTCCACTTTGCTTTTTTAGGCACCTATTTAGTAATCCCACGAAAAGCCTAGCTAGGTAAAATGGCCTTTTTAAATCATTCTGTGATTCGATTTGTAATCATCGTATAATTGCGAAGTAAGATATTTCAGATGTTTTATTTTTAATTCATTTAATCTTATTAAGATAAGCAGAGAAGGGAAATGACAAAATGAGTATGTATTAAAACAAATGTTTATACCATAAGAAGAATCAGAAAATATGAAATATATATTTATTCGATTTTGAAATTATACAAAAGATGTACGCATTGCCAATAAAAATTATCCATATATTGAGAAATTTTATTGATTATAAGAATATACAAAAACAAGATATAAAGATTAAACATAATTTTATTTATGTATATATTTACAAACTAAACTAGTTAAAAATACTAAGTTAGGGCTAAGGTAGAGTGTCGTTGAACATGTATAGTATACTCTCGCAATTTGTAAGAAGTACTATTTGCACCAAGTAGTCATATTTGTGTTGATGTCTGTGCTGAAATTTGATAATTGCTTTATTGCTTTTGTATTGGTATAAAAATATTGACAAGTTTGAAAGCACAATAACGCAAAACGATATGGAAAATATGGACAGAGTGCGCCAGTTTGTGTATGGAATAAAAATTAAACATAGTAGGAATATAAATTGATCTGAAATTAAAAGCTGCATTAAATAAGAAGCAAATGAGTTTTTGTTGAACAGGAAAATTAAGCACCACAGCCAACTAAGAGGGAGTGTCAGGTATCGGAAAGAAGGAAGCATAAATTTGCGGAAGAAAAAAAGTTGTGAGCACATTAACCTTGTCAAATATTAGGCTTATATGAATAAACTATGTATTTATACGTAGGAATTGTTACGTGATATATTTAAAACGAAGCCATTATTATTATTCCGACACGCTCGCTGTTACACAGGCATTTGTTTATATAGATGTTTATATATGGATAGTAGTTTTTTATATAGCATTCAAATGCTTTTTTAGATACAGGTATATGCTTAATTATATTTTTGTACAAATCATGTACTAATTAATCGCCATCAGAAGATACTTTTATTCGTTTGTTTATCGTTTGTCATCACAGTCAATAATTGCGGTTTATAATTAAAAATCTAATATTCTATTCGACTTATAAACAAAATAAAATTTAATAAAATAATATGCATATATGCGTACTTATTCAAATATAAACGTACTGACAGAGTAAAGCAATGAAAGAATAAAGTTTCTGGTGTATTTTTCATCCAAAATTTAGCTCCTTTTCGGAGTAAAAAACTCAATGAAAAAATCAAAATAAATGAATAACAACAATATATAATTGAAAAACGTATTAAGAAAACAATATGTAGCAATATTATTATTTACAAAATAATTTAAGAATGAATAAAAATTATATGCAAATATGGATGAACCAAAATAAGACTGTTTCCTCTGTGAATCATGATGCGAAATTTACTTAAAACATTATTAGTTAACTGGATTTAAATAAAAACTAACTACAATTGTAGTGTATTTCACGCACTCCCTTCTATTACTTTTTTCGTCGTTTCCGAGAAGTCGGATGGTGGCGCATTCGTGCTCATGTTCTCCATATTCGACTCTGTATTCGAGAACAAAACTGGCATGAAATCTAACGGTTTATTAGAATTTGAAAGCATTTCTTGGTCCATAGATTCATCCTCATTTTCACTTGGCTTATAAACTGGATGTATATCCGCGTCTATCACAGATAAATCTTGATTCGAGTTCGTGGTAGCGATTGGTAGCGTCGTCGGTATTGGCAGTGTTGGTTTTATAGACGGCGCTGTAGCTGTTGCCGGCAAGAGTTCCGGCAAAATTGAAGCATAAGTCGAATATACGATCCCTCCATGTGGATGTATGCGTCCATTTATAGGCTGACCTGCGCTGCCAATTGTGTTCGAATTTAAATTCCTATTCGAAATTGTAATGAAATTTCGGTCTGTGTTTCCACTTTTTTTAAGTTGTTGATTTTCCAATTCTTGCTGTTCCCGCAAATGTTTCTGCTGTTGCCGATATTGTCGTTGATGTAATACTTGTAAATGTTGTTGGTGTAGACGTGTGCTGAACTGCTGTATGCTCGCATTAATTTGTAGCGTTTGCTTTTGCTTGTAATTCTCCACGCGTCTAATATTCCTTACGAGGCGATTGTACACCAATGACTTGACATCGATCGCCCATAAAAAGTCCAAATGATTGAACTTCTCCATGGGCACCAAGTATTTGTCAATCACATCGGGCAACTCGCGTGCCAAACGATCGACACCCGTCGTCGATACCAACATATCGTTCATCGAATAGTAAAGTGCCACCGGCACCTTCACCTTGGACAGATCATAATCGGGCGGTGTCATACGATTGTATTGGAGTTGATTGCGCAAAAAGCCACGATCGAATTGGCGAAAATTCCCCGATTTCATTAGCTGCCCGAAGTGTTCGAGTTGTTTAATTGATGCGCCTGAAGGTGTATGACTCAACATGACTGGTAGCATTGTCTGAAAATAAAAAAAACAGTAAATGTAATACAGAAATCAAAATAAATACATATTTATGTGGTTTCGTCTATTTATCTCAATACCTCAACTCAGGTGATAGCCGCGCAAACTCGGATTTGACGGTGTCGTTTGAAACTACGAAATGTTAGATATCAACAGTTTTCAAATAGGACAGTATGAAAATGTATAAAATCGGACCACAACACTGTTACTGTGAATAGCTTAAGCGCAAATATTAAATAGCTTTCATAAAAAAAATGCGAAATCAGTCCCTACCCTTTTTTCGATACTAAATATCGGAAATTAGAACTTTTCCCATCCGGTTCATATTAATTGTACATATATACTACTGTGACCAAATTGAAAGGTGAATTGTGTCCATTTCATCTCCTTCAAAGTAATCCCCTTCCGTTGCCATACACTTATGCCAACGAATTTTCCAGTTATCATAGCTTTTCTTCAGTCGTGATGGCCATCAGAGCCTTCTTCGATTCAGCTTTTACATCCTCACTTGAGTTAAAACGGTGTCCTCGAGCGGGTGGTCAAGCGTATTTGCTTAGCCAGAAGTTACACGAATGTGGTGGTTGCGGCACCTTTTACCGATTCGAAAAACACGCGAAGTATAAATTAAAAATTAACTTTTAAATGAATTAATAATTAATATGGAAGTCATCGCATTACAACATATAAAGGGTAAGAGTGATGTGATTTATTAACAAAAACCAAAACATTAATTGTTAAGGGGGTATTCTGGTCTAGAAATTCGAAAAAATCAATTTTTTTTTACATATTTTTATAGTATAACCCTACAAGAAAATGTTCCTAAAAATACTTTTCGAAATTCAAATTATTTTCCGAGTTACAGCTCACTTTGTGAGGCGCCGACAAAACCGTTTCGCAGCCTTACTCAAACTTTATACTCGTTTTTCTCATAACTACTTTTCTAGAAACGGTGTGAATGATATCTCAAGTTCTACTCAACCACAGAGCTTTCCTATACATTATAGTATCGCTCTGCGAAGAGCTTTCGAAAGATTTTTTTTATTTTTAAAATTTTCCGAACCACAAAAAAACAGGGAAAATACGAAACTTTTTTTTCAAACCTCCACCGTTTTGTAAAACAAAAATTTTTTTTCAAGAACGTTTCGTAGTGCGATAACTACACTGTTTCTCTTCACGGATTTCGCATAAATTTTCATTTTAGGTCACTTATATCCTGCAGTTCTATCAGTATCTACTTCGCCGACCTGCAGTTTTTTTAAATTTAATTTTTAATATGTTTTGTATTCTTACAATATCAATAAAAAGCAAAAAAAAATGGATAGTCAAAATAATTTTTTTTTTAATAATTTTTTATCGCGTCAAAAAAAAAAAAATACCTAAAATTCGGGCTTCTAAACCAGAATACCCCCTTAAGGAAATTCAAATGTTTTTTGTTTAGTATGAAGTGCAACCGATACAATTAACACCCAAATGCATCCAAAATAGAATAATTTATAAACGTTTTTCTTGCCGAAACGAAACTGAGAAATCATATAATCCCCATTGAAAACTCCGGTATAAGATATAACATGGGTAGATAGCGGAATAATGTAATGAAGTAATGATGTTTATCTTTCCAGTTTACTAGATACTGCTTATATAGTATATAGCATAGCCATACCCAAATTTTCAAATAATAATCTTTATATTTACACGTTATAATCTGGTTGACTTTGTGCGATATCAAAGAGAGTTCAAGATATATCGGCTAAAATAATCAAATCAATATTCAATATACATATTTGTGTACATATATGGTTAGAAACTCACAGCAAATTATAGTTATCTCTCCATCGAATGCTGGGAGAATAATAATCTATATATACATAAGTATATATGTATGTATATAATTTCGATTGCATTAGAAACGCCACTTAATTAACAATTCTTTAAGAAATGGAATTGAACCGTCAGCTGATTTTCCACAGTAGTTAATACATTCGACTAATTTGTTTACAGATAAATCGAAAGTGGGAGTAGTTATGTCGTTGCGTTATAAAGGGAACTATTAAAGACATCTCAATTTTACAATTTCGCTCATATGCGATAACAATTTTTATTAAAACCGGTGAACAAAAAAGTCTTGCGGTATTTTCGCTAGTTGGCGCTGAAAGCGCGTAGTTCTAGTTTTATTCGTCGCAACGGGTCATGCTATATCTTTTTGGAAAGCTCATTTCACGCGCTAACACTTGGTTGATTGATTGTCGTTTCTTTTACGTCGTTCGTGAGTTATAGCGTCGCAAACATGGAGCAAAATAAAGAGAAAATACGGCATATTTTACAGTACTACTACGATAAAGGCAAAAATGCATCTCAAACCGCCAATAAAACTTGTGCAGTTTATGGACCATTTTCCATTTCCACCGCACAACGATGCATCGCGATGGTTTCAACGTTTTCGTTCTGGTGTGGAGGTGGTCGAAGATGCGTTACGCTCCGGAAGGCCTGTCGTCGAAAATTGCGATAAAATCGCTGAATTGGTCGAAAGAGACCGGCATAGTAGTCATCAAACCGTTATAAACCATTTGAAGAAGCTTGGAGTCACTAAGAAGATCGATGTATGGGTGCTACACGAATTGATTCAATAAAAATACCCCAAGACTTTTTTGACAGGAACTTTAAAGCATTTAGTAATTTATGTGAAATACAAAGAGAGAACAACATTACTGCATTGCCAAAAGACATCTTAACTCAATTTAAAGAACATTTATTAGAGCTGGAGAAGAATCTTCAAGAATATTTTGCTCCAATCGATGGCAACAAAGCTTGGATAAGAAACCCATTTACATTCAAGTTAGATTCCGACACAAATTTGCCGGATTCAGATGTCGATTCGTTGATTGAACTGTCAACTGATACAGCACTCAAGGATACATTTGATACAAGACCATTGATTGATTTTTGGTTATCTTGTCGTCAAGAATACTCAATATTAGCTCAAAAAACAATGATTTTTGTAATGCCTTTTGTGACCACTTACATATGTGAAGCTGGGTTTTCAACACTAGTTTACCTTAAAAATAAATATCGAAACAGACTGGAAGTGGAACCCGATCTCAGAATAAAACTTTCAGCAATTTCAGCAAACTTGAACTCTATAATTAAAAATAAGCAACAGCTACATACTTCGCACTAAAAAGTGAGTACAAAAGATACCAAATATTATAATTTAATATTAATAAAACAATTCTCTTACTATTATTAAACGTGTATTATATAATCTCATGTAACCGTCTTGAGTTTAATATTATTAAGTGGGTCACGAAAGGACTGTGTGAAAACTACCGGGTCATGGCAAAACTAAGTTTGGGAAGCACTGTACCAATCAATTAATTTTTTCACTCATAATATTAAAAAAAATTAATGTATATTACTGTAATGTTAAGAATTCCATCCATTCAACAATGCTCTTGTGAACATTATGCTGACGATGTGTATGGTTAATTACTTTTTACCTAAGTTTGAAGACGAACATACTCGTATAAAACCACGTCTCTTTTAATTCGAAATAAAGCTCTGACCTAACTACAAATACGCGTTATTTATCTCAATATGTGTTAGCTAAATGACCTAGACCATACTTTCATTCATATTTCGTGAGTTTTGTTGTTTAACACAAAGGTATTTAAATACTGTCATACATATGTAAGTTTGTATTTATCTTGCGAAGTTAATTATTTTATTATTGCAAATGCGGTTTGAGTCTTCGCTCTTGCGCATTTCGGCATTCTTCCTCGTTGAAATAGCGTTCGGTTCCGAAAGAACATTTACATTATGATCAAAAATTTGAATTTTATTATCTATTTATTGTATGTAATATGCCAATATTCATAATATAATATAGTAGAAATGTTTCAGAAAGGGGTGAATAAGAATAAAAAATAGCTAATTATAAATGTTTTTTTTGCATCGCGTACCACAGTTTAAGGTTATGATATGAAAGGGAAATTCCATTTGACTCGTCTCACTTTTGTGAACGCAAGAGGGATACCAAAGAGAATTTGATGAGCGAAAAAAGAGTCCCCGTGTGAACACAGTCTTTGCATTTTGCCTCTTATTTGAAAATGTACTATATGTTTATCAGATACTCGGTTATGTAACACCCGACATAGATATACATAGATGCACATACATATATGTATATATGCATTGCACAAATAAATGCTACTTTATTTACACAAATTTGTATTTGCACATAGTATGCACACAAAGCGTTTAGAGCTTAGTGCTGTAGCTCTCCCCGATTACACACTAGTATTTGTTTACTTTTTTCATTGAAGTAAAGCGTTGAATAAAAGAGTTGGCAACGCTGTTAGCAATGAATCGCTCATCAGCGAAAGTCAACTCAATAGCATTTAGGAATTTTAAGTGACAACAATGTGTTGCGGTGTGTATTAAATGCAAAAGTGTTTCGTGCATTATTTAGAAACACACATACAAACATACGTATGGTTCACTTTTACGTGCTCAGAAATTGCTTATGGGAAAATTATGTCACCAAATCAGAGGTCTTTGACACACTACCGCCCGCTTTGGTCAAATAAAACAGGAAAAAATTAACTTCGGTTGCACCGAAATTATAATACTCCTTAAAAGATTCCATACAAGAACTTTATTTTGATTCGTCAGTTTGTATGACATCTACATACATACTTATATGTTACATTGATTAGATCTAACCAATTCGTTCATTGCCTTAGCCGATAATTCATACCAAATTTCTTGAAGATATCTAGGAAAAAAAATTGATACAAGGACTATAGTGGTCCGATGTGAAAATTTTTTTCAAAATTTGTATCCTAGACACACTTTGTGAAAGATATCTCGTCAAACAAAATAATTTTCCGTACAAAAACTTGTTTCCCATCGTTCCATGCTATTCTTGAAGAAAAAAGAACGTGCAAAAAGCTTCAGATTGGCATCTAGAAAACTAAGAAAATTGTTTGCGTAGACGGACAAGGCTTAATTGACCGAGCTCATCAGCCTGATACATACACCTATATATATTTTTTTTTTCAAAATGTTTCAAATTTCGAGGCAAATTTAATAAAACCTGTTTAGGATATAATAATGTCTTAGGCTATGCCTGCCATTTTTCATATTATACTAGTTTAATTTTATCTTCAGGAGTAATTATTTTATTACTTGTTAGATTTAACAAAAATTCAATGCGATATTTTCGAGAAAAAGAATATATGAAAATGTGTGGATATGGTTATGGTAAAATGGCAATCATATAGGTATGTGTTGCTCAACGATCTGGTTTATACATACATATGTGGTTCAAGTTGATGCAGACCTTCCTCAAGCACCGCATTTTTCAGATAAGTATTTTAGGTGACAAATTGAATTTATTTATCCGAATATGGTGATATTCCTATTTATATCGGATGCATTTCAACTTTCTACGAAGCTAGAAAGTTTTTGATGGCTTTAAACTACATCAACACTGTTAATATGAATTATTAACAGTTATTGCAAAAAAATTAGAATTCTACCAGAACAATTAATGAGAAATTGGTTCAAGAGTGGAAGCAAAAGTATAAATCTTATAAATCAATATTGATATGGTGATATCTCTAGAAATTATTTAGATTCAATATTTCAATATTTGGCAGAAAAGACCCGGTTCGCATCCATCTAAAATAGTTCTCACTCACTCTTGAATTTGCTAATTTTCTCTTGGAACAACTTGAAAACGATAACGATTTTTTTAAGAAAATCATCTTCTCTGATGAGGCTCACTTTCATATGAGTGGTGCGGTAAATAAACCAAATTTTCGATTCTGATGCGAAGAAAATCCACAATTATTCATGAATGACCATTACATTTACATAAATTGACCGTTTGGTGTGGTTTTTAATCTGGTGGAATAAACGGTCTGTACTTCTTTCGAAATGATGCTGGTAATACCGTTACCATCAATGGAGAGGGGCATAGGTCAATGATAACCAACTTTTTATGACCGTAATTGGAATAAGTAGATCTTGACAATATCTGGTTCAAAGAAGACATAGTACGTGCATCACTCGAATTATTGCGAGAAAAGTTTAAAGATCCGATTATTTCAAGAAATTGTGATTTGACTACTTCTTGGGGCCAGACTCTCTTCAAACTTTATAAGTCAATATTGTACGCATTATTCATGATATATTAATGGAAGAAGTACTCGAAAGTTAGGTTCATCGAAATCGTTCCTGCAAAAAATCCGTGGAGGCCAATTTGATGACGTTAAATTCAGAACTTAATTGTACTTCACATTAAATAAAAAACATTTGAATTTTGTTAATAATTGTGTTTATATTTTTTAAGAAATCATATCACTCTTATTGGAAAACCCGTTATTAACTTTGGTGCAACTTAATACATGTTTACCAGAAATTGCTCATATCATTGGCTTTAATACGGCGATTAAATATTATCTTCTACCCTAGAAACAAGCACTATCGGTCACTGCTACACCTAATACACGTTTAAATATTTTAAGATTTAATTAGTTTTTATAGCTTTCAAAGCATAACACTGGAATAAAGAGTTATTTGTCCAAACTTGGTGGACAGGTCCACTTTCTAAAAGTAGCGAATTTAGTATTCGAGTATACAAATTCAGCTTCATATTTCATAATTAAACGTTTGTACTACTTACCTTATTCAATTGCTCCGAATTGTAGCCGGCCACCAGGAACAAGATATTCGAACAGACGTCCTGCGTCATTGCGTTGTCGTGGCACACCACTTGGGTGTGATCTACAAACAATTTTGTATTGGGCATAAATTCAGTGATGCGTAGCATGCGTGTCGCTGCCTGAAAGTAGTACAACAGAATTTTGGATCCGAAAGTTGCCTCAGATAGTTTGCAAAGAAATTTCAAAACAACGTACCGTTAAAAAGTCTAAAAACACAACCAATGTTCGAAAAAGTGGACTCTTCATATCAGAAATGAACGCTATGGGAGCTAGAGCGTGCATCGATAGTATTTTTTGTGTATAGGAAGGCTGTTCGGAACAAAGAACCCAAAAGACTGCAGTGCCCTGTGGAAAGGAAATAAAATTATTGAAAACTATTGGAAGCCAGCAGAAAAATAGGCAAAATGGACGATGTTAATTTACCTGCGAGTGTCCTATGTAGTGCAGCTGCTCGTAACCTGTTTTGCTGAGGATGTAATCAATGTTTGCAGGTAAATCATATTTGCCCATTTCGTGAAAGGTGAAATCCCAGAATTCCTGGTAATCGCTATTAAGGCTCGTGTGGTTCTTCGAATATCGATTGCCACGCGCATTGCCCATCCATATGTCGTAACCGAGATCCGACAGCATGTAACCTAAGTGCAACGAGCACAGTTCAATGGGGAGATGGGGAGAAAGAGAAATTGGAAATAGAAAAATGTGAGGTGTTAGTTAGCAAACGACACATACACAAACATAAGTATGTACTGTAGCACACAAGATACATGGAAACACATCGAAAACACAGTAAGTTAATTAAAAAACCCCATTGGAAAGATATGTAAATGCGCCAATCCTGACAATGTTGCTCAAACGAAGTGAATGTCTGGAAATTGAGTGGACTACCATGGCAAAAATACAATAAATGTAGAACGCAGTCGAAAAAGAAGTGTAATGTAAAAAATAGTTGGAGAATGAGAAAAGTGTATTTGCACTTTGCGCTGCAGGAACTTACCCAACCCGGATTTTGGTCCCATCAGCACCCATGTGGCCGATGTGTCTAATATGCCATGCATCAGAAGCACTGGCTGGGCGCCACGTTTTGGTATGCGATGCATCTCCAGAATATAGCCATCCTTTGTGACCACTGTATGTGTCTCCGATGGGTAACCGTACTTGCGTATCAATTTCGGCTAAAAAAGAGTTGAAGGAAATAGTACAAACATGAGTAAAAGTGTTTGGGAGCTTTTGGTTTGCAGCAGATAGCAAATTTGTATTTTAGGTTAACATCATAATGAATAACTGGTGTATTACCTATAACCACCAGTTAGTTTCAATATGTTTGCTTTTCAGTATTGCAAGTTGAAAAATGTTATATTTGACTTAGAATTTAATTACATTTCAAAAAGTTACTATATAGACTAACACAGCACTGGGACGAAGATCTGTTATTCAAAAAGAAAATCTGAAATATTAATCTTAATTTTTTCCATGTACCCCAACAACAACAAACCATCCGAATAAAAAAAAAATTTTATGAAATACTTAGAACACACAAAATATAAACTGATAGGATTGAATATTTATGCCAACAATTAAAAGGTGAAAATTAAAACCTTAAAGAACAAAATAGGAGCCCAATTTTTATTTTCAACTACACTACGAAATTGAGTTTTTATCTCAACTATCGACTATCAAAACAGATGACATCTCGTTTTTGAATAGTACCAAATATTTTAGTCATTATAAATTAGCAATAATACACTCTGCACTTCCTCAGTAGTATTCAACCAGGCCATACAAAAATCATAGCAATCGCCATCCGTAAACTTAGGAATGAAATTAAAAGGCTTAAGCTCAAGAAAGCACTTAGATTCGACTTAACTGCAGCTTAAGTGTTAAAGCTTTTACCATATCAAAGATTAATAAAGCTCACCTATCATTTAATTCATCAATACGAAGATTTTAGAAAGTTGATTCCTTTTCCATTAATATTATTTCATAAATCTTAAAACTTTTTGAAAAAATAATTCTCCAAAGGTTAAAATCCATGAATCAGTTCAATTATTATATCGCATCAGTTCGGCTTCAGAAACAGGTATTAAAATTTTTTGGTCATAAAGTAACATTCCTTAACGTTTAACAATCGCCAAACAGTATGACTGCCACTTTTGCTGATGACACCGCAATAATACTATTCGTTGGAGAACAGCAGAAAAAGCCGCGCTAAGTCTGCGACATACAAATTGTAATTGATCTTAACTTTGGAAATAGAGTAGCCATTTCGACGAGGGTCAGACATAATAAATACTTCTAAACGAACAAATTATCAAACCGATGTAGCCATATGGTGCTCAACTATAGGGATAACGCCAATAATAACAACAAATAAGGGTGGGCTAAGTTCGGATGCAACCGAACATTTTATAATCTTGCAACTTGCAAGAATCAAAACCAGGGAAATAATTTAAGGTGTAAAACCAATCACATAGAGTAAAGTCAACCGGATGTTCGAAAATCCAATTATTAGTTATATAGGGCCTAGGCCAAGTTTTCGCTCAAATTTATCTATTTTAGGCACAAAGATACACTGTTATGAGTACGTTCTCTTATTCTCAATGGAATAACTCACATATTGGCCGATATATGTGGTACAAGGTCACCCCGAAGTTCAACAATTTTTATATTAGGCATATGGGGGCTAAGGGAAGTATTGGTCCGATTTAACCTATTTTTGACATACGGATATACCATTATAAGAGAAGGATTTTTTTTTTGATTTCAGTTATATATATCACACATTGACCGCTATTTCTGATCAAAAGTCAACTATAGGTACTGGGGTCTAAATATTGGGTACCAGAGCTTGAACAGTTTTCATTGGATTTAAAAAATTGTTGCTCATAACGGAGCACATAGGAAAGACATTATTCGTGCAAAGTTTCTTCGCGTTATTTTAACTGCTTCCTGATTTATGTACTGGAATCTGAACGAATCAAGTGGAATTTAAAATTGTGCTATAAGAGAAGAAGGCGTAGTTGTTGTCCGATTTCATTTTCGTACTGTGACGTAAGAATGTAAGAATAATGCCACGCACTTTTTGTCGAAATGGGTTGGTCGGATCCCGAGATATGGGAATTCACCAAAAAGCTCTCTTATATCATCTCGGTCACATCACTGTCGATAGAAGTTCTTATAACATTTGTACTAAGCAAATTTGGTTGTTGTAGCTTAAGCAGATTAGGAAATATGTACATAAAACTTGTTAGAAGGTGGGACCACGCCTCCGTTCACAAAAAAAAATTTCCTACTACGATCCACTGTACCAAATTACAGCTTTATATCTTAGTTTTGTGCTTAGTTATGGCATTTTATAATTTTTTGGTTAATAACGATTTGTGGGCGTGGCATTGGTCCGATTTCAACTTTTATCGTCATCCTGATCATTTGTACAAGGTGCATTGCAAAGTAAACAGGACTTAAAAAAACAACAGAACAAATGGTTTTTTCGCCAAAATCAATTAATTTGATCCAAAAAAGTTTCCTTCTGTTTCAATACAGCTTTTTGCACGGTCCAAAAGCATGTCGAACAAGTGTTTTAACTAGTTGGCCGGTATGGCCGCCAGTATGCCGGTGCAAGCATTTTGAATGGCCTCTACGTCTGCATAATGCTTTCCTCTCATGGACAAATGCATTTTTCCGAAAAGGAAGAAGTCGCACGGTGCCATATCAGGTGAATACGGGGAGTGATTAATCGTTAAAATGTGATTTTTCATCAAATAATCGTCCATCGTATGTTGGATTCTGAGCAATGTTTGGTCGTCAGTCAATTTGTGTGGAACAAACCGTGCACACACCTTTCGTAAGCTCAAATGTTCGGTCAAATTGCGCATAAATAGATGTTTTGGAGATATTCACTTCCATTTCCATGAATTTCAATGAAATTTCCCGTGATCACGGATTTTGATTGGACCACTTGTTGATCGTCATTTATGTCCTCACGACCACTTTGAAAACGTTGAAACCACTCGTGCATCTGCTACGGGATAGACAATCATCGCCCTAAACTTGTTTCATCAATTGAAATGTTTCGGTAAAAGTTTTACCAATTTAAAAACAAAATTTAAAACGCAATAACTTCACTTCCAATCGATGACTGGACAATCGATAAAGATAGCAGATTTAACGCACCAGTCGACATAAGTATATATTAAAATTCCTGTTTACTTTGGAAAGCACTTTGTATATGTATATATAACCTTATATCTAAGTATCTTGATCAGGTTTAGGTGATATGTAGAACCGTTAGGCGAACAAAACTCTGTACTCTGTAGCAATTGGCTGCAAATATTCTTATTACGAAGAGACATACAGGCTCTAATCGCTTATATCGCAACCATACTTTTGTTGTTATCTCAGTAAGTTATTAAAATCTAATTCCTCGTTAGTTTATAAAACTAGTTGGATATGGTTTTTAAATAAGAGCGCTCCAAAAGTTTTCTTTTTTTTTATAAAACAAAAACGGTTTGGGATTTCAATGAAATTCTTTATCGCTTGAAAGTAAATTTAATGCCATTATGTATGGAACTCGATTTCTTTTGCATGGCCATCACAGGCACGTTTGCATTAATTAATCAGTCAATACTGCTGCAATTTCATGTTCGTTATTCGTACGAAGTTCATCAATCGTCGCTGACTTGTTAGCATAAACTATAGACTTGACCCACAAGAAATAGTCTAACGGTGTCAAATCACACGACCGAGGCGGCAAATTGACTGGGCCAGTTCGTGAGTGGCAGGCGCTGTCCTGTTGGAGCCACCTATCATCCAAGTCTATATCATCCAATTCGGGCCAAAAATATTTGATTATCATTGGGTAGCAGCGATTCCCATTCACAGTACTGTGCTGATCTTGATCATCACGGATTTTCGGGATGCAGTGGTGACTTATAGAGTACATACGAATGTACTTTCACAGTAATAAAGAATTTCATTGATTTCCCAAACGTTTTAGTTTTATTAAAAAAAGCTTTTGAAACGCTCTTATTGAAAAACCAACGGGTACTGTCAAACAATATTATCATCTCAAATATATTTGCATAAAAAATATCCAACTTGAAGAAGTTATAGACAGACTTTTTGAAGATTTTTCTGCTTTGCCATTATTATACCCTGAACAGGGTATATTAAGTTTGTCACGAAGTTTATAACACCCAAAAGAATCGTCGGAGACCCTATAAAGTATATATATAAATGATCAGTATGTCGAGCTGTGTCTATTTAGCCATGTCCGTCTGTCTGTATGTCCGTCTGTCTGTATATATACGAACTAGTTCCTCAATTTTTAAGATATCGTTTTGAAATTTTGCAAACGTCATTTTCTCTTCAAGAAGCTGCTCATATGTCGGAAGGGCCGATATTGGACCACTATAACATATAGCTGCCATACAAACTGAACGATCGGAATCAAATTTTGTATGGAAAACTTTCATATTTGGCAGATATAATCACGAAATTTGGTATATATTATTTTCTAAGGCAACAATGTAATCTCTGAAGAAATTGTTCAGATCGGTTAACTATAGCATATAGCTGCCATACAAACTGAACGTTCGGAATCAAGTTCTTGTATGGACAACTTTCACATTTGACAAGATATATTCACGAAATTTGGTATAGATTATTTTTTAAGGCAACAATGTATTCTCTAAAAAACTTGTTCAGAACGGGTTACTATAGCACATAGCTTCCATGCAAACTGAACACATAGTTACTAACAGAAATGCTCCTGTGAAGGGTATTTAGCTTCTGTGCAACCGAAGTTAACGTTTTTTTCTTGTTTTTTAATAGCATTGCTGTATTCTACAACGTTGCTGACCAGGTTACTAGCCGTAACGAATTATTCGAAATATGATAAACACGAACGAGCAGCCAGCTGGAAGCGATTGTCTCCGAGCTCCTGGAGAGTCAGGACAAACGTTTTCGCGCAACATATTTCTGTTAGTGGTGCGGCGGTCGTTAGATCAGAGGTACGCGATAAAATTCTGTGTGAAACTCGGTAAATCTGCGATAGAGACGTTTGATATGATCAAGCAGGCTTACCCAGATGTTGCCTTAGCAAGAAGTGATGTGTTTCCTTTTTGGAGGGGAGAGGTCACTAGTGAATGATCAAATGCTCTTTTTTTTGACATCAAATGCATCGTCCACCAAGAACTTGTTCCAACAAGACACACCGCCTTTTATGTGAATAGCTACCTAACCAAGGCCGGCATCCCAACGCTTCCGCAGCCGCCCTACAGCCCAGATGTGTCGCCCCGGACTTTGTTTATTTCTTGCCTGAAAAGGACGATGAAAGAGGATCCAAGAGCATGCGCCTCAGCTCTCAGGGCTGTTAATGCTGGATTTCGAGTAGATTGTGTTTATACAGAATTCTTTAAAGCCGTTGATAAAGTTTCACACAATATTCTATTTTCACTCCGTCTTCTTGCAGTGGATTATGTCATATTTGCACAATAGACGTTGTGTTGTTATTGTTGATGGAGATGACGAAGCGTTTTGGGTCCTCTTCTTTTTGTACTCTTTATCGACGATATTTCCAGTTGTTTCTCTTTTGCTAAATTTTTTTTATATGAATAAAAATTTTCACAGTAACTAATCAAAAACTCCGAAGATATAATTAAACTTCAATGTGATATTGCTGGTTCTTATGATTGGTGGCTGATAGTGCAGCTTTTTCTTAATTTATTTCTCGTATGTGATTGAACGTAGCATCTTACCTTTTAGTTACAGTATTTTAAATTGCATCCTTAAATGTGTAACTGAAATCAAAGATCTTGAAGTTATCTTTGACAATAACCACATCAATTATATCACTTCTAAATCGTTTTCTGTGCTTGGCTTTGTCCGTCGATATGCTTCTAATTTTTCCGACCTCTATACGTTAAAATTATTGTACACCTCTTTTGATCGCTCTGTCTTAGAGTAAACTGTGTTCATTTAGAGACCATTGCCTATCGTCAATTAATAGAATTGAACGCGTTCAATAGATTTTTCTTAAATTTGCCCTCCGCTACTTGAAGATTGTTGAACCTATATCGTCGTATACGATACATCTCGTTCATTGATTTTGCATCTTAAACGACTTAAAAATTAACGGTCTGTTATCTGCCTTTAATTTGTTTTTAATTTAATTAATGGAGGTATTGACTGTCCTTATTTGTTAGGAAAATTTAATTTTAATATTCTTCACCGTTGTCTCAGATCTATTCCCCCATTTTATTGTAAAAATAAAATATTTCCGAACGTGTTTTGCTCATAACAGTATATAAAGTGCGTTCCAAAGTAAACAGGACTTAAAAGAAAACAGAACAAATGGTTTTTTCGGCAAAATCAATTTATTTTAATCAAAATAGTCTCCCTCTGCTTCAATACAGGTTTTTACACGGTCCAAAAGCATATCGAACGAGTGTTCCAGCTCGTTGGCCGCCAGTATGCCGGTGCAAGCCTTCTGAATGACATCTACGTCTGCATAACGCTTTCCTTTCTGGAGCAAATGCATTTTTCCAAAAAGAAAGAAGTCACACAGTGCCACATCAGGTGAATACGGAGAGTGGTTAATGGTTAAAATGTGATTTTTGATCAAATAAACCTCTTTAATGATGTCCTTCGAATGTTGGACTCTAAGCAATTTTTTTTCATTTGTACGGAACAAACCGTGCACACACCTTTCGTAAGCCCAAGTGTTCGGTCAAAATGCGATAAATAGATGTTTTGGAGATGTTCAATTCTATTATTCCATTTCCATGAATTTCAATAATGATTTCGGCTGATTTTTAATGAATTCACGTACAGTTTCGATGGAATTTCCGGTGATCACGGATTCTGATCGGCCCACATGTTGATCGTCATTTATGTCCTTACGACGTTGTCTTTTGAAAACGTTGAAACCACTCGTGCACTTTGCTGAGGGATAGGCAATTATCGCCATAAACTTGTTTTA
Organism: Bactrocera zonata; assembly: GCA_037783105.1. Taxonomy (NCBI): domain Eukaryota; kingdom Metazoa; phylum Arthropoda; class Insecta; order Diptera; family Tephritidae; genus Bactrocera; species Bactrocera zonata. Next base: position 139,065 of record JBAWJQ010002080.1, on the reverse strand, counting down.
TTAATTGAAACGTTTCGGTAAAAGTTTTACCAATTTTAAAACAAAATTTAATGTTGGCTCTTTGTTCGAAGAGCAATAACTTTACTTCCAATCAATGAAATGTCATGAAATTCTCACTGGACAATCGATAAAGATAGTAGATTCTAACGTACTAGTCAACATATAGATAGCGCCACCAGGGGGCGTTAGATTCAAAAAGTCCTGTTTGTTTTGGAACGCTCCTTGTATATGTATGCCTAAAATAAATACAATTGAAAGAAAATTTTACCTAGCTTCTATATACCTAATATCAGGATTTTCGAAAATTCGGCTGACTTTGCTCTATAAATTTATTTACTTGTTATTTATTGAGTTATCGCACTAGTACTAGTTTTCAACATAACCGTTATATGAGGAGTAGACGTAAGTCGTTTTTAACCCTTTTTACATTTTCAGTAGAGGTTGGTTGATTTGGCTTAAGTAATTTAGGAGATATTAGAGGGCTGGGCCACACCTTAGGTACCCCTCATCAATGGAATACTCTGCACAAAATTACAGCATTATACCTTAATTTGGGGCTAAGTTATGTCATTTTATATATTTCGATTCAGCATTCATTATTCGATGGAATTGTGAATGAATTACGAATGCAATCAAATTTGGTATTTTTTTAAGTTATACTATAATTCATTGACTTTTTTTGTTGAATAAAATTTCCCGTAATTTAAAATTATATAAAAATCATCCTCAAATAAAATTTAATTAATTGAGTTGTATGCAAAACGTCAACCAGAAGATCGGAATATATGTATATAAGGAGTATGAGATTAACACCAACCATAGATGAAATCCATTCAGTCAGCACTAACCCATGATTATAAAAATGTTTGTTAGAATAACGCAAATTGATGTTTGAAAATCCCGATATTAGTTATATGGGATATTTTTACTATTTTATCTATTTTAGGGATAAAGATTTACCGTTCGTAGAATATATCAAATATGGAGATGAAGATAATTTTCGCAAGTTGGCGTTGAAAGCGCGTAGTTCTAGTTTTATTTGTCGCATCGGATCATGCTATACCTTTTTGGAAAGCTCATTTCACGCGCTAACACGCTAACACGTGTTTGATTGATTGTCGTTTCTTTTAAGTCGTTCGTGAGTTATAGCGTCGCAAACATGGAGCAAAATAAAGAGAAAAGCCGCCAATAAAATTTGTGCAGTTTATGGACCCTATACAGTTTCCATTTCCACCGCACAACAATGGTTTCAACGTTTTCGTTCTGGTGTAGAGGTGGTCGAAGATGCGCCACGCTCCGGAAGGCCTGCCGTCGAAAATTGCGATAAAATCGCTGAATTGGTCGAGGGAGACCGGCATAGTAGCAGTCGTAGCATCGGTCAAGAGCTGGGCATAAGTCATCAAACCGTTATAAATTTGAAGAAGCTTGGAGTCACTAAGAAGCTCGATGTATGGGTGCCACACGAATTGACGCAAAAAAACATCTTTGACCGTGTCGTCGCATGCGAATCGCTTCAGAATCGCAACAAAATCGACCCGTTTTTGGAGCGTATGGTGACTGGCGATGAAAAGTGGGTCACTTACGATAACGTAAGGCGCAAACGGTCGTGGTGAAGCGGAAGCCTGGATTGATGGCCAGGAAGGTTCTTCTGTGTGTTTGGTGGGATTGGCAGGGAATAATTCACTATGAGCTGCTCCCCTATGGCCAAACGCTCAATTCGGACCTGTACTGCCAACAACTGGACCGCTTGAAGGCAGCACTCATGCAGAAGAGGCCATCTTTGATCAAGAGAGGCCAAATTGTCTTCCATCAGGAAAACGCCAGGCCACACACATCTTTAGTGACGCGCCAGAAGCTCCGGGAGCTCGGATAGGAGGTTCTTTTGCATCCACCGTATATTCCGGATCTCGCACCAAGTGATTACCACCTGTTTCTGTCCATGGCGAACGCGCTTGGTAGTCTGAAGTTGGCCACAAGAGAGTCCTGTGAAAATTGGCTCTCCGAGGTTTTTGCCAATAGGAAAGCGAGCTTCTATGAGAGGGGCATTATGAAGTTGGCATCTCGTTGGGAACGCGTCATCGAACAAAACGGCGCATATTTGACTTGCATCGCATTATTGTAACCAATTTTATGATTTTTTACAAATTTTCAAACCATAGCTGCTCACTGTTTGTTTTGTATCTTTTCGATTAATGCCGTTTTATGGACGCGACATTAGTCCGATTACACCCCTTTACTAACTCACTTTTTCTCTCTTTCAAGCTTCATCAAGATATCTCAATTTTTGCTTAGATTACAACTTACGAAGACAAACGGACGGATAGACATCCACTCGGATTTCACCTCGTCTCGTCATCCTGATCATTTATATATAATATATAAACTTATATCAGTATCGATTAGTTTTAGGTGATGCAAGCAACCATCAGGTGTACAAACCTGTTATTACTCCGTAGCAACATGTTGCTAAATTTGTCCAATTGAAAAGAGGATCGCTGAATCGAGTTGGCGCGTACTCAACAGTGTTGATCGAAGTGCATTATTCAATGAGGTGTGGGCGACGATGCGGTCCTTTTTGTTAATTGGTTATGTGAGGTGTCATCGTGTGTGGAGTGGTCGCATATAATGTGAGTTTCTCAGGTGTGGGGGGTAGAATTAGGATTAGGATAGGATTGTCAAGATGGTTACGATTTCATTAATGTGTACATGTATTGATATCATGTATTACAAGTATTATTAATTTTACTAATTTGTTTTATTGAACATTATAAATTTTTATAAGAATCATCGTAAAAGGGAACTAGTTAAATAAAATTGTCTAGAAGAAGATTATGCTGAATTAAATAAAACAAGCCCAGTTAAAATATTTTTTGCAGAAATATGAGTTTTTAAAATAACAGAAAAGGAATCCAAAAAACAACGAAATCCCTACCATTATACTAAAGAGTTTTTAATGTTAATGTATTTATCTTGTTTTGCGAAAACCTGTTAGATTTTAATGATTTTGACATACTTTTATTAGCACGTAAATATTAAAATAAAGGTATAGTGTTTGGATCTGCTTGCAAATTTTGGGCAATGAGATACTGCATTCAATGGGCTGGCAAACACGGGCCACAAAACTGAACAGCTCTAAAGCACTCATACTTTCACACATTTCGATGCGAATTTGCAAAGCCGATAACCACCAAAAACACTTCATAAAGTCAGTGAAGTGGTACTAAACCATTTCATAATTGTTATGTTATACCCATGTTCACATATGTATGTAGGTATGTATGATTAGTATTTTATGTTTCTGCTGGTTTTGTTGCTTCTTTGCCACTGTCTGATATGCCATTTTCATGGTAACATAAAGTGTGTCAGGGAAGTGTTAAGTCAAAACAGAAAAAAACAGCACTAACCACATTGCTGCTGCTCGTCAGATCTGCTTCTACTGTAAAAGGTACTCAGTTATGAATTAATGGTTTAGCTACTGATTTCGCCGACAAAAATATGTTAATTCATGATAATGTCTGTAATTTTTATATTAAAATTTGTTAAAATATTTTTTGTAGATTTGAAGAGCTCAGATATTAGCATTACAATGAGTATGGAATTAGTAGGATGCTTTTTTCAATGAGTATTTATGTACATAATCTACAAAACTATACATGTTCACTTCAATATTTATTAGTTATATACAATCATAGTTGTACGTATGTACATATGTACATGTATGTATTTAATTGTAAAAGTTGGATTTACATATTTTTCTTTTGTTGCTATTGGCATTACCATTTTTCAGAGCAAAAGGGCTGCACAGATCAGAACTCCAATTACATAGGTAAATTTTAACTAATATATTATTATAAAATTAATATTAATCTGCCTATTTCAATGCCAGCTACACTAACGACAATTAATTGTAATAATTTCGTTGCATTAAATTGGCTTTCATATTTAATAGTACCGGTATTTAAAGACATTTCAAAATATAATTCCCAAGCTTTTGCCAATTACTTTTATCTTCTCTGACGCCAGCTTTTAAACGTTCCCTAAAACAATTAATAAACAATTTTTTGTACCTACTTGAACGTTCTTGCAGTTGTTCACCAAACTTTAAACTAAGTAACCTCTGCTTTTTGAGTTATTTCAATTATTCGTCCACAACGCTCCCAAATTAACGCAAGATTTCAAGTTTTATTTATATACAAGGTGAGTTCCAAAGTAAACAGGACTTTAAAAAAAAAACAGAACAAATGTTTTTCTGGGCAAAATTAATTTATTTTATTCAAAATAGTATCCTTCTGCTTCAATACAGCTTTTTACACGGTACAAAAGCATGTCGAACGAGAGTTCTAGCTCGTTGGCCGGTATGGCCGCCAGTATGCCGGTGCAAGCCTTTTGAATGGCCTCTACGTCTGCATAACGCTTTCCTTTCATGGGCAAATGCATTTTTCCGAAATGAAGAAGTCGCATGGTGCCATATCAGGTGAATACGGGAAGTGATTAATGGTTAAAATGTGATTCTTGGTCAAATAATCGGTCACAAGGTGTCCTTCGAATGTTGGATTCTGAGCAATTTTTTTCGTTAGTCAATTGGTGCGGAACAAACCGTGCACACACCTTTCGTAAGCCCAAATGTTTGCCCAAAATGCGATAAATAGATATTTTGGAGATGTTCAATTCCATTTCCATGAATTTCATTGATGATTTCGGCTGATTTTTGATGAATTCACGCACAGTTTAGATGGAATTTCCGTTGATCACGGATTGTGATTGGCCCACATGTTTATCGTCATTTATGTCCTCAGGACCACTTTGAAAACGTTGAAACCACTCGCGCACTCTGCTGAGGAATACGCAATCATTGTCCTAAACTTGTTTCATCAATTGAAACATTTCGGTAAAATTAAAAAAAAATTAATGTTGGCTCTTTATTCGAAGCTCATTTTCGAACCGATAACTCAAACATACTGGCACCTAAAACGCAATAACTTCACTTCCAATCAATGAAATGTCATGAAATCTCACATGACAATCGACAAAGATAGCATATTCTAACGCACCAGTCGACATGCAGATGGCGCCCCCAGGGGGCGCTAGATTCAAAAAGTCCTGTTTACTTTGGAAAGCACCTTGTACAAAAGATTCATTCCAAGAACTTGATTTCGAAAGTTCAGTATGTGTGTCAGCTAAATGCTACAGTTATTCGATCTGAAAAATTTATTCGGGGATTACAATATTGTTTTAGATAATAACCTTGCAGAATTTCCTAAAGATCTCGTAAAAATTTAATATACACTGATAAGGGTATAAAATAATTGTAAAGAAACACAGACACAAAGTTAGTGTGAAAATAATAACGGTCGTATTCACATAAATATATATGTACATAGGTTTTCGTATGTATGTGCATTTAATGAATTACCGCAAATGGTTGAGAATGCGTCATGTTGTTGACCGGTACATCCCACTGCCTGAAGGCATCAAAATCACCACATAGTATTAAGCGCTAAGCATTGGCCACTTTGCGACCATTAATAGTCTGCTTTGAGCGCTACGACTCGCCGGTTTGACAATTTGTTTTGCATATTTACGACATAGTTGGCAATAATTCGCGTCTCGAGTGCTCACTTTTAACTTTTTGGCTTGTTACTTATATTTATGGTACCCATGTAATTTCTTCCATATTTACATAAATACGCTGTTGCTTCAAACTTATACATATATATGTACGTACATATAGCATGTGTTCTTATTTTTTATACAACCTCTACCAGCAATACAATATTGTTTACTGTTTTTGTTGAAAATTGTAAATAATTTTTGAATAATGAATCAAGAAATCCATTTAGTTTTGAGAAACAAAAGGTGATTAAAAATGAAAATCTCCCCAAATTTAGTATAGCGATTAATTGAAAAGAAGTAAATAAGTAACAGTCAATACTTACAGAAGACCTCAAACGACTTTGGTTCAATTTCAGTTGTTCACGACACTTAAAGATAAGGAGCTTAACTTTTTAACCATATTTAATTTTCTATTTATAAAACTTACCATACTCGCAAAATGCATCTATATATGTAGTAATTTTACTAATTAGGTTGCAATTGTCTCCCACTTAAGCGATTAAGGTATTTTAAAGCTTTATGGAAAGGCTTTAATGTGGCAAGTAAGAAGTTGAGGCCGGTATTTGAACAATGAGTAATACTTGTATATCTCTTAAAGATGTACATTAAAGTAACAAACTATCTACAAATATGTAACGTGATATTTGAAAATTTAGCTTTATTCCAGGTTGCATTTGCATTGCTTCGGACCTCCTCAGTTCGAAGTTATTATATGTGTGCCCAGTTTCGATTTTTAAACATCTCAATATTAATATGTCTGATTTTAAATTAATACAAATTTATGATAATACACCCGTTCATTATGAACAAAAATGCAATAAATATAGGTCAAATGTCAAGGTCGATCGCGAAATACAAAAGAAAAATAAAAAAGTATATTTACATACATACATACATCAAAACGCATTACGAAATTGGAAATCACGATTTCTTTGATAAAAAATTAAATTGAAACAACAACAAATCTCGTTTCATTTCATTGATCTACATATATGTATGTACTTACATGCTTATACATATTTATAGTTAATTCACGCTATTGACACTAGGTTATGAATTCAAGCTAAATCAACATTTAAGCGACCGGCGTCTGATGATAATGGGAAAACACAAGAAAGCACAACAAAAGACGCTCTTGACCGCAAGTTAGTGAATGAATAAAACGTTTTATTATACAATTATAAATATATACATACATGCATCCACTCTTACATACATAAAGCTCACGAGACGTTTTCAATTTTGGAGATCATTGAATTGTTATGATTAGTGTTGCGGTGCTATCAGCGGTCAAGTTGGTTACAGGTACCAAAATATGAGAGTTGAGCCACAAAATAATTTCATGAAGGTGATAATTATTTACCGTGTTTAACGTATTATCAATAAGACAAAAAAAAATCAAATTTACGTATTTACTGTAATTCAAATCTTTATAAAGAAAGAAGTAAGTCTTTGTAAAGTTAGGTGTCGTTTTCAAAAGAGAAAACGCACCATTAGGTGCAGAAATAATTTTGAAGCAAAGAAATACATATCTGTGCTTATTTTTGATTCTATCCTAATCAGAGTTTCAGATAAGTTTGCCACGAATACAGGCTTCGTATATGGGTCTTACCATTCAAATTTTTTTTGTGCGGAACATTTTTTATGAGTTCTTTGAGGCGAAATATTTTGCACATATTTTTATTGTTTTGACTCAATAAGAAGAAATAATAGTTATGTATTTTTAAAATTTCAACGCTTTAAAAAGAAACATCATTAAATATTTGCCTGTACGAAGAAAAGTTTTTCATTATAAAATCAAGTAAGGATTATATATAGGTTAAAATGGGTATAAAACGGATGTTTTTGTTTTTGCTTGGTACTCTGACAAACTGGTTGATAGGCATCTTTAAGAAAGGCTCTCCAAGTATGAGTTCACAATTGCAACGGGAAGGTCTTCCGACTAACGGTTTCCATTTTTTTATATTATCAAAGAGCAAAATTTCTACCTTGCTACCAAATACTTGAAAAAATTTCGTTTTGTGAATTTTGTAGGAAATTTAATAATCTTCACGATTTATTTACGATGATTTTGTCTTAAACCTAAGATATTGACGGACAAAATTTGACCAGTTTAAAGAAAAAGTTGTATTTTTCGTATGAATTTCATAACTCATTGAAAAAATCATCTTAAATTGGAAGGCCTTGTAAAATATTATTAAAAAAATAATTGTCAACTTTTGTATGAGTTATAAGGTTCATAAGAAAAAAATGTTTTCTTTAAAATAATAAAAATTAAACCGTTAATATCTTTAATAGGGCTTAAGCCATTTTCGTTCTGTAACATAATAATGGGATGGCGAACTAAATCTTTACTTGAATGGATTTTCACCTAAATGTGGGCGGTGCCATGTCCCTCGTTCCATTTTGACAGCAGCGCCTATAAATCCTTCTCTTACCATCTCAGGTGTAAAATTTTCAATGGTCCGATTACACCTATCTACAAAGCCGTTCCCACTTTTTTGCCAAGGATGTCTTATTTTTTATCCGAATGCACAGACCGACAGACAGACTGTCATCCGGATTTCAATTCGTCTTATCATCCTGATCATTTATATACTATATATAACCCTATATCTATCTCGAATAGTTTTAGGTGATACATAGAACCGTTAGGTGAACAAAAGTATTATATGTATATATTCTGTAGCAACTGGTTGCAAGAGTATAAAAATTATAATTTTTTAAGCTTCATATGAATCAAAAAGCATTTCGAGATATTGGAGCAATGGAATAATAACCAAGTTCCGCCATCTATCTCATCTCTTGCCGAATTGCACCAATATATTTATTGACGCAATAAATAAATGATCAGGTTGACGTAACAGTTAAAATCCGTCTGTCCGTGCAAGCGATAGCTTGAGGACACATTAAAATGTCCTAGTAAAACTCTGTACAAGAGATCCTTGGCACAGTGATGATAATGATATTGCAGATGGTCATATTAGCCTATAAAAACGCCAGAAGTATTGAATGTATAACCAAGATGGTACAGAAGATGACCTTCATTGGAGTCGGAATAAAAATTGGACAATGTGAGTGACAGCGCCCACCTTTATATGAAATCATGCCTATAACTCAGGAACAACTTCAAAAATTTCAAACATTTTAATCTTACATAATGAAAATGAGTGGAATCGGAATACAACCACGCTTACGTTCCATATTAGAAAATGTTAAATTTCATTGGATCGGCATCAAAGTGCACTCACCTTCTTGTTTGTTCACTTTACCACAAAATCAAAAGAAATAGCGAAAGGAAGGTAAGCGTAATGTGTCTAAGTCTAAACCTATGTTATGTGCGAGTATGGGATGTTTGTGGATGTCGAGGAAGGGTGCTCATTTATATAGTCTACTATATGGTTAATACAGGGTTTGTGCGGAAAGTAACAGGACTGAATCGATTTAAAAAAAAATATTGAACCAATTTCCAAGCATTGAAGGCGTCACGGAAAGCATTTTCCGGAATTCCCGAATAGCCTTGAAAGCCACAATTTCTGGTCATCAGTGAGTACTTTTGGGACCATCATCGCACACATTGCGCATGTTCAAGTGCTCCGTCATAATTTAATGAACCACGAACGCTGCATTTTCGGCTTGCACCACTCACAGAAACACGTCGCGCGTTCGAGGGCTAGAAACGCCCTCTACCGAATCCAATCGGTGCGAAGAAAATTTTACTTTAAACAATTTCTCTCCAGAGTAGCTTGTAAAATTCGGCTAGGTCTCTTTTTTTTGCTATTACAAAGAGGTATTTTTCGGAGAGTGGTATTGTGAGAATTACCGAACATAACGGGATATATTTGACCTAAATCTGGTCATTACAACTATTCTAAATAAAACTTTCAGTTCAATGCAACAACAAAGTTCAATAATAGATTATCTTTCCAGTAAGTAAATGCATTGGTTAGACGTAAGCTAACTCTTTCTAGTTGGTTGTAGCAGAAGCAGTGATGCCATAGTACATAACTTACCTTACATTAGTTGGAATTATTGCTAAAGATAGTGTTGGTGTGCAATCTCCGGAGATTGTTTGCTAAAGAATAAAATGTTAGCATTTATTTTTAGCGTCTTTAAACGCTGCGACATAAATATAAACAAGTGTACGATTGTCTACTATGTTTACATATGTGATATATGTATATACTAATATATATGTATGTACTCGTCTTAGTGCATTGATTGCCAAGCGGCTGAGGTGAAATGATATTTTTACTAGCCGCGCTAAGAGTAAAAATAAATAAAAACAAAACAACAAACGAAATGGCTAAGTTCGGGTGCAGCTGATAATATAATTCTTTCACAACCTGCAAAACACAAATCCAGGAAAAACCATAAGATTTAAAACGGTAACTAGAAGATCGAAATCTAAGCAATTTTATATACACGTATACTTTATATAACTCTTACTCTAACCGACCAATTCGGCATAAGATTTGTTAGAAAAACAAATATCTGGGTTAGTATCGACCCGATTAAACATTTTCTTGAAATACGAAGATTATTATATTTAATATAGTAGTCTTTATAGAGTTTAATATCATGGCGGAACAAATTTTATTCGATCATATAATATCAAATCTCACTAAAATGAAAAAAAAAACACATTATAAATCGTACACCTGCGGGTGACTTACTTTATTACAATGTACAAGTATAATACTAAAGTCATTTCGAGTATTGAATAGAAAAATTTAACAAAAAACAAAACGATGTGGGTCAAGTTTTGAGAATTTCTTGACACCTTCTTCTGCAGTGACTTCAATGCCAATGTCTGTAGCAACGCCAAGCCGATCGATCAATCTATCGTTTATCGTTTAGAGATCGCATTCATCAAAGGAATTGTGCAGAATATGCGAAGAAAACTATGAAATAAGAGGTATAGGTCTACCTTGCAGTTCTTTAACGCTTCCGATGCAGTAGTCGGTAACTTGTTTTCTTTTGATTTTTGGTTCTGCCCCCAATGGCACTACCAGTGATGAAGTACAACTTTGAGCTTCACACGTCGCATGACGTTGTCATTATATAAAAAACCTTTGAATCAATCTATCAAGCAGTCAGTAATATTTTTCATAACAATAACCATGCCTACTTCCCATATAGCACAATTTTAAATTCCACTTGATTCTTTTACTTTCCAGTACACAAACCAAGAAGGAATTAATGTAACGAATAAAGCTTTGCGCGAATAATGTCTTTAATGTGTGAATCAGACCAATACTTCCCGATCCGATTCAATCGGTTTTCGACATACAGACATACCATTGAAAGAGAAAGATTATTCCTTAATTTCAGTTATATATAACACACATTTCAATCTAAAGTCATTTATAGGGGCCCCTTTTACTTAAAATAAAGATTTTCGAACTTCCGGGTGACTCTACATTACTTTAAAGGCTTTGATTTTGGCAAGAGTATTAAATGTTCGGTTGCACCCGAACTTAGCCCTTCCTTATTGGTTTACTTTAATTATTTTATTTTCCCTTCCGCAAAACAATTTTGTCTCCCATTTAGTCATATATGTAAATAGGGTTTTGACTCCCACTTCTCTCAAAATTATCGTTGTTGCTGTTATTGTTGGTAAATTGACAATCCCAACTAGGAAGTCACAATTTTGTAAAATTACGTAGATTTATTGAAGGAGAATGTCGAGCGTTGAGTGATTTGCATGCAGTCAACAATGACGTCTGCATCAAAAGCACAACAAATAAACATATCCACAAAGAAACTCATGCTAAATTAGTATGTGAAGTGTGTGTGTTTGTGAGTGTTCATAATCTTTAATGGTACGCTGCATTTTTATTAGTTTTTACTGTTTCATGTTACTAATTTCATTTTACTGCTTATTTTACTATTGTAAAAGTAGGTGAATGGATATATTTGTATGTGCAGACACGTTAGACCACTAACTGAGTAATTTCTTCGATAATAGTATACTTGAATGTTGAAATGCTAGTAAACTCCATTTAGAGCTCTAATACTTCAAATGAGAAAAATATTGATTCCGACTGTGACGTGAATGACCGCCGATTGAGAGTGCGCGCTTTAGAGCGCTAAAACAGTAGACATCTCAAAAACATGTATTAGGTCCCGTTCTCCATGAAATATTGGGCGTACTGTTTAACAACATCGCTACCGCGAGATCACATCACAGCAGTTTTTGCTGTTGAAGTGCGATTTGCGCCATCGACAAAGCATACACATATGTATGTAACTCTTCTTGTACTCGTGCAACATGTTGCTACAGATCATAATAGTTTTGTTCACCTAACGGTTGCTTCAAATATTTAAAACCTATCGAGATAGATAAAGAATTATAAAGGTTCATATAAATGCTCACTCTAAATTGGGAGTTCGTCTGTCTGTTCAAGCTGTAACTTGAGTAAAAATTAATGTATCTAAATAAAACTCTGTACACGCTGCCAAAATGGGGAGGTCGGTATTGCAGAAGGACGTGGTCGGATCACTGTCACACCCACAAAACGTCATCGCAGTAGTGAAGGAATTTCACATGCCCTCGCTGATTAAATGGTTTAATGTACTACAAATCTTCCAAACTAGCTAAATCAACCAAAATTGTTGAGAACTTCATCGTACAACATTATCGTGTACCAATACTGTATAAAATCGGGTCGAAATATTCCCAACCCTCCATATACCTCATGTAAGAAAATATGTTAGATCAGATTTGTATAAGAATAAGATCCTTCCAACGTACTTTAAGTCGTTTATATCAGTCAATAAATGTGCCGTATTAAAAATAAGTGGACAGTTTTTCTTAAACACAAGGTAGGTTCTTATTTCAGTTATCTTGAGTTATTATAAACATTTCAAACAAGCTAAATGTAGTAATGAAACTATGCGAAGCTCAGACCAATAACATAAGTTCCATTCGGTTAACTCAAGTAAACGATGTTGAATCCTTATGCAACATTTACCAAGTTGCCCCCGCTTTTGATCTTACGGTTACACCATAACTTATTTCTTCTCCATTATCGGTTTTCAGTTTGCTTTTGGTTTTAGGATATAATAAACATGTAATTTCAAAAATAAATATTATCTATGATAGCATTTTTACCAAAGTCTATAAATGGATGTTCTAGTAGTTGGAAATCACTTATAGTTTTTGGCCCAAACCATCATCCAATTTGAGAAACAATGAGACACCCTCATTACTCTGTAAGAAGAGAGTGTGAATTGACTTGAGTTCAACAGTTCTTCACTTGCTCTGGTATACAGTGTTTGTTCGGAAAGTAATAGGACTGAGTTCATTTAATAAAATTTATTGAAGCAATCGTTACAATTCTTTAAAAACTTTCAAAATAGGCTCCTTCTGCGCCGATGCAGTGCTGCCAGAGCATTGAAGCCGTCACGGAAGGGATTCTCCGGAATAGCCGAGGTGCATGTTATTTGGATCCCCTCTGTCGTCGTAAAATGCTTGTTTTTCATCGGACAAAAAAGTCCGGGGGGCCACATTTGGGCATGACTCGTCTCCTGTGATTACTTTATTCAAATACAAGAAAAAATGTCAACTTCGTCTACACCGAAGCTAATATACCCTTCACAGGTGCATTTCTTTTAGTAACTATGTGTTCGGTTTGTATGGCAGCTATATGCTATAGTAAGCCGATCTGAACAATTTCTTCGTATATTTCAATAATATCTTAGAGAAAAACCTGTGCCAACTTTTGTGAAGATACATCGTCAAATGTGAAAGTTTTCCATACAAGTTTGTATGGCAGCTATATGTTATAGCTTCTTATAGAGAAAATGACGTTTGCAAAATTTCAAAACGATATCTTAAAAACTGAGGGATCACAGATTTTGATAAATTTAGCATCTGGGCAATTAAACGAATACTTAGCCGACGGTCTGAGTTCAGAACTTTGCGCACACGTGTCACATTGTCGGTGTTTGTCGAAGTCGCAAGTCTCTCAGCACGGTCTTCATCGGCGACCTCTACAGGCCCTCCAATAAGGCCTGGGGCCACCGAAACACTCCACTTCTTGCGAAAGCAACATTACCGAGTTTCACACAGAATTTAATCGCGTACTTCTGCTCCTACGAACGCTGCATTTTCGGCTTACACCACTCAGAGAAACATGTTGCACGAAAATGTTTGTCCTGACTCTCCAGGTGCTCGGAGACAGCTGATCAGCCGCTCTACCAAATCTAGTCGTTGCGCGCACGCTCCGAAGTACAGTCGCGGCGGAAGAAAATCAATCCCAATACTTTCCGGGCAAACCCTGTATTAACTTTTAGGCACGATTCCGATTACTTTGGCGGAGGGGTAAAAAAACCGAATTTCCGTATAAATGGGGTATGTACGGATAGGGGAGCTTCTCCAAAGGAGGAATATCCAAAAATAACATAAAAATAACTAATATTTTTTGAAATATTCACGTTTAAAAATTCAAAAATTTGCACTAAGAAAACATGTTATTTCTCTATGTTTCACCAAATTTTTTCACGTTCTTTTCACTGTATATTTAAATATACACTCTAAGCTTTGAAATAAGCTTACATTTCACAATTATTTTACAATTTTTCAACTAAATTTAGTATTTTAAAAATCACTTGTCAAATTTATGGCTGAAAAGTTTAGAGTGCTTATAATTACAAGGAAAACCAGCATTGCCACACCTTAAAAACCAAAAGTGAAGGATTGGATTTTTCAGCGTTTCACAGCGTTTTCTTTGTTTCTACTTTCGAGTGATGCTTTTTTCTTTATTAACTATAAAAAAAACTATAAAGAAGATTTTTCAAGCTAAAATTGAATATGTGAACACTTTTCCATATGCATGCATATATGAATATATGAATATGTGATTTATATTTAATAAACATAGATAAGTAAAATCGTGTGATAACATTATAATATACATATATGTTTATGATTGTAATATTACATTTTTATATACATAATACCCGGGGTGACTGAAGTACTTTCGCATAGTACTCCTTTCTGCGTTGGCGGCCTTCGGCCGCGCTTTAAAAAAATAACCCTGGCCGAGCGAATACCCGGGGTGACGAAGTACTTTCGCATAGTACTCCTTTCTGCGTTGGCGGCCTTCGGCCGCGCTTTAAAAAAATAACTCTGGCCGAACGAATACCCAGGGTGACTGAAGTACTTTCGCATAGTACTCCTTTCTGCGTTGGCGGCCTTCGGCCGCGCTTTAAAAAATAACCCTGGCCGAGCGAATACCCGGGGTGACAGAAGTACTTTCGCATAGTACGTACTTTTTCTGCGTTGGCGGCCTTCGGCCGCGCTTTAAAAAATAACCCTAGCCGAGCGAATACCCGGGGTGACAGAAGTACTTTCGCATAGTACTCTTTTCTGCGTTGGCGGCCTTCGGCCGCGCTTTAAAAAAATAACCCTAGCCGATCGAATACCCGGGATGACAGAAGTACTTTCGCATAGTACTCTTTTCTGCGTTGGCGGCCTTCGGCCGCGCTTTAAAAAAATAACCCTGGCCGAGCGAATACCCGGGGTGACGAAGTACTTTCGCATAGTACTCCTTTCTGCGTTGGCGGCCTTCGGCCGCGCTTTAAAAAAATAACCCTGGCCGAGCGAATACCCGGGGTGACTGAAGTACTTTCGCGTAGTACCCCTTTCTGCGTTGAAAATAAAAAAAATATATTGACTTTTTGGTATAAAGTGGTTATAATTTATGGTTATCATGCACTCAAAATTTAAGTTTTCGTTATAAAATAGTAAATTTTGGTTATTATATCTGTCAGCGATTTCCACTTATTTTTGATGATACATTGGTTTGTATTTTAGGTGACAATATATGTGTTATTGTTATTATATTTAAAATATGAGTTTGAGTGCATAATAACCAAAAATATAACTACTTTATATCCAAAACTCAAATTTTGTTTCAATATGACTGCATAATAACCAAAAAATATAACCACTTTATAACCAATATTGAAATAAAATTTAAGTTTTCGTTATAAAATGGATAAATTTTGGTTATTATATCTGTCAGCGATTTCCATTTATTTTTGATGATACATTGGTTTGTATTTTAGGCGACAATATATATATTATTATATTTAAAATATGAGTTTTGGGTATGAAGTGGTTATATTTTTCGGTTATCATGCACTCATATTGAAACAAAATTTGAGTTTTCGTACTGTACTCATGTACTGTACACTTTATTACGTAATATTATTATATAATATTACTTATACATATGTATATATAATATTATTATATAATATTACGAATACATGTATATAATATTACTTATTTGCTTAATAAATTTAAAAAGGAAAATATCCATATGCATGAATAGAGGAATTTTTGCGAAAAAGAGGAATTTCAGCGAATTGCCTTATCAACACATGGCAGCGCTCGATTTCGTCGTAATTTTTAGTAAACAAATGAGGTTGAAACAAGTGTAAAATGTAAGTTTTAAAATAAAGATTTTTTAGGTAAAAAACCTGCTAAAAGAGTAAAATGTTGATTTAAAGGGTGATTTTTTAAGAGCTTGATAACTTTTTAAAAAAAAAAAACGCATAAAATTTGCAAAATCTCATCGGTTCTTTATTTGAAACGTTAGATTGGTTCATGACATTTACTTTTTGAAGATAATTTCATTTAAATGTTGACCGCGGCTGCGTCTTAGGTGGTCCATTCGGAAAGTCCAATTTTGGGCAACTTTTTCGAGCATTTCGGCCGGAATAGCCCGAATTTCTTCGGAAATGTTGTCTTCCAAAGCTGGAATAGTTGCTGGCTTATTTCTGTAGACTTTAGACTTGACGTAGCCCCACAAAAAATAGTCTAAAGGCGTTAAATCGCATGATCTTGGTGGCCAACTTACGGGTCCATTTCTTGAGATGAATTGTTGTCCGAAGTTTTCCCTCAAAATGGCCATAGAATCGCGAGCTGTGTGGCATGTAGCGCCATCTTTCCTTGTTGAAACCACATGTCAACCAAGTTCAGTTCTTCCATTTTTGGCAACAAAAAGTTTGTTAGCATCGAACGATAGCGATCGCCATTCACCGTAACGTTGCGTCCAACAGCATCTTTGAAAAATACGGTCCAATGATTCCACCAGCGTACAAACCACACCAAACAGTGCATTTTTCGGGATGCATGGGCAGTTCTTGAACGGCTTCTGGTTGCTCTTCACCCCAAATGCGGCAATTTTGCTTATTTACGTAGCCATTCAACCAGAAATGAGCCTCATCGCTCATCGGACACGGACGCGAAACACATTTCGAACCGAACACTGATTTTGGTAATAAAATTCAATGATTTGCAAGCGTTGCTCGTTAGTAAGTCTATTCATGATGAAATGTCAAAGCATACTGAGCATCTTTCTCTTTGACACCATGTCTGACATCCCACGTGATCTGTCAAATACTACTGCATGAAAATCCTAACCTCAAAAAAATCACCCGTTATTTAAAAGATTATAGTGCAATTTAATTAATTTGTAGTGAAAAATGTGAAAAAAGTGTGTTTAATGTGGTGAAATAGCTCCTTGAAATGGTCCAATTTTGCGAATTTTTGAACTTTAAGGCCGAATATCTCCTAAACTAAGCGTTTGCGGACGCTATAACCCTATATGTTTTTTAATCAGGAGGACTTCCTCTTTCCAACGGTACCTTCAAATCGCGGCGCCAAAGAAATCGGAATTGTGCCAACTTTTAATTACCACACCGCTATAAATAATTTTTTTTTGCGCTCCAAGACATATTGTTATTCAAAATAGTTTTTGTCTTTCTTTGCCCAAAATATTATGAAATGTTATATTGTTAAATGCAACATGTGTGACTTTTTTATTAAACGCAGCCGGCTAGGAGTGCCATACAAAAACAAACAAAAGTAAGTTGTTACTAGTAATTAGAGCTTACTTTATTGTCATTTGTTAAGCACGATTTTTGTTCAGTTTACGAAAAAGCGTAAGATCACAAAAAACAAAAACATTATACATATACGCGTGCGTTGCTGTTTTTGAAACGAAATAGTATTTGCAGTATTTGCAATGCCAGCAACGAGTTATTACCACTGTTTAGTATTCACAGACAAATTTCGCTATGCACTCGTATGTATGTCATTTGTCTTCAGCTCGTTCATCAAATGACTTTGTTCGGTAATCGATGCGTGCTGAGCGTTACAATATACTATACAAAAATTTACCTATACATACGTATATGTACATATAACAATAACACAGAGCTCACTGTTATTAAGTGCCAAAGAAGCTTGTAAATTTATGCTTGCCTAACTCCACATATTGATATATACATATGTATGTATGCTCATGTAACGAGAAATTTATCTGCGACAAATTCATAGGTACGTCCACCAAATAAAATATTTGTTTATTTATAATGTTTGACAAAGGTGTGTGCCCTTGATCGCACAATTGAAGAGTTATCGATCTATTACACGAAAATACACACCTTCATACATGAATATACTACATACATGCCCTATCATAGGTTATGAATATATGCGCTTAGTAAAGCACATACTATATGTACGACCAACATCTTGATGGGAACGTGCTCACCTGAATTTACCTACTTTACCGCAACGCTTCCGATTTTTCACTTTGTTTATTTCCATTGCCTCTATTGCATAATATTGCTTATGCGCACTTTTTGGCAAGTCGCCACTCTTGAATAAATAATTTTTAACATGAGGTACAAATATACATTCATATATAAGTATGTACATACGTAAAAAAAATGAGCACACACAGTACACATTGCAAATTACATCCTCGAATTGTTTTCAAAATGCATGTAAAAATTCATGATAAGTGAGTTGGGACATAAGTTGTTACATGCATGCATAAATAACAAATGAGGAAGGGCTAAGTTCGGTTATAATTGAACATTTTATACTCTTGAAGCTTACAAGGATCAAAGCCGGAAAAATACTGTCAGGTAAAGCTAGAGAGATCCACGCTCTTTCAATTTCATTAAGATGAATCAAATATTGACCGATGCACATGCAAATTCAACTGGAAATTTGTTTAGATACATATATAATTTCATAATACCCCGACCGGCACGGCTATAGTAAAACAGATTATTTAGCAAATTTCGTTTTTTTTTTGTTCAGCCTTTCAAGGGTGATACACTGTTCATAGCGACACTCCATCTTCCTATAAAATTTTTCTATTCTTGGAACATTTTCAAACGGGAAGCTAAACGGATTTGTAATGAGCAAGTTGGATTGGTTTGCCTTAAGTTGGTTGGAGGATATGTACATTAAACTAACCACTTTTTTAAATTATAAATTTGCAATGCTCTGCAGCAAATTACAGTTTTGTATCCTAATTTGGAGCTCTTTAAAGGTTTTCGATTGACGGCATTGTGTGGGCGTGGTAATAATCCGAGTCTGCCCATCTTCAATCCCAACCCTCCTTGAGTACCAAGGAAATATATATTTAGGCAATTCACAAGCTTTGTTGTATGTCTTATGTCATATTTTAATATTCTTAAAAAATACGACACTTGTGAGCACCCTTAACTGTTGTATGTCATATTTTGTCATATTTCTACATTCTACACACAATACGAGTAATAAGAAAGTAAACAAATGCAGCTGATAGAATAGCGAACTCAATAAACATACCGCGCAGTGTTGTATCAGTCATATTTTAATTTTGCATGTGAAACAACAACAGTGCTAATATGACAGTCGTAAAAAAATATGACAATATGACGATATGACACAATATGACACCTTGTGAATACCCTAATTATATGTACCAAGATTCATCGAGATACATATTTCAGTTTTAATAATTAAGTTAACGGAGCATCAACACCCAAAAACAGATATTAACAATCTAGCTCAAAAATAATAGTTTTCCAAGAATGGCAATGAGCATTAGAACCGATTGTAAACACTGTGGAGAAGCTTAAATTTTTTTTGTAGATGTGCTTAAGTATAGTATACACATACAAATTAACATTCTTATATGCTTATACAAAATGAGACCATCTAAAGGCGTCATTTTGTGTATTATTAGCTGAATGAAGGTTTTCCTGCTGTTCTTCAGCTTGCAAAACTTGTAGGAGAAACTTATTAACAATAAAGTGCGAATCAATAATAATTGTGTAATTTTCTATACAATAAGATATGAGAATCAATTAAATACAACTCAATTTGGGTCAAAGTCATTGTGTTTTAAAAATTGCTTTTATCAAAAGTAAGCCCTGTGACAGATTAGAAAAAAAGCTGTCTGTTTGGAAATACATATACTGTGGGGCTTGCGCTATATTTATTACGAATAGTATGAATAAAAAGCAAAAACAAAAAAAAAGCTATAATACCCTTCACAGCTGGATTTGTTATAGCAACTGCTACATATCATATATATGAACATATATAATTATTTCTGACGATCTCTTGATTTAACTCTACAGTTACTTTTGCTCCAATAACCACACATCTCAAAGGCTCACAATTCAATTATATTTTGCCATTTTCTTAAATTCTATAAAAAAATATTTCTAGTAAAGTATCTTCACTTTTTGAAAAAAACGGTATGATTTTTCAACTAAATTCAGAATTCATATTATATAAATGACGACTAAATAATATTATAATACTCATAAGTATTGCTGGCGATACCATTAGATGTATAAGTATAGACCTTTATAACTTTATGTATAAATATTACTTGTCACGTTGTTTGTCCGCGATGGACTCCTAAACTACTGAACCGATTTTAGTAAAATTTAGCACACTGTGTCCAGTTCCAGTAGTAAAAACAATTCATAAATAAGAAATACAGTGAAAGTATAGATGCTCTATTAAGTGACCAACTCTAATAAATCACAATCCGCCAAAATAATATAATACAGCTGGACTTTCATAGCTCAAACTTATATAACTCGAACTTCTCCATAATTTGAACTCTTAAATTAGCAATAGAAGTCGAATTGCATACAAATTTCCTGCCATAACTCCAAGTTTTTTAGTGAATTATGGTGATTCGAGTTAGGAAAATTCAACTGTAATTATAATTTTCAGTAAAATGTCAAATCTTAAGGACCATTTTCTCAATGTTTGAGAAATGTTCTGACAGTTAAGTTCTGGTAAACTTAACCTACATTTCTTCTTCCGGTCAAGAACTTTTTTTAACTGGAACAGGCAGATGTTGTTAACCTAATTGAGAAAACAGCCTCAAATTCGTTATTTATTTGTTTGAACATATTCAAAATTAAACCTCAAGTACAATCCCATGGATTCATATACCGACATAAACGTTTTCGTTTTATTCGTAAATAAAATTTTTACTGTATTGAATAGTTTATTATAAGAATAATAGTATAAAATGTATACCACAGCAACACGCCGGATCCAATAGTACTAACATAAAATTACAATTATATATGTACGTACCGTTATCAATGACGCATCCTCAAGTATGTCTGATTTAAGATTTCGCCCACCACCCGCCAAATTCGCATTACTGGCTAAAAACACTGAATTTAGCAGATTCTTAAAGCTCAAAGACGTGTAACTGAATGGCGAGAGTATAGTGAAGGCTTCAGCAGTGCCGGCGAGTAGCTGCAATGCAAGGAAAGAGGCAATTGCGAGCGGCCATAGACTGAGAATTTCACTTTTCAGCATCTTTATCGCTGTGTTGTTATTATGTTTTCTCGTCATTACTCACAGTAATTCAAAGAAAAACACACTTAACCCACCCAAAAGTGTGGGGATGTTTTTTAATAAAATACAGAAAACAAAACGCGCGTAAATAGTAAAAAATTGGTACGCGTACCGTTAAAACTTTTTGTTGCAGAAATACGTATTTTTAAGAGGCAAAAATATCTGAACAAAGCACTGCACATGCGCGGCACGCAAAAGACGAGACACACGCGGTAGTGCAGCGTGCATAAGGTGGGCGACTGTTTGCGGTTTCTTGCACTTGTTGAGCTGTTACGTTTCTTACTTTTCTTCGCCACTTTCCCACTGGCTTAGTTTTTTATATTTGTTTTGAAAAAAAAAAAGTTATTTATAGGCTTTTATTTATTTTCTCACTTAGTTTCTTGACTACTTCCTATTTTGAAATTCTGCCTACTGACTTTGTAGCTATAAACGAATTTGGCTAATGTGTTTTAATGCACGCAGTTTCAATAATTTGCTTTCATTATTCAAAATTTCATGCACTATAATTATTGCTTATCGTGTTTTCCTCTGTAGGAAATGCAGTTTACTGAATTTTGAATTTCCGTGCTTTAAGAAATATATGTATATTCAAAATATTTGCACTAATTTCGCGGGAGCTTCACGGCTACCGATATTGCAACATATAAACAATGCACATTTATTTCTACCTTTGATTTATTGTCGTAAAATGCAATGCTTATATATCTTCATACATTTTCACATATTCACTAATTTTTAAGTTTTACGCTCAACGTATCCGCAACATTATATATTTCTTTCGAACACTACCTTTCGCCTCGAACTTCACAAACAAACTGCAGCAAAGCTGAGCACGTTTTGTAGCAAAGCTTTCATTTTGAACCATCTCGGATCGTTGCTTAGTGCAGTTGTTGGTATTGGTCTGTCCAACTCAAGTTACCTTTGCTCAAACCAGATTGAGACGAACTTGTTTGAACGTAGTTTATAGCTTTTGGATCAGAGAACATAAAATTTTATGTTTCCTGGTTGGATGTTCTAAGAAATTTGGTATGTTCTATTTACAGACACCAAAAATCTGAAATAGAGATAAAGACAATTTCATCTCCTTAACTTTTTTGGTGCATTTGATAAAAATAAAATTTGCAGTGGTTCGTGACGTCATAAACCAAAGGAGTAGAAAGCGTTGTTTACAAATACAATAAAGGCGTGACAAATTTTTAAAGGATCACATGATGCGAGACTTTCGCATTTTACCACATTTTTCTTTAAACGGATTTCCTGGATAAAGTGGGAGCGATTGAGAGCAAACACAAATAACATGTAATATAGAGGATGTTCAATTACGAACCAGCGTGAAAATTGTCAAATTCTAACAAAATTCGATGAGCATCACAGCCATGTCGGAAGAAGACTTTAACATGGCCACTTGAACAGTACTAAGTATTGAATGAAAATTATTCACAGATACTTATTTTGATATTGCAGCCGAATGTTAGTATTTTGGCCTAATTTTTTATATGTTTACTGGGTATGTTTGATCAGGCTGTTATATAAATGAAACAATAATAAATGTTTTTAATAAACTATTCGATTATTAATTAATAGTACCACACATAGTTCCTATTGGTATTAACCACGCTGCTCTAACAAAAAATGTTGAATCTACAAATACCGGTGAGGTATTCAACAGGCCATGTTCTCCGACCCTGAGCACAAAGTATGGTTCAATGGATTAAAATCCGGACTTCCAGACAACGGTTAATTTGTAGCTATGATACCAGGAGTATTGCCGCTGTTACGGTTTTTGACTTAGGTGTGCTGGAGTAGAATCTTTCTGGAAGATTCAATGATTTCCATCGAAGAGAGTCATCAAAAACATACTCTAGTTTTTTATTCCTACAAAATTGATAACATTCTAATTAGAATTTGTAATTTTCTAAGTAATATTTATAGAAAATGAACAAATGGATCCGTACATTTACTAATTTTGTAAATTTTGTTTTTACATAATATAATTTCTCAATAAATGATTTTGTATTATATATGTTTCTAATAAAAATTAAACTCATAGATCCAAGAAAGCGCTAATGTTTTAATTTATAATTTTAACATGAAGTAACATGAAAAAATATTGTGAATTTAAATTTGAAACGGGGGAAAGGCTATAAATAGACACAATGAATGTTCTTAAATGAATTATCGATGCACATACCTATTAAAATTTTTGTTTTCAATTTCTATGATATCACAAAATTAATAATTATTCTTTAACATTCTCAGAAATTAATTGCTAAGGCTTTTAGCAGAGAATGTTAAATGAATTCCGTTAATGTTAATTGAATTCCGTTAACATTCTCTGTTGATATTAATAACATTCACACGCGCTTATTTTTCTTTTTCTTTTTAATACCCAACGATTACCCTCCTCCCGCCCAAACGACGCTGACGAAAATTAAGAATTAAATTAAAGTTTATAATTTTTAAATGTTTCTTGTTAAGAGTAGATAAAATCATTTTTTTAATGGTAAAGATTGAGTCTGTTAGATCAAATATGCTGGAATGAGAATTGAAATCATGACATATACGGCGGAATGGTTCCTTTAACTCAAAATTTGTTTTAGAAAATTTTTAAAGTAATGGTCTAAACTGCCTGGTAGAGCGAGCGGGAACGTTAAAATTAATATCAGGTAAGAGAGATGGGCTACAGACTGACCCATTCATGAGTTTTACAAGAAATATTATATCAAGCATCTCCCTACCACTAGCGAGTGTCGGGAGATTTATAAGTTTTAAACGGTTAGTGTAAGGGGGAAGATTTAAACTGGGATCCCAATGCAAATGATTTAAGGCAAAAAGTAAAAATTGTTTTTGAACGGACTCTAACATATCCGAATGGACTTGGTAACTAGGGTTTCAAACCACAGGAGCATACTCAATATAGGCCTCACCAGAGATGTAAAAAGAATTTTTGTGTTAAGCGGATCTCTAAATTCTTTAGACCAACGTTTAACAAAACTAAGAGCGCCTTTACTTTAAAAACCGTGGAAGATGCGTGAAGAATCAAATTGAGTTTGGGGTCCATATTCACTCCCAGATTAACAAAACTGCATACTTGCTCCAACCTAAAGTTTTGTATTGCGTATGAAGTAGGGTCTACAGATCTACGTGAAAAACACATCGTTTTTAATTTTTTAAGGTTCAATGGCATGTCATTTCTATCACACCAAGAAACTAGGTTGTTTAAGTCTGTTTGCAACTGACATCTTTCGTTGTTTGAGGTATACGTTTTAAAAAGTTTTACATCGTCAGCATATAATAAAACTTTTGAAAACTTATCAACAGATGATATGTCATTAACAAATAAGAACAGAATTGGCCCAAGATAGCTAAGTACCTTGAGCAACGCCTGAAGGAACATTGATTATGTCAGAAAAAGTATCGTTAAATATGGCTTGTTGAATTCTTGTACTAAAATAAGAAGCAAACCATTTTAGAAATATTGGTTGAAAACCAAGAAGATCAAGTTTATTCAAAAGATCTGAATGGTTTACTTTATCAAAAGCTTTACTAAAATCGGTGTATACAAATTCAAGCAAATTAGTTATTGTAAATTTCCCTTTACGAAAACCGTTCTGAGAACAAGAAATTAGTGGAGAGGTTATGTCATTTGTTATAATTGCTTCAAAAAGTTTACTTTGCTATTCCCCTATAGTTTGATGAGATGAATTAAATAGTTTTGTTAGGGGTTGGTATATATATTTGGCACATTTCTTAAAAAAGCATGAGGGAATCATATCTGGGCCATAATTGTTGTTGATTGTTCTCACATATTTAACTGATATAAGACGTCTGCTTCGGAAATGGTAGATGCATTAATGACAGAAATCGGATATATCTTGTGCTGATGCGAAACATTTTTTGGAGATTTTGGAGAGTAATTGGACTTAAAGAATTCAGCGAACATACTAGTGTGATTGTCACTAGACACACTAGACTTATATTTCATAGCGGGCGGAAAATTAGAAATCCTGCGTTTGGAGTTGACGAAACCATATTATCTTTTACTTTATTTATATAATTATTATAAATAGTATTATCAATATTTAGTCGTATTTTATACTCTTGCATTGTGTTGCTGTACAGTATTCAAGTTTTGTACTTAACGGTTGTTTCACCTAACACTAATCGAGATAGATATAAGGTTATATATCATATATACACATACAT
Organism: Bactrocera zonata; assembly: GCA_037783105.1. Taxonomy (NCBI): domain Eukaryota; kingdom Metazoa; phylum Arthropoda; class Insecta; order Diptera; family Tephritidae; genus Bactrocera; species Bactrocera zonata. Next base: position 113,549 of record JBAWJQ010002080.1, on the reverse strand, counting down.
ACATCAATTATTAGGATGGCGAGACGGGTAATTCTGAGCGAAAGTCTGTCTGTCGTCCCTGAAAGCTGTAACTTGAGTAAAAATTTAAATACTATTGATACATGAATTCCTTCGCAAAAAAGAAAGGACGAAGTCGTAGATGGGTGTATTCGGACCACTGAGCACACAAAACTCAATCGAAAACTTGTAAAATGCCGCAACTAAGTACTTAACTAAGCTACATATAAATCCGTAATTTGGTACAAGGGGTTAAAAATTGATTACTAAAAATTTTGTTTTAGCCGAGTTAACAATAGCGCGCCAATCGCTTCTCCTTTTTGCAGTGAGGCGCCAATTGGAGATTCCAAGTATAGCCAGATTCTTCTTCACCTGGCCTTTGCAATGAAGTGAAGGCCTTTATATCTAAGAAAAAATTCGCAAACAAAGTATTTTTTTACTTTGAAACCCTAACCCCTCCCCTAAGTCGCTATACCTCAGTAGTTGGATAAATACCGAACAAAGAATTTGTCTCAAATTTGGTATTTCTAACCAAATATCGTGTGCGGAATCGTTGCGAATGTGCGCAAAGGCTTTACGCTGATTCAAAGACACAAAGACGGTAGAGAGATCGTTGCCTTGCTGCGTCTTCAACCGAAGAAAATTTAAAAAAAAATGAAGGATATGGTGCTTGAAAGTCGTCAGACAAGTGTTAGAGAAATGCAAGAGAGATCGATATCTCTCACGAGTCCATTCGAATGATTTTGTTCGATATTTTGGGTATAGACCGCTTTCTTGCTCTTCTCGTCCCGATATAGCTGATATTTTTTTTAAGAACACGAGTGTATCCGAATTCCAAACCAAAAACGCAATAAATACCATCAATCAAACACTATTCACCAGATATGACTCCGTGTTTTTTTTCTACTTCTCCCAACTTAAATTGCCGCTCTTTAGAACCCGTTTTCAGTTGTTCGAAAAGATAAAATAAAATTCACTGAAGGAGCTGAAGGCCATCCCAAAAAGTGCTCTAGAAAGGTCTTTCGAGAACTGGAAAAATCGTTGGCATCAGTGTATTACATCTAGCGGAGATTACTTTGAAACCAATATCACAAATATTGATGAATAATTGAAAATTTTGCGTTTTCTTTACAATTTTGTCACAATGTATCTATAATATAAAAATGAATCGCAAAATGTGTTATTAAGCGCATAACTCAACAACGCCTGTACCAATTTGACCAATTCTTTTTTTTAAATGTTTGTTGAAATTTAAACCTGGTTTTTACCTCGAGAAAAATTCAAATAATTGCCGGAAAACCCCTAAAACAGCCCTTTTCCCATACAAACTTTTGTGTATAAAAAGGAATGTTTGTTTGTTAGTAAAGCTAAGGCTCGAGAACGGCTGAACCAATCTTGATGAAATTTTTAGAGATTATTCGTTGTGGATCTGGGAAGGTTTAGAAATTAAAAAACTTAATCTTTTTATGAGGAAAAGTCGGAAAATTGGAATATTCCAAAAAACGACTTTTTTCCATACAAATTATTATAAAAAAAAAAAATTTTTATTTTTTTTTGTTTTGTTTTCCAATTGATTTATTTCTGAATTGTATGCCATTTTCAGTAGTTTGCTTTTTTTATTTCGGAAAGGTTAATTATTGCAAATAATTCAGTTAAAACTGTATGTGTGTTTCATACAAAGTGTTCAGTTACAGATTTAAATTTGTTACGATACGATGCCACGAGGAGATCGCGATAATATTGGCAGCACAAAGCACATGCACGAGTACTCCTAGTATCCGAGTTCGTACACTTTTTGCGATGATTATTTCGACATATCAGCCTCAAAACCGCGTCAATTATGGGATACGAACAAAAATGACATTGCCGAAGACATTTTACATCGTATTCGCTAAGAATTGGAAATGGGAAAATTTCGGTTGATACTTCCAGTGGTTTCATATCAATTCCCAATGCCTTTTGTCAATTCACTTCAACGAAGGATAAACTCATCACGAATGTTTATCCAAACATTGGCCAAATTATCGTAACTACGATTGCTTGAGAGTACGCGCAATTTTAGCTTCCAAAAATACCGATGTTAATGACTTAAACTGGAAGATTCAAAGTCAAATTCCGGGAGGTTTCCACTCATACAAATCGATCGATCGTCTTGACAATGAAGACGAAGCCGTGAATTATCAAGTGGAATTTCTAAATTCCTTAGAGAGTCTTGGTATGCTGCCGCATTATTTGCGTCTCAAAGGCCGAAACTGTGTAATAGAATACTAGGTAGCAGAATGCTTGATTCTACGAATTCCTTTAAGTTCCAACGATTTGCCATTTCAGTTCACAAGGATAGTCGCTAGAAATGTGAGGCAAACATCTGAAAATGACATGTTTTTCGCACAGCCAGCAATATATGACGTGTTTACAAGTTGGAAAACTATCTTCTCTATATATTTACGCACTGGAACTTAAACCAAAAAAATCTTGTTTATAAAGCTGCGCATTGAAAAAAAATGAAGGAAAATCTCAAATAAATGATTTTCAACACAATATGAATTCAACTTTCTTTTCATTTCAAAACATATATGTAATTTCACGCAGAACAACGCCTGCGGGGTCAGCTAGTATTTATGTATAAAACCTATACACTAACCGACATATTCGACAATAGGTTTGATAGAAAAACGAGAATCATTACACAGATGTAATATATGGGAGTTGGTGGTAGTAGCGACCCGATTTTATCTTTTTTGACAATACTAATTATTATAGTTATATCACATACCAATCACCTGGATGCTGTATGTTATGTTATTTGTTATCAGTAAAATACGCTCTCTCATTTCTACAGAGATAACTTATATGTTGACCGATATATGCGGTATAAAGTCACCTGGAAGTTCGAAAATCGTTGTGTTAGGTAAATGGGAGGTAAAAGAACTATTTTCACGATTCAACACATTTTTGACACAGACATACCATTGTCAGGAAAAGATTATTCCTGAATATCAATATTTATATATATTATATATTTCACACATTGACCGATATGTGCGGTAAAAAGTCAACTATAGGTTCTGAAGTCCAAATATTCGGTACCTAGGCGCTTGAACAGTTTTATTTGGATTTGGACCAATACTCTAAATGCATTATTCGTGTCAAGTTTCATCCCGATATTTCGATTGATTCTTGATTTGTACACTGGAGAGAGAAGAATCAAATGAAGTTTGAAATTGTGTTACATGGAAAGTGGACGTGGTCATAGTTCGATTTCGCCCATTTTCGCACTGTGAAATAAGAATGCTAGACAAATGTAACGCACCGAATTTGGTTGAAATCCAGAGATATGTGATTCAAAATAAAAGTCCAATTTTCACATCGGTTCCTTTAAACCCCCATATAACAATTGACCTAAGCGAATATGGCTGTAATGGTCTATTTTTTCAGCCCTCAGGTGCCCCTTAATACTATAATCCTCTGTGCAAAATTATTGTTATAACTTATTTTGGATCTTAATTATGGCGCCTTACTTCTTTAGCATGGAATATGAGTACCAAGTTCCAGCAAGATATCTTAATTTTATGCAATTTACAGCTTGCACGGACGGACGGTCGGACAGACAGTCAACCGGATTTCAACTTTTCACCCCGATCATTTATATATACTTATATCTATCTCGCTTAGTTTTAGGTGAAACTTACAACCGTTAGGTGACCGAAACTATTATACTTTGTAGCAACATGTTGCTGAAGTAAAATAATGTTGCAAAAGAATTCATCGTTCATTACATTCATAAATTATAGTGAAGGTCACAGACTCACTTAGTTTTATAATAACATTTCACTTCCCGTTCGCGAAAGTTGAAATTATTGAAATTATCTACAAGATAATACAAGAGTGATATAATTTCTTAAAAATAGCACACTAATTATTAAGGAATTTCAGTTGTTTTTATTAAGAGCGAAGTTCAATCGATATCACTAAGTTCTGAATATAATGTCATTGCATCCAGATGTTATCAAGATCAAGTCTTCCAATTGCGGCCATACAAAATGATGTTCTTCGATTTGTTCCACTCTATTATGAGTATAACATGTTCTGTAATATCCATTGAGATAACTCAAACCATGGGCCGACAGGTACAGCATAAAGTCATATGGAAGTTGGAAAATATTTATATTGGGTAGTCGAAAAAGTCAACTATAGATAATGAGGTTCGATACCAAAACAGAGAACGGGATCACACCCACTTTTTAAAAATTATTGGTCCATAAGTGCTACTAGCTACTGCCATGTACTGTGCCAAATTACAGTTTTATGTCTTAATTTAATACTTTTTATACGTTTTCGATTAATGGCATTTTGTAGACGTGGCAATTGACCGATTACCCCCATCGAGTTCTTTTTATTTTTGCCAAAGAACATGTGCACCAAATTTCATCAATATGTCTTAATTTTGCTTAAGTTACAGCTTGCCCGGACGGTCGGACAGACAGACAGACAGTCACGCGGATTTTAACTCGTCTCGCTATCCTGAACATTTACATATATATAATCCTTGATTAGTTTTAGGTGACATACAATAGTTACTGTAGGTGAATAAAATTATTATACTCTGAAGCAACATGTTGCAACAGTATAAAAAGTGAGACAAGTGCATTACATATCGCCCATTCACACATGTGTTTGAACAGCTGTTTCTTCATGCGGCAGTAGCTGTTTTCTGCAATCAAAATTTTTCTAGCAGAAACAAGCAGTGCTCTCTGCTTCTTATGCTCTCAACTTGTGCTCTCTTTTGCTAGTTTTTTTGGTTAAGGAACGCTTTTCCAGCAGAAACTTGGATAGCTAGTGATAGTTAGCAGTTATGAAACAAACCTGTTTTCTTTGCTAACTTTTGCACGATCAGCTGATCGCGAGATGGGAAATCTCTATTTAATTCAATTGCTATCAGCGTACCGATTATTGAACAGGTGTTTGACGACATTCCACGGCTTATATCGCCAATTTTAGTACCATCAGTATTGGTTTAAGTTGTACGTTTGTATGCGAGAAAAATACATAATGGCTGTTGAACGTTTTGACTTGATGGTAATATGGTTTCGGCTCGCGGTAACTAGATGAAACTAGATACAGATGTACAAGTTTATTTATATTTCCAATCTCCAAAACCATGTGTCTATGTAATGATTTTCCATCGATTATCAGTACGAGTATATCGTAGGGATAGGGGAACTACTTACAAAAATTGAAGTCCAGAATTCGGAAAATTTGGCCAAATGTGATTACAGAATGTTAGTCCTAAGAGCCTACGAAATTAAGCTCTTTAAATTTCTATTCTTTGAAAGGTTTTAAGATGTGAAGTACTTAAATCTACACCAACTCTCTTCGAGATAGAGAAAATGGATAGAATTCATTATGTAATAACAAAATAATAAACAGAAATAAACATTTCTAAATAACAAATTCTAATTCTAAAAAATTAAATAATACTTCATTGTTCCATTAAAAAAAAGGTAAAGAAGAAATAAACAGTTTTCAATATGTGGCACCAGTTTACGGATTTCTGCATTGCTCATAAGCATTTTTGTGATTAAATATCTATGAATATACATGAACACTTTAAATATATGAAGATATGCATATGTTTGCACACCTAAAACCATTTTATATTTTGTTCTGTTTGGTGCTACCGTATACATACACGGGTAAGTAGCTACTAATGGCTTATTTCTCTTCTTTCTTCTTTACGCAGCATTTCTCAATTCCTAAAGACCAATTTTATTGGCTGTTTTACAGCACTATTCTTTACGTTCTCGTGATATTATAATTTTTCTAAATGGTGGCTGTCTCTCCGTTCGTCCGCCTGTGTAAGCTGTAACTTGAGTAAAAATTGAGATACATATCTTGATGAAACTTTGTTACATACCGTCACCTAAAATGCAAAATAACGTATCATCAAAAAATTCGAAATTGAGTATCTTATTAATTACGATTCACTATTTCAAATTACGTTCATAATATGACATTTGTCCAACATTTTCAAGTTCTGCGCTCAAATATAAAGCAGTTTTAACCAATATTAAAATTTTTTTTCACTCTTGTTTTATTTTATTTTGTCTTTCATTCATGCCACTCTAAATTTTCGAAAATGTTGTTACGCTATTTTGCATTTTAGGTGATGATATGATCTTGGCACCACAAAAATATTGTAGACTAGACACAAATCTCCATTAATCGAAAAGTAAAAATTACTGTAACTATGCTCCACAAAAAATAAATAACGGTATTTTATGGTATAACGAATCGTATTATGGAGGGCTATCTTCTGCTTAATTAATGCTTTCAAAAAGTGGGCTTGGCGCCATTTTCTAATAACTTTTTTGAATTTATCTTTTAAACCCCAAAGCTGTAATACCCAAAATCACTCAGGACAAATACTTTTAGCAACCCAAGACAATTATAACCACGCCCACTCCCAAAATAACTGCTATGTTGAAAACTGTTGAAGCAAACATTATATTTCAAATCCAAGACAGTGATGAATACCTTTATAGAGGCAGGTGGAAAAATTGGACAATGGGCGTGGAACCACCAACCTTCAGGCTACATCCTGTATCTCAGGAACTACACGACTTATTCATTTGTTAGGGGAGGTTGCCCAACCATTCCTATCATGCACTGTGAAAATGGACAAAGTTAGATGATAACCACCCATACATACTTATTTTCACGATTCTTTCACCGTCAGTATACAAATCAAACATCAATGAATATAACTTTTCACAAGTAGTGCCACGTTAAGTCGTTAAGGTGTTTAACCCCAAAAGTGGTCACCAGATACCAAATATCTGGACCCCAGTACATTTGATTGACATTTTACTGAACATATCGGTCAATCTATGTATTCTGGTATTGAAACTTGGGGAGAACTGTTTATTTTTTAATGAAATTTTAAAAGAATCTCTATCTAATAACAGTGTATCTTCTTGCCTGTGATTATAAATAATGTTTACAGTACTTCATACTTTAATTAAAATTTATACGAAAATCGCATATGCATATCGCTTTACCTTTCGAAAGTATAAAATATTCGGTTGCACCTGAACTTGGCCCTTCCTTTCTTGCTTTTTTCAATTTTTGTATCTAGTCTGTGAATAATAGTATCTCTATGCTGTTAATGATTGTGCTGGTGTTCGAAAATATTGTTGCATGTAGTTTTCATGCCTTACGAGGTTTCTTCATAAAGTTTCGCGAATTTTGCATTTCTTAAGAAAGTCTTTATTTATTTTTCCCCTTCAAAGTAATCATCCTCAAATATGTATATTACACTTCATTCCTCAAAGCATTTATAAAAATAATTTTTTGTTTTGAAACACCCTTTACCCAACTTGAGAGCCCCTTTTCTCATCTAAATACTTAACAGTGTGAATAATTTTGTGTCAAAAGTATTTCCAAACTTTAATTTATAATATTATGGGCATTGTCCTTCCCGTTAACTGGTCATAAGCGAGAATTAGTTCGAACTCCACCCGCGTATTTAATGTTAAATATTTCCAACATTATGTGTGATGTTGTAATGAAATAAAAAGTACTGAAATTAACAGTAAAATTTAATTTCTCTTATTGATTTATCACGCTTTTAGTAATTTTTAACAGTACCGATAAATTTTACCTCAGATGTTTTAAATTAAATTTTTGCAGCATCCTCATAATATTCCACTTTTGTTGAGAGTAGTACCCACACACACATATAAAATTTATGTAACTCATGGCTAACTACCACCTTGTTCAATAGTTTTATCGTTTGATAAGAAAACCACAATTTTGTGATTCAAAATATACTTTATTATTCAGTATAATCACCCTGAACATTAATACACTTGCTCCAACGATCCTCGAATCCGTCGATCCCATCTCTAAAGAGAGAATCCGGAAGATCTGCAAAATATGTTTCAACAGCCGTTATGACCTCTTCATTTGATGAGAAACGCTTCTCACGTATAAATTTTGGAGTTCTGGAAACAAATGGAAGTCGCTGGGGGCCAAATCTGGTGAATACGGTGGATGCTCCAACAATTCGAACTTTAATTCATTGATTTTAGCTATTATCAAAATGCTCTTGTGACACGGTGTGTTGTCTTGATGAAAAAAATTTTTTTCTTCTGCAAACCGGGTCTTTTTTCTTTGCGCATCTAAAAAAAACTGATACCACAACCTTCTTGGCCGATTTCCGAACACGAGCTCGTTTCGAAGCCCCACAACCAGATTCACACAACTCTTTAGCCTCTTGTTTTGATTCAAGATCATGGTGATATACCTAAGTCTCATCTATAGTGTTGAATCGCCGCACAAAATCCAATTTATCCTTTTTAAAACGCTCCCAATGTTGCGGCACCCATTGTGCACACAGCTTTCTAAAACCAAAAATTTCCTAATGAGATGTGTAGAGCCTCTACTATAACTCTCTCAGTCAATCGACGATCTTCCAAAACCATATCCTGTATTTTGGCAATGATTTCTGGTGTTGATGCGCTTTTTGGACGTCCTTCACGTGGATTGTCTTCAAGGCTTGTACGACCACGTTTAAATTTAGCAACCCTTCTTTCCACTGTACTAATTTTAGGTGACCAATCATTATATGCTTTTAACATTCGTTCGTGAATTTCTTTTGGTATTACACCTTCCAAAAATAATAATTTTATCACTGCACGATATTCAATTTTATCCACTGTAAAAAAATACTGTGACACGGCGACACTAAATTGCTTGTAAACAAAGAATGAATTGACAGATTCACATACGTTAATATCAAGAGTGTACCAACAAAACAAAAAATTGTGGGCTAGTAGGAACGCCTTCTCTTATCGAACGACAAAACTTATTGAACAACCATTTGTGTATGTTCTTTGTGTTGCTTATCAAATTATATTCTACGAAATTATGCTTTAATTAGACATTTCACTACCTCTCTCCAAAATTTTAATTAAGCATCATCATAAGTCTATGAATATTCCATCCAAATTGCATTCAAACAATTTTTTCGAAATTTTCGAGTAACTTTTTCCATTATAAAAATAACTATCCGACCTAATGCTTACGATTTTTTCAGTGTTCCAATGGGAATTACGTTTAACTTGTTTAGCATTTTTTCATAAAGAAAAGATACATTATAACAAATTTTTTTTTTTTTCAATTAGGAACTTCTCTTATCTTGCAAGGTGGTTTGTATCAGCTAAGACTTATCGAGAAAGATATGGTACCATACTATCATAACTGAGCATTAAATTAAGATACAATGCTGTGAATTGACACAGAGGATCGCCCATTTAACGGTTCTATTAAAAAATTTTATAAGTGCGACAAGTTAATTAATAAATGGGTCAAAAACATGCAATTTTACACCCAAGGTCTTAAGAAAGAGCTTTATAGGAATATTGCCTTTGATGTATACCATCTTATGACCAAAAACCACTTGGTACCGAATATATGCATCCCAGTTCTAATTGTGAGCTCTTATCGTAAATCTGTGAGATATACTAGAAAAGACAGACAGAACCGCTTGATGATAAAAAATATGACTATGTGGCAAAAATGGGTTGAATTGGATCAATAGTTCCCTTAGTTCGAAATACCGCATAAAAAGATTTTCGAACTTACGGATAACTTTTTACCGTAAATATTGATCAGTTATCTTAAGACTGTTTTTTATTAACGGCCTAAAACGGATAAAAACAGTTAAAAACTTGACCTAGCCCCCATATAGCTAATATCAGGATTTTCAAACATCCGGTTGACTTTAAGCCTTATATATTGTAGATGGTATGTGGGGTACCTTAATGACAGTCTAATAGCATCCGTTTTTGTTAATAATATGTAGTAATGCCAAATAGAAAATATCGGGCCTCTCTGCCATATGCTTTATAAACGATTTTCAGACTTCCGGATGACCTTATACATAGGGCATTACGTAGAAGACTTTGGTTTAATGCCGAAAATATGTGAAATTCCGTTATTCTAACAAAAATTATCACATTAATGTTTTAACGCTCTGTATGAACGAAGTTGGTCTATACTTTGGCTTATATTGAATTTTTTCCAAAACCTAAACGTATTTTCCCGGTCTTGATCCTTACAAATTGCAGGAGTATGAAATGTTCGATCAACTTTACTTTCTTTCTTTTTTAGATTTAAACGAGTTCCTAGAATCACCGTAGCCGTAGACGTTTACTTGAAAGGCGAAGAGCCATTTCCTTTCCTTTTTCCTTACACGCGGAATAAAAAATGATAAAAAGGCTTCAGACTGGCCTAGCCCCTTAAATAAAGTAAAGCTCTGTTCTGTTGTCCTAGAACTTAAGATATCTTTGGATATTAGAGAATCACACTTTGTAATTTGTATTTGATTGCATAGAATTAGTATTTCCTTTTCGTGGAAAGTCGTTTTGTTCTTTCATAAAATCTTTTAAAAAGTAAAATTATTTAAGGCTTTTATTCAAATATCTGCTTTAATTGAGACAATGTGTTAAAGATTCCAAATCAGAATTAATCAAAGTAAAAATAACAGGACTTTTACATTTGTAAATTTCAAATTGTGTTTACTGTAGGTACAATATACTTGCATCTTTTTATAAATTCATTACCATACGCACCATACCAAAGTCCTTGTAACACTTTTCTCAACTGTGCCATACACTAACTTGGCTTAATGCGACGGAATTATGTCAACTACCTCAACACCATTTTTTCTGTTTTATTCCCACTTAACGGTCGGAATGAAGCAGAAAGAGGATAACTGAAGACCTGTTACAATATCAAAGTTGAAACTGAGAAGCACAGAAAAGAAGGTTAAAAGGGCCAAAATGCAGCAATCAACCTTCTCTGCCGACGTATAGGGATATTGAATGTATGTATGTACTCACGCATTCACACACCGGCTCTGATGCAACTGTAACATTAACCGAAGCTGCAGCTATTTCTGTCAAAGCTAAAACGGATTTACTAAAAGTTTCACAGATGTCGACCTGTTCCTATGTTTTTGCGAAGTTTTGCGGTTGCTTTGTACAGAATTAACGTGAGAGACAATGGAAGAGTTAAGTAAATACACAAACCATCAGTGGTGATTAAATCAATTGCACCAACCAAATATATCTACATTTGGATGCATAGCACTAATATATGTAGATATCTGAACATGTTCAAATACATATATATGTAAGTATTTATTACTTGATACCACTGTGGTCTTGGTTTTCGCTCTCAGCTAGCGGTTTGATCACATGGTGGCACAGTTACCACATGTTGTAATTGTAGCTATGTGTCTTCTTTATGACTTACTTTACTTTCGGTTGTTGCTATGTTTTTAGAGTTTCAGCGTCATGCGCTATTTAAGTCAGAGTACACTCGTCCGAAAATTATTACAACGCCAAGGTGATGCTGCAGCGGTAGCGTTTTAAGGTCAAACAAGTGGTAAATAAGCTGAAGAAATGGGGATTAAAAATCATTACGTTGCTCGTAACCTTGAACAAACTGCTGCTGAAAGAAGAAAAACCCGTAGTCAAAACAAAAAAAATAAAAGTTTCCAGACAAGAACTTGATATGGACCGCTTAGTTTGTATGGAAGTTATGAGCTATAATGGTCCGATAAGAATTTTGATCCAAATGTATACCATTGTCTTAGACAATAATCTATATCAAATTTTATGAAGACATTTTGGCAAACTTTTTTTCAATACAAAAACTTGGTTTTGAGCTCTCAGTGTGTATGACAGCTATGTGCTATTGTGGTCTGCAGCTTCTTAGAGAAAAAACATTTGTGTAAAATTTGAGATCGATATCACAAAAATTGAGTGACTAGTTCATGTATATATAGGCAGGCACAGACAAACGAACAGACGGAGATGGCTAAATCGACACAGCTCGTAACGCTGAAGACATCTCCGACGCTTTGTTCTAAGAGTTAAAAACTTGGCGGCAAACTTAATATACCTTGTTCAGGGTATAAAGATACACACATCAGCAATATGAGTTTCTGGAAGAATTGCACCCAAAAGAAAGTTACAGGAATGCTCCGGCCATTACTAATTTAAGGTATACCTAAGTTTGAACTTAAGACATGATTCAATTTATGGATAAAGAAATTATTTAAAATAAAAAAATTGTTTAAATTTATATTGTGTTGAAAATCATTTATTTGCAATTTTTCTAAATTTTTTTCAATGTAACGCAAGTGCGTAAATGAACGGAGAAGATGGTTTTTCAACTATTAAAAGCGCGATAAATTAATAACTAAACAGAGACATTAAATTTTACCAACAAGGTGGTATGGGTGAGCTTTATTGAAACCGGTATAAAACAGGGACGATGGGAAATTTTTTGGTGAAACCCCATATCTCGAGGCTGGACAAACCGATTTCGACAAAATTTAGTGGCATTTTTCTTACATTCTTCTGTCAAAATGTGAAAATGAACGAAATTGGACAACCTAGCCAACCAGCCAAGCCTACTTCCCATGTAGCAAAATTTTAAATTCCACTTCAGTCGTTCAGCTTTACTTAAAAGCTAAATGTTAAGAAATACATTTGCTGCTACTGTTGTCTTACTAGGTCGGAAGGCTTCTTGCTTTCAACCGGATTTCTCGCCCAGCAGTTTCGATTAGTCTGAAAGCTTCCTCATTAACATGCTGTCTAAGCCTCACTTCGACTTTGCTAACTTGGAGATTTCATTTACCACTGAATTCACGCCTAGATCACGGTGCAGCAGATCTTATGTACCAAGGAGCATTAACCAAAGTCCTTAGTACCTTACTTTGAAAGCGCTGAATGCTGGCAATACAGCTTTGACTTGAGCAAGCGCATAGTTGAGCTCCGTAGGCCCAAACTGGCTTTAGGACTTGATTATATAATAGCAGTTTGTTTTGTATTGATAGCTTGGATTTCCTGCCAACTAGGTGGTAAAGTTTGCCAAATTTCATATCAAGCTCGCTTCTTTTTTTTGACATGCTCTTTTCAGCGTAGCTTTGCATCTAAGGTAATACTTATGTACTTAACACTGTTGTGTTGTGGTATAGGAGTGTTATTTATATAAATTGGACAATATGCCGGCTTTTTTCAAGGTAAAGTCGATATGAATTGATTTGATGTCGTTTAATTTGATGCGCCACTTAGATGCCCACTTAGTAATTACGTTGACTGCTGTCTGCACTCGTCGACTATATACTGAAGTTGACTCTCCAGCTGCTAACAAAGCTGTGTCATCCGCAAATGTCGCTGTCATATAACTAGGATCAGATGGGAGGTCACTGGCAAAAAGCAAATAAAGCATTGGCTCCAACACGCTTCCCTGGGGAACACCGGCTTCTATCGGTTGCAAGTTTGAATATGAATCCTCTTGTTTAAAGCGGAAGTATCTATCTTTTAAGTACGAAGCAATTATTTAACAAAATTGTTTGGGTAGCATGTATTTCAGTTTGAGCAGTAGACCCGTATGCTAAACTTTGTCAAAAGCTTGAGACACGCCCAAAAAGGCCGCCGTACAAACGTTCTTTGATCGATTGAATGGTGGTCACGGAAGCCAAATTGATGTGTTGGTATTAGGTTTTTTATGAGCGATTATGGGTTTGAGCCTATGAGTACATTCTCAAAGATTTTAGATAAGGCTGGCAGCAGCGATCTATATGATGTAACAGCGTGTACTGGCTTACCCGGCTTGGGCATCATTATGACTTCAGATACTTTCCAAAGCGATGGCACGTATCTTAGGCATAAAGCACTGTTTATAATGTTTACAAGTTTTTTTATACAATTTTTTGGTAAATTGCGTATTTTGGTAATTGAGAAATGCTGATGTGTGGATCCATCCAACTATTCTCACAGTTTATCTCATACCCACCGTTAGGCGCAAATGTGTTTCTCAAATGATTTGCAAATACGGCAGCTTTCTGTTCATTCGTTTTGGCCCATGCAGTTTCTTTTAGTTTTAATGGTGCTACATGTTTTATTTGTTTATTAATATTTCTTGCAGCTTACCAGAGTGAATAGTCGGTGAATTTATCAGCTGTGAGTTTAGCCATATAAGTTTTGAAGGAAAAATTTTTAAACTCTTTAATTTGTGCTCTTAGTTTCGCTGTATATTTATTAAGCTCAGTTTTGAGAGCAGAGGGCTTAGTTTGCTGCCATCTCCGTCGAAGCTTGCGCTTTTTATGGATACTTTCTAAAATGTGTTTTGGGTATTTGGTAACACTTAGATTCACGCGGGTATTTGGTGTACTCTTCCACGCAGCGTTTTAAATTATTTTTGTGAAATCTTTATCCTCACAGTCCAACTCGATACCAGTCGATATGTGCTTAAGCTTTGGGTCGACTTTATTCAATTTACTTTTAAATTTATACCAATTAGTATGTTTATTACATAACGTTGGCTTGGCGGCCGAAATAATTGGCTTTTCATACAGAGGTAGTAGCATTGGAGAATGGTCAGAGCTTAGGTCTGACAATCTTTAATACATAAATTGAGTTCCGGTATTTTATTGATTAAAAAGAAGTCCAGAAGGTCTGGCAATTTCTGTCTATCTGTAGGCCAATAAGTGGATTTTCCTGTAGAAAAAAAATTGCATCCAACTGCTTCTATAGGTTTGAGAAGTTCTCGACCTTTGTTTGTAGTTAAACGAGATCCCCAACGAGTGTGTTTTGTGTTAAAGTCGCCACCAATGACATACCTCCCGTCATATTTCTTTAATAAATTCATATACGTTTCTATTTTTATATTATGTCTAAGTGGACTATACTGAGCAATAAGATACAATGGGTGATTAGGCAATTTAACTGAAATTGTTGTAGCTTGAATTTCTTCCATCTTAATAGGATCTTCCTCGCAGTGTTCAATATTGCTTTTGATAATTATAACGCTCCCTCCTCGTGCTGAGTTTGCCGGGTGTGGTGTGTGATATATTCATAATTTTAAAAATAATTGGTTCGTAAAATGCGTTTCAGATAATAGACATATGTATCAATATTTCTGTCATGTAGAATAACTTCTAATTCATTTATACTTTTGGTAAGACCATTAGCGTTCCATAGCATTATTCTCAAAGAGTTACTGTTCATCAATAAATTGTAGATGGTACTCAAGAGCGTTGAGCCGCTGATTGAAGGACTTAAATAGTTTCTCTTGCTCAATAGTAGGATGTTTGCCTCCACATTTCACACACCTCGATGGCTTACCACAGAAGTTTTTAGTATGTCCAAAAGCTTGACAGTTTTTGCACTGTGGAATTAATTTAGATGCTTTAATAGGCTCAACTTTGACAACGGTACTAAGAATGGTTTTGATCTGGTGAATTTTTTTAATGTCTTCGGTGGCATCAAATACTACTATAAACATATCTAGCGGTTCTTTAGTCTTCCATTTAAGCTTATTAATTGTATTTATGACCTTAAAACCTTGAGATTTTAGATCATTTAAAATGGATTGTGTATCGCATGAGTGGTATAAATTTTTTATCATTACCTTTATTGGCCTATTATGTTTACTCTCGTAGCTAAACCAAGTTTTCATTAGATAAGTACTTTGTAATTGTGCGATAATTGTTTACATCGAAGATATTAAATTTGTAGGCGCCGTTGCTCAAAAGCTTTATTAAAAAGTTCTTTATTAGATCTATAATATTAGAACGTAATTTATTAAAATCCGTTACGTCGTTAATTATAATAAGAGGTGGGCGGTGGGTTTTAGTATCATTGTTGGCCGCCTGCTCTTTATTTTTATTTTTCGAAGGGCTGACAATTGTTGGAGAAGTATCAGCTTTGCGTTTTTTTGAAGAGCGCTGTTTTTTGAGTATCCACTCAGTTTCTTTAGCTAGCTACATTCATACTAGAAGGTTTTGCCTCAACACTCACATGCTTGCTTTCACTAGACTTCAGTTCTTCGTTTTCTCTATTTAATTCCATGTTATCTTTATGTAATTGGTTGCACATCGCTTCCAAAGTTCTAAGCCTCTCATTTATAAGTGAGTTAGTTTTTTATCTCTAAATGCGCTGAGTTCGACGCACTGTTTCTCGACGTCACCTTATGAAGAGGTTCACCCACTTTTATTTTCTAAAGATTTGTCTTCTGGGTATTAGAAACCTGTCGTTTGGTCGATAATGCAGTTTTAACAAGAAGTTTTTTTGTTTTTATTTGACCAGTATGGCAGAGCTGATTGCAATTGGAAATTGTTAGAGCAGAACAGCTGATTTCATATTCGCAGAAATAACGTGTAAAAGGAACAGCTGATGAGCACTTTTTTACCGAGAAAATAATTATTTTAGTGTTTATTTGATTTGTTATTGTTAAAAAAAAAAAAACAAACTTCGATTAAAAATGCGATTTGATTTGAATGATTTTTACCAATTTCTACCACTAATCCAAGGAAATAGATGTGTACCGTGTTGACAACATCAATGCCTCCCACGGCGCACACCCCCTCGAATTATCACAGATTAGTTTATTTGCAAATTGTCGCAATTGCGGAGCACACTTGGATGTTGACCGCACTCAATGATGAAATTGAGGATAATGGTAATAGGCGTTATTGCATCTCGGTATCGGAGGTTTGCCTTAGTAAAATACACGTACTGTCCGTTTGGGAGGTGCACTAAAATATGAGTCACTATTATATGTATTTCATATACCTGTAAACTAAGTACCTACGGTGAAAATGGCCTGGTCACCTTATTTACGAGTATGTACATATGTATGTATTTACTCATATATTTAAGGGGTTATATACAGTTAGAATTTTCAAAAAATTCATTTTTTATTAATTTGTTTTCTTAATGTACATGTATTTAAGAACAAACCCACAAAATTTCATAAAGTTTCGGTGAATATTTTCGAAGTTACACGCAAATTTAAAAAAGGCGTTTCGAATGTACATATGTAAATTGCATTCAAAGCTTCAAACGCGTTTTTTTTTTCAAAATGATGTTTTTAAAGTCGGTGATCAACATTACTGGAAAACGGCTAAACCGATTGGTCTCAAACAATATACACGGCTAAACCGATTAGTCTCAAACAATATAAACAATTAAAAGCCGCAATTTTGTTCAAAAATCGATTTTTTTTGAGAAACCGCCATTTTGTCAAAAAAATTTATTTTGCTTAATCCTTCGATTAATTACGACATTTAACATTACTTTAACGAAATCAGTTTGGTTTCTTAATTTCAGAGGATCCAGTTCAGATATATAGTGGTCACCGCAAAACGTCCTTTTTTGGGAAGAGCTCCCGGAGATGAGCTTTTGGAATAATAAATTTAAAAGTTTTGTCAGAAAAGAATCTGGAAAATTCGCTTTTTCGGCCTCCTAACTGATGTGAGCCTTAAAAATTTTGCAAAGCAGCGGTGAATATGAGACCACCCAGCTATTGTCCATGGACACGCTTTCTGCGTTGCCTCTCAGATTAATATTAACAGTAAGTCTCCCTTCCTATATGTTCAACAGGTAACCATTTTTATTGTTTGAGTATATTTTAAGAACGCGTGTGGATATTTCTTTGTGCATTTTCCGTCCTTCATTCAAGGGGCCGCACATGGACCATGCTTTTAGGGACGATGTCCTAAAACTTCGTTGGGGTCTGGCAATAATAATTTGGCAGGAATGCAATTTCTCTTTAAGCTAGACTAATAAATTGTTTTCCTCACTCAACAAAGTACAGAAAACACTGTATGTCACCGAACACCTTATTTATTTCGGACCTGGCTGGGTTATTACGTCCATATGAAAATGAGTCTTTGATGATCACCATGTGATCAAGTTAACATTGGCGTCGTTTATAATGGTGCCATGGAGGGGTTTGTAACTCTCAGTATAAAACTTGCTCTGATTCAGAGCTAACTATGCAGCGCAGACACACGCTCTCCTTCTTTCGATGAGTATCCACCAAGAATTGGGACTATTGTATGGAATAAGTAATAGTCCATGCAGGATAATTTTTTATCTGCGTTGATTTGAGGGATATTAAAGTGATATCCCTCTTATCAATGGATATTATAGGTCATCATAATATTGGTGATTGTATGCAACCTTGGCGAGAGAGTCATCGTACTTCCGCAACACGATACCTCTCTGTGCTATATGGTCAGCGTCCGCAACTACAGTCACGACCTCGACGACCGCCAGTGCGTTCTAGCGGCACAGATGTTATCCGATTATTTGTTGGAAAACGAACTCCTTGAGTTTCCAGTACTTTGTCACTCCTTTATTAATAAATTCAATACTATTTTATTTATACAAAAAAAGATATGAACTTGCATTGAAATATTATACATAATATGATAATAAAATATTTGAATATATTTTTTTTGTTTAATATTTGTTTATCAAATGTCTCCATTCCGCCTTTTTGTTTTTTGAATTTCGCGTAGAGATGTGGATCTGAGATCGATTAATCGAAAAATCGATTTTTCGAGCCAAGAAAACCGATTTTTCAAATCGATATGTAGTACTGGATCGATACATCACCCTTTAAAATCGGCATTAAATTTTTTTTTGGTTTTTGAATTAACCATACAATTAGTTGTAGGTGCCCATATTACAAGAGTGCTGCCGGTTAATTACTCAAAAACTCACGAGATGGCTGTGTGTTTAGTTTCCTTCGCCTCACTTCTCTTCAATAAAGAAAAGTTACGTTTATGATCCATGACTTTTTTTTATCTGTTCTGTGATTGCGTCATCACATCATTCGATTAATATGTTTGTTGTTTGTTCGTTTTTTGACTAAGTGACAGTTTATTAAACATACTTTGAACAACGAAATAAATACAGATTTTTATGTAGTGTTTGTTGCGGAATAATAACTAATTGAGAGTACGTAAGTAAAGCGCTCCTTATTTTTATTTGATGCTATAATTTTCAGTTTATTCTGCAAAGCTCCCATCATATTTTATTTACATAAACTACCGATTTTACTCGAATTTTATTTTAATCAACTTACGTATTCATAATATAGTTTTTTTCTCGTAAGTAAAAGTGCTCCTAGGTAAGACCGCAGGGTGAGGGATAGCTAATTATTGCTAATAGGATTTTGAATATCACTCAAAGCTAGTATATAACTAGTTACTAAGTTTCATTGTTTACAAAGTTTAATGAGAAACTAATGTATTTTTCAGCATGTCGGGTAAAATTGATCTATGGAATCATTTCATATAAAAGGACTTAGGAGGCACATGCAAATATTGTCACCAGGAAGTAAAAACTAAGGGAAACACAACAAACTTGCGTAATCATTTACTAAGACGACATCCAACAATTAACACTGTAAGTCTCAAAAAGAAGAGTGAGAGTGAAAGTGGTGGTGGTAGTAAATGTGATAATGCACGAAATGGTGAAAGAAATGAACAAGTTAATGCTGTATTTCTTATACCAGATTCCTTATTTTCCAATTTGTTGAGTTTGAAAAAAATAAGACTCAAAGTTCAATAAATAAAATCAACTATGATTTTTATAACTTTAGGTTGTTGATAACATGATTTTAGACATCGTGCCAGTTCCAGATTTGCAAAATGCTGATAATACGGATACTGAAAGGCGTGGCTTCTTCTGCTGCCTCTCTATCAGTCTTAAAACAGCAAACATTGACATCTTGCTTAAGAAATATAAAATCATTTGGAGGTAAGACATGGTACAAATCCTTTTTCAATCAATTTTCATGAAAATCAGATGCATACAGAATCGAAAATTGTAACTTTTATTAATTTTCAGATAATGGTGTTAAGCGTGGTCAAATAACAAATGCAATAGTCTTCATGATAGCAAAGGATGGTTTACCTCTCAATACTGTGGAAAAAACAGGATTTCAATATTTAATGAAAGTAGTAGCACCGCTTTATAAAGTTCCAGCCAGAAAAACAATTACTCATATGATTGACGATAAATATGGCATTCTTCCGACGCAACTGAAATTAAAAATACTAGTATTTTAGTAGAAGCATTATCTGTAACTGCAGATGTTTGGACTGACTCGCATAATAGTCAAAGCTACTTAGGCTTAACTGGTCGTTGTCTATACGTATGTGAAAATAAATTAATGAGCATAATTTTTGGTGTAACTGCTCTAACAGAACCCCACAATGCTGACTACTTAGCACAAGTAATTATTAATATGACAGAAAAATGGGGCATCACAAATAACAAAGTAATAGCGTTTATCATGGACAATGGCGCAAATATAGTTAAAGCTGTTACAAATGTTTATGGCAAAAATAAACACATGCCATGCTTTGCCCACACATTAAACCCAATAGCGTCAAAACCATTTGATACTAAAGATGGACTGGAAGAAGCTAAAAATTTACTAACAGCTGTTAAAGATATAACAACATATTTTAAGCATAATACAAATGCTGCTGACTCTTTAAAGAAAGCTCAGGATCACCGAACAAAGCCTTTGGGGCTTATTCAGTCTGAGTGTACGAGATGGAATTCTGTTTTTTATCAATTCGAACGATTTGTTGAAATATCCGAAATAATTGCGCCTATATTCCTCAAGCATAAAGCGTCAGCAATGCTAACTGCACAGCAGTTAGAATTCATAAAAGATCTTATAAATATATTAAGACCATTAGAAGTAATAACAAAAGGAAATTTCGGGAGAAGATTATGTTGCAGCCAGTAAAATCATACCAATAGTATCTTGCCTGACTGAAACATATAAAAAAATGAAAACTTCAACTGATATTGGTGCTAAAACTAGAATTTTAATTGTGGACGGCTTAAAGAAAAGATTTGGGAGTGTCGAGCAAGTTCATTTGTTGGCTGCTGCGACCATTTTGGACCCAAGATTTTATAAAATTCACTTTGCTGACCAAGTAGCTTGTTCACGAGCAATAAATAGAATCAGCACTTCAATTTTAGATAATACTCAGCAACAACTTCCACAAAATAATATTGAGGAAGTCGACGCAATAGAAGGGACAGATAATTATATGAAAAAAGGAGTTTTGGATTTTCATAAGTTGCTTGTAAAAAAGCAACTTTCTATGTACAATGCTCTTGCACAGGAAGGTCAAGGCTTAAATGAAGAATTCAAACATTATTTATCGCAAGCAGTTGTGCACTTGAAGTATGACCCTATACTTTACTGGCAAGAGCAAAAAAACTCTATTTATCACCACGTTCACTCAATAGCCATGATGTATGTATGTATGAGTATTGTGGGATCATCTGTTCCTTGTGAGCGCCTTTTTTCAATTGCCGGAATCATCGCAAGTGATGAGCGGAACCGCTTGGATCCCAGTAGACTTGAAAGACTGTTGTTTTTAAAAAGTTTAAACATTAAGCATTGGGAACTATAAGCTAAATTATCTATTTGCTTTGTAACCTAAAACTTGTCAATTTTGAAAATAAATGTCTCGTTCTATCGGATCTTATACTTTGATATGGTAATAAAAATTGTTGTTATTATCGAAGTCCCTGACTTTACTAATTAAAGATCGTTAAATATAACATTCATCTTATTTGTAATAAAATTGATTAATACTTATATTGTAATAGAAAATTGGAAAAATATCGATTTTTTGGAAATCGATATTTTACATCTCGATTTTTTTGTGGATCGATTTTTTTCGGAATGCATCGCTATCCCTAATTTCTCGGCTATGTATAAAGCGTTACAGAGCTCGTATCTGGCAATGCTATACATCCTTGAAAGGTCTTGACATAACCTACAAAACGACGCTATCCATGATTAGTTTGGAACTTCCCAACATAAAACCCCAAAAAAAGAATATGGTATTTGTTTAAAAGTCGATAAATAGAATATAAAAATGATTTGTCCCATAAAAATAAGAGTGATATTCTTACATACATATGTACATGAGCGAGTCAACACCTATTGAAAGTTTGGTTTTCGTATAATTACAAGTTCAAATTAAAAAAAACACATCAATTCTAATTATACAAGCATAAAGGTTTATTCAATACTAAAAGAACAAACAACAGCACACAACAACAAAAACAAAACAACAACAAATAAACGCTGTGATTTTCTAAATACAGTTAAACTAAAACATGTCATATTTTACAAAAGTAAGTCAACATTTCTGTTTAAAATTCATTGCTTGGAGATACCGTTATATTTCAACAAGTTTTTGCATGCACATTGGTTGGTAAATTAAATTCGGCATTTTCCTTCTTCATTCGTAGTTGTTATTTAAAGTGAAACAGTCAGTGAGCTAAACAAATTAATGTATGTATATAAAATCATGAGAGCCGAAATATCCTTGAAAACCAGGAAAATCATTATTGATTTAAAGAAAAATGGAAAATCCTTGCGACAAATTTCTAAAATTGTTGGAAGACATCTCACATCTATAAAAAAAAATCGTGGATAAATTTAAAAACCATAAGCAATTAGAAAATTTTAACCGATCAGGCCGACCAAACCGGTTGAATGAAAAGGAAGTAAGGCAAATAATCTCTACAGTTAAATAGAAACCTCGTAGTAGTGCAGTAGATATTACGAAAGACATCACAACGGAATCCGAAAAAACCGGAAGTGCCAGCACAATCATATAAAAATGGGTTCCATGGTCGCCGACCGCGAAAGAAGCCATTTATTTCAAAAGTTAACAAAGCGAAACGATTAAATTATGCCCAAAAATATTAAAACAAAGTTTTTTTTCTGGAATAGTGACGAAAGTAAATTTGAGATTTTTGTTCAGAAAAGCACTGAAAAGTCTGGCGAAAAAAAATGCAGAATACAATGAACCAAATCTACAAACTAAGGTAAAGCATGGTTTAGGCTCGGTAATGGTCTGGGGAAGTTTTACAGCTTCCGGAGTTGGTGAACATGCTTTTATTGAATCTACAATGAATGCGCGAGGTTACTTGGAGGTATTAAAAAGCAATGTTGCTCCAAGCGTTGCTATATTGGACTTCTAGTTATTGGATCTTCCACCATGACAATGACCCCAAGCATACCTCACGCTTGGCGAAGAAATGTCTACTATATCGAACACCAAAACTGCTGGACCATCCCCCTCAATCCCCAGACCTAAACCCAATTGAGCATATATGGGACTATCTGGACCGGCAAATACGAAAAAACAAAAACATCTCGAGTAAAGAGTCCCTTAAAGCTGTATTGCTGGAGGAGTGGAGAAAAATACCAGGGGAGTACACAAAAAAGCTGATACAGTCGATGCCACGAAGACTAAAAGAAGTAATTAAGGCTAAAGGAGGCCAAACCAAATACTAAATTGCATAAAAATATACATTTATTCTTTTATTTTAATTTTAAACAGAAGTGTTAACTCACTTTTGACGCTCATAATAGCTTTAATGGTTTTGGAGACGTATTCATAAAACCATGCCCACCTTTTAATAATTTTAAAACCAGAGGTTCCCCTCATTAGTGCGATGCACCAAATGACAGTTTTCTATCTTGGTTTTCGGTTTAGTCATGACAATCTGGTTTTTGATTAACAACATTTTGTGGGTATGGCAATGGTCCGATTACGCCCATCTACCAACTTGTCCTTACTTTTTTGCCATGAAATACGTGTACAGAGTTTCATTACAACATATAAATTTTTACTCAAGCTTGCATGCAAAGACGCACCGATAGACAGACACTCGTCACTCGAATTTCTCTCCGATTGCCATGTATAAACAACTCCTTATCTATCTTTCTTAGTTTTAGGTGCTACGCACAACCGTTAAGTGAACAAAATTATTATCTGTAGCAACATAGCAACATGTTGCAAGAGTATACTGGTAAACTTGAGACCACACTCGCACAAAACTTTATGCATAATATAATATTATATACAGATTACACCACTGACGTCACAAAAGCACGATATGTTTTGTAATGTTGTGACACAATGCAATAAGACGGAGCAGTCGGATGGAAGCAATAAAATTTCGCAATAAAGACGCAACAAGTAAACGGCGATATGAACATTTATATTGTTTATCTCCTACTCTCTTTGCACATTTAAAAGTTTGGCGTGACTAAAAATAATAGTAGGAAAAATAAAAACTAAAGTAGAGAATTACAATAATATAAAATAAAAAGAAAAGGAAATAATAATGCAACCGTGCAGTGTTAAAAAAATAGACCATTAACTGGAGCGTTCGCAATGAGTAAAAGTAATAACAATTCATACATACAACGCACAACGTGACTTACACTAAGTTTACACAAGAAAATATGCATGTCGGTTGATTTCAGTTGTTCATTTACACTTTACATACCGGAGAAAGAGACTAACTGAAGATGTTGCTGCACAATTGCCTTTCCGAAAGCCTGCTACTTGTCGGCTAACTGTGAATTGTTTATTTGTTGTCTGTCTGCCTACTGACAGTACGAGCCGACTCTATTTGCTGTTTGAGTGACTTCGGTTGATGACTGCCACATATCGGCGGCATTGTGGCCAGGGGTAAGCAAGCTGCAAAGTTCTGAATTACAACTGTGTAACATAGAAACTAAAATCACGAAAAACACTGTAGTCCACTCATTATAGTAAGTTCACCTCGGAATTCGATATACCCATTTATATGTCTGTAAATACTTGTATATTGACACCCTAAAGTTGTCTCAAACCCTACATATGGTAGGTATACCCTACTCAAATCACGTCAATATACAAGTATTTACAGACATATAAATGAGTATATCGAATTCCGAGATTCTTACCTAATTTAAGCTTAAATGACTAGACTACTGGTCTACAGTGTCTACAATTCATGCAACTAGCAATGATTTTGTAAAATTTATTCTCGTTTATCTTTATACTTATTATTACAGCTTGTGGACACAGCGCATATAATAGTTTTCTGCACCTAAAAGTTGTCCGTATCACCTACAAGTATGAGATGAGTTGGATTCGGAGTGTCCGTCTGTGTAAGCGATAACTTGAGTAAAAATTAAGATATCTTCATGAAGCTTGGTATACGCGGTCCTTGGTAGCAAAGTGGGTTGGTAACCGATATATAGTAAAGTGCCATAATTAAGCACTGAATTAAGATTCAAAACTGTTAATTAATACAAGTGGTCCCATAAAAATGTTGATGGCTCCGCTCTCTAAAGAGGAGCTTAGGTACTTCCATGTTATCCAACCATTATTATTATGTATTATAAAATGTTAAATTTAATCCCATTCTTTCACTTCCAGTAAAAAAAACTAAAACACGAATGAATATATCGATATGAAAAATTTGCACACGTATTGCCTTGGAGGATGGGGTCATGTGTAGAAGTTCACGCAAGTAAGGAAAGTTCTCTGATCGCCATTCACTTGCGAGTGGCCAGAAACGATTCTTTTACATATGACTTAAGCAGCTCACGACTTCCGGTCTTTGACCAAGTATCCTCTGGGTAGCCTAAGAACATCCGTTTGAAGGCGAGCTAAAGTGAGAAGGCGAAAAATCCCCTACATAGGGTTGTGCGCTGGGTTTGGGACCCGCCACGTAAAAAAACACTACCGATGAAAAGTAGCGACCAGCCTCGGATGAGACACCCCCTTTTGATGACGACCATGGCAAACGAAAGAAGGACTACGAATTGAGGGCATGCACCTGGAATGAAGAGAAGGACGATGTGACCAAAGATGCCTTCTATGAGCGCTTGGAGCGCGCCTATGAGAGCTGCCCCCGACACGATGTCAAAATCGTGCTTGGGGACTTTAACGCCAGGGTGGGCAAAGAAGATATCTTTGGCGCTACGGTTGGTAAATTCAGCCTCCACGCCGAAACATCCCCAAATGTGTTGAGGCTGATCGATTTCGCCGGGCCCGAAATATGGTTATCTGTAGTACTAGATTCCAGCACAAGAAAACACATCAAGCTACCTGGCTGTCTCCGGATCGAAAAACCACCAACCAGATCGCTCATATTGTGACAGACGAAATACATGTCTCTAGTGTTCAAGACGTGCGTACGTTCCGAGGTTCTAACATAGACTCGGACCACTATCTTGTTCCAGCCAAGATTCGCACCCTCCTCTGTGCAGCAAAAAACGCACGTAAACAAACATAAAGAAGGTACGACGTCGAAAAGCTGCAGCCGAATGATTTTCTACTCAGCTTGCACTCCTGCTCTCTGAGAGCACTCGTCAACAACTCGGTATAAGGGAACTGTGGGAGGGCATTTCAAACTCCTTACGTACAGCTGCAACCGAAACCATTGGTTTTCGGAAAATCCAAAAGAAAAAGGTAAGACGAGGAGTACCGTGTCGCAGCGGAGAGAAAACAGACTGCCTAAATACCGAGATTTGAAGAGGGAATGAGACGCATTTGCAGACAGAAAATGAAAGAGGCCGAAATGCGTGATAAGCTGACCGGCAGGGATAGTGCTCGAAAATTGTACGAAAAAATGCGGCGGCTAACAGAAGGTTTCACGACCGGAGCATACTCTTGTAGAACTCCCAAAGGTGATCTAGTCACCGATGCCCAGAGTATACTTAAATTATGGAGGGAACACTTCTCCAACCTGCTGAATGGCAGTGAAGGTTCAATGCCAGGAGAAGGCGAGCCCGATTCCCCAATCGATGGCGATAGAGCAGACGTTCCATTGCACGACCATGAAGAAGTTCGAATAGCAATTACCCGTCTGAAGAGCAACAAAGCAACGGGGGCCTAGCTATTCAAACACGGCGGTGAAGAACTGATAAAGAGCATGCGTCATGGTCGGATGAAAGCGTGCCCAATGATTGGAATAAGTGTGCTATGCCCAATCCACAAAAAGGAAGACCCCACAATCTGTGCCAACTACCTTGGGATAAGCCTCCTCAACATCGCGTACAAGGTTCTATCGAGCGTATCGTGTGAAGGGTTAAACCCCACCGTCAACAAACTGAGTGGACCTTATCAGTGTGGCTTTAGACCTGAAAAATCAATAACAATCATCGATTTCAAAGCTGCTTTCGACAGCACGAAAAGGAGTTGCCTTTATACGCCGATGTGTGAATTTGGTATCCCCTCAAAACTAATACGGCTGTGTAAACTGACGTTGAGCAACACCAAAAGCTCCGTCAGGATTGAGAATACCAAACAAGGTTTCAGACAAGGCAATATCCTTTTGTGAGACTTCTCCAACTTACTTCCGGAGAAAATAATAATAGCTGCTGAACTAAACAGAGAAGGTACCATCTTCTAAAAAAGTATACAACTGCTGGCGTGAGCTGATGATATCGACATCATTGACCTTAACAACCGCGACGTTAGTTCTTCTTTCTCGAGAATGGATAAGGCAGCGAAGCAAATTCGTACAGTGGCGAACGAGGGCAAGACGAAATATCTTCTGTCAAGAAATAAACAGTCGTCGCACTCGCGACTAAGCACCCACGTCACTGTTGACAGTCATAACTTTGAAGTCGTAGATAATTTCGTCTATCTTGGAACCAGCGTAAACACCACCAACACAACAATATCAGTCTGGAAATCCAACGCAGAATAACTCTTGCCAACAGGTGCTACTTCGAACTAAGTAGGCAATTGAAAAGTAAAGTCCTCTCTCGACGAACAAAAACCAAGCTCTATAAGTCGCTCATAATTCCCGTCCAGCTATATGGTGCAGAGCCTTGGACGATGACAACAACTGATGAGTCTACGTTGCAAGTTTTCGAGAGAAAAGTTCTGCGAAAGTTCTGGTCCTTAGCGCGTTGGCCACGGCGAATATCGCATTCGATGGAACGATGAGCTGTATGAGATATATGACGACATTGACATAGTTCAGCGAATTAAAAAACGGCGGCTACGCTGGCTAGGTCATGTTGTCCGAATGAACGAAAACACTCCAGCTCTCGCGTAAGCGGTGTCTACGCCAATTAAGAAGAAGAAGAAGTGCCTTCAAGGTGTTTAGTCTTATACTTAAAAATTGTCGCAATTGGTCTACAACTTTTCAAGGACACAAACACCAAATATCTTTACCTCAGTGCGTTTCTGAAACATTCGAAAATTAATCTGATTACTTACATAGTCTAACTTTATACTCTTTATGGTTACGTAGGATCAGTCATAACTTTGATAATTTGATTGATTTGAGGAAATTGAATTTTCTCACTTTTCAACTTTTCCAATAAAAGTAGAAATGTAATGAAAGCAATATACTTTCACGTCCAACACTTTGATAATGTATTTTATCAATCATAACTTGATTACGCATTAAATGATTAATTTTGAGAAAATAACTTTGGCGTAGAAGTTTCGTCTTCCCATAATAATTCATAAAAATTTAAGATATAAAACAATCATGAAACAAGAGCACATTCAAGACTTTAACATATCCAAGGCAGAAAATAAAAAAAATAGTTTGTAGAGCTGTGTAATGAATGAATAACTACAATTAAGTGATTATAGACACAGTCGCTCTCTGCGCCAGTAATGCTACCACATACAGCAAGCAGAAAGAGTGCTTTTTCCCCACATGAAGCATAATGGTACTCAGATGTTGCTACTGGTGTTGGCAAATAATGCAGCGAAAGGTGTTTGGCAATCAACGCTAAACTTACCATTTAATTGCCACTTTTATGGGGCAAGCCACTGTGCTGCTGTGTTACCAATGACAGTGTTTTTGTTTTGATTATATTATGTGCTAATGCTCCAGCAATATAGTCTATCTTTATACCACAGTAACATGTCGCTCTAAGTATTACATTTTTTTAGCTTGAATCAGCATAAAATAACAGTGATTGGTATAGCGTTGGTTGTACACGGTCTAGAATAAGCTTAAATTAAGTCAAATTCAATATGCGTTTTAAAATTTTGTTTACGAAAACTGAGTCTGATCGTAATAAAATGTACGTACATTTTATACTACTGCTATCTCGACCAAAATTGGTTAGATCTATGAGTCTCTCAATTTATTTAACAAATAATTTTCATGTCCAAATAAACTGATATAATCTTAAAGCTAATTGAATTATACACTATCAGTGAGGTGTCTTTCACAAAAAATATTATTAAGCGAATTATGGACGACTAATATTTCAAGAATTCAGCATGATTTGAAAATAAGTACACTTTAATTACACTCTTAGCAAATGTGCTATCTCAAAATAACATTTCGGTACAAAGTTATTGAATGCCTTTATTTCAGTACCACTGAATCTTAAATACTATATAAAAAATAATGTAAAATTTTAATTCTTGTAATTTGTGAGAGCATATAATTCTCGGCCCTACCCGAGTCTTTCTTTTTTCTGTTTTATAATTTTATTACATACGAGTATTCGTGTAATTAAATATCTGTGTTAATTAAAAATACAGTTGGAAAGTATACTCATCCTAATTATACTAAGTTAAATCATGATCAATTGAAAATAAGTGATTTTCTTTTACCTTCTTATTTAAAGAACGTTTCAATAATTACAAAAGACAAACGCGGCTTATGATTAATGAAAATAATGTCTGGAACTCCACAAGGGTTCATTTTGATGATTTCCATAATGAAAGCTACTTTCTCACTTTTAAAATATTATACCTGTAGAGTGGAATAATTTAATATCGAATAAAACTTGGCGCACTTTAAAGTTAAATATTTCCTCATAGTCTGTCATGTGAAACAAGAAATAAATTGAAGAGTGTGTAAGAGAATTTTATGGGACATCTCGTTGCCCAGCAAGCTTCATAAACAACCTTTGCACGAATTACGACAACAAAAATATTTAACAAACCACTAAAGAGTTGGCAAAATGTTGTAAGTAATTAAAAGCAGAAGCAAATGTCGTAACGGTAAATCGTAAGCAGACTAAAAAAGAAAGAAAACGTCAAAGACTTATGTGATACAAGTGAATAATTAAAATATTATGTGATATTATGTGTGTACGAGTAAAAGGTAAAGAAAATTCATAATCACTTAGGCATTTCAACACCACAAACGCTAGCAAAGTGAAAAGTGTATATGTATGCAAATTTTTAAAAAAATCACTGAATCTAGTGATTTTAGTTAACGTACTAAACTGAAATATCTTTACTTTACATTCTTTTATACAATTACTTCTTAAGCCTAGGTACAAAGTTTCATCTTACATTCTAGGATGTGTAGAGCTTAGGTGAATACAATTTATTTATTTATTACAATTATGTCTGATATAGTATTGTTGATACATATATAAAAGTATCAACGAAATATGTAAAATTGTCTTCATTGTGCCTATAAGATAATTAAATTAAACTCTAGTATTAAGTTTATGTATTATTCTATTTATATTTTGTATTTTTATTTTATTTCTTAAGTCTTTTGCAACTATTTGTTTTTTATGTTTAGGATTTAATTTATTCCGTTCCCCATATATTTTTTCATATATGATTTCTTCTTTATGATAGCTTTTTGTAACCCTTTTCTTATTATGGTACTGTAACATCTTTTCCTGAGCCTTTTTCAACGTGGCTTTCAAGTCTACGTGGGTTTCTTTATTAAATAAAATATTAAAAGTCTTTTTACTTGTTACTAAGTGTATCGTGTTATAATATTGTTGAACCACTCTAATAATGGCTTCAAAGCTACTAATTTAATTATATTCCTCTTTTAAACATCTTGAAATTTCTATTAATGTCGAATGAACCATTTCTACGTATATCCGCCCATAGCTAGTGCTGTGACGTGGTGTACAGTAATAAATTTGTATATTTAGTCGTTCCATTAAGGATTTGAATTGAATTGTACTTAAAGCTTAAACTATTTACATCTAAGAAGGATTGTAAAAATTCTACAATTTTTTCTTCTTAATTCTAATATTATATTATGGAAATATTTTATGATGGTCGAACTATTAATGGTTCCTAAGTATTAAAGTGTTTTTGTTATTATAAATTCTAGTTCGTATATATAAACTGGTTGCCCCCGTATCTATTAAAACTCTCATGATTTGCCCGGTTTTCATATCTGTTTTTATAATGTAGGGAGAGTCAGAGTTTACCCGAATAAATGGTTTTCACCAACGTTATTAATTCTTTCAATTTTTGGTTGAGGCTGTGTGCTTACTTATGCACTTTCATTTTGCCTCTTTGGTATACATGTTTATTTCTTGGTTTGCCAATTGTATCTGTTACTCCTAGCTGTGCTTGGTTTGTTTGTATGGGCCTGGGGTTATTTATTATTTGAATTGATTGATCCACGTTCATTTGTTCTGGACGATTGAAATATTTTTGGTTCGTATTAGTATTCCTTTGTGGATACCTCAAATTATTTTGAAAGTTTTTCTTAAGCTGTTGTTTTCGAGAAATAATTTCTTGATGTTTTTAGAGAAATGTAACGCGAATTGTGATCTCATTTGGTTTGCGCTTTAGCAAGAGCATTAGGCAAATCGGTAGGCGTTAAAGTAAAAAGTATTTGGTTTAAAGAATAATTTAATTAATTCGTTCCATGCGTCATTATTGTTTTATTAATTAACAATGTCAATTTCTTATTGACATCATTGTAATAATCTATTAAGGATAGCGATCCTTGTCTGAGTGTGCTCATTTCTTCGTCAATTACGTGTATTGGCTTTCGATCCGCATACGCAAAATCTATTCTCGAAAATATGGCCTCTAAATTTAAAACTGTGCCATGGTTTGTCGTTAGCATTGCCAACAATTTTGTTTCTCAGTATTGTTAGGACTCCAAAATATCTCTTGCTCCCATCTATATTGAGACTCATTGAATTTTTCGCAGCTTCCCTTCAGCTGACGTATGACCTTCCCGAGAGTTCCGGCGAAGATTTCACAATTTCTAAACTTTCATTGCATATAAATGAGTCCTTAATTGTCTGTGTTTTGTATTCTGTCACCTGCGGAGCAGTTGTTATGTTTTTTATTTGGTTATTTAGCTGAGCTATTTCAGCTCTTGATTTCATCAAGCCATTTTCGAAAAGTGTAAAATTATGTTGTACACTTTAAAAAATCTTTATTTCTCTTTTTTATATATACATATTTAATACAATAATAATATAATTTATCTTGTTTTCTTTTTTATTTACATATATAAGTTAGCATTCCGCACATTCAAAGCAATAAAATACGACACCAATTAAATCGCTAAGTGCGACACGTGTAGTGGCAACCTGTGGGAAGCGCAGCGTCAGCAAACTCCACACGCGTTGCAGCGGCAAACGTAGACTTAGAGTTAAGTGTAATTAATTGTAATTTTTAGTTATAAGACAGAATTCAATAAAGGAGCATAGCTCACAAATTATTATTTAGCAAATTCTCTGAAAATCAACAAGTAAGGCTACGCGAGTGGCGAGTGACAAACGGTACTAAATTATAAATCAAAACAAAAACTCATAAACGCGAAATGCAATAAAAACGCCCCAAAAAAAGTAAGGCTACGCGTGTGAGAAATTAATAATAAATACTGTGCTGACGAGCGGCTACAACGCATAATCACGTGGGATTTGGCAATGTCGAGGGACCCCAGTATCATCGGAGAAATGGAAAACTCCGGAGCTTCATAAAAAATCCTAAGAAAAGTTGGAAACCACTACTGCAAGCTTTTACAAAATATTTTAATACTATTAAAGAAAATATTGTTATTACAAAGAAAAAGGAATTTAATTATTTTTTACAAAAAGATAGAATAAGAAAACTTTTAAATTAATATAAGTTAAAAAAATATATATAAAATAAAAATTTAATATTATTAAAGAAATCGAATGCTATTACAAAGAAAACGAAATTTAATTAATTGACATAAAAAGAAAAAGTTCAATATAATGCCAGACACTGCTGAAGAATAGATCGAACAACTAAACCAGATGAGGTTAGACTATGGGCAAACCACCCATTTATTAAACCCTCGCACCCCTAACCCCACTCTAATAACAACAATAGTTCGAGAAGTACTCGAACGAAAGAATGTGCAGACTATAACTGACTTTACCGAACCTGACCACAGCGTTACACTGAACGCAAACAATATAAACGAATTAGGCAAGATTCCGGACATGGTTAAATGCCTTAGAGAATTTTCGGGACGACCGAATTTAACTCCTGGAGGAAACGCGTCGACAGAATTTTTAAAGCGTACGAGGGTGTCAAGAATACCCTATAATACTTTTAATAATTTTAATAACAACAGAGCTTTTTACTTCGACCTAACATATTCTCACTCGCCCAGACGAAATTTCGATCAAGATGCATTCGTTCGTCAATCAAATCGGTAACCTCAACACTCCACTAATTGTATGCAAAATAATCAAGGATTTATCCAGAGGTTGAATAATTACGTGAAAAACCCCCATATTACTGGAGGAAATATCTCCTTTAACAACAGACCAAACTTGCCACCTAAACCATCGATCCCGATGGAAAGTGGACCAGTCAATACAATCAAGACATGTTTATTATTAGAATAGACCCAATACATTCCAGGACAATTTACCACCGAACGTCCGATTTCTGCACAACTGACTCACCCTCCAAGTAAAATACAACGCATTTTCTTTACTAACACAGTAGAATTACATCCGAAAGGAATATATGACGACATTTCCCACCATAACAATTACGATAATGCAAGTCAAAATGAGCTTGATACTATTCATTTTTTAGATTAACGCCGTCTTCGCATCCTTATTACGAATTTGAAACAAGGCGCGGAGACACAGTAGATTTTCTGATCGATACTGGATCTAATAAGAATTCTTAACTTTAATGTTCAATCAACTAGGATTAGAAACCCAATTTTGAACGAAAAACCCTTTACCGTAAAATCAGTGCCGGATTAGCCACGTAGCAAGAGTAGTAAATGCTACGGGCCCCGCGAATCGAGGGGCTCCGCGCTCCAACTGACTGTAATTAAAAAAATATCAATTTAGATGGAGCGTAAAATATCCTAGCATGCTTTAAACGCGAAGCACTTAGGCTATGCTTTACTTCCACCTTCAACCTGAAAATCTAAAACTCGATTTCCTCACGTGAAATCGTAAAAATAAGTGGGCATATTACGAACTTCTTAACTTTAATGTTCTAATGTTTAATTATAAAAATTATAATCGATATATTCAAGCGTTCAGATTTTTATTTTTTTATTAATATCTATTAATTTTTATATCAAAATAAAGTTAAATTTCTGCCGAATACCGCTATGGTGAATTTTTATTAATTAAATAAATATTTTCTTAAAATAAAAAGAAAATCATTATCGAATATCTATAGATTTTGAAGCTTCATGGTCGTCAAAAGAAAATAAGTATGATTATTCAACTTTTACAATATTTTTATCGAAAATTATTGTTTAACGATATTCTTGTGACCTTCCATATTAAAAAAAAAATATTATTTTATATCCCAATGCTGACCTCTTATCAGGGCAAAAATTTTTAGTTCGGTCCAGCTTTAAGAGCAAGATGTTTCAGAGTCTCAAGTCATGTTCTGCCATCTGGACCATTGGAATGATTTGTTAAGTTCTTGGACTTTATACTACTGAACAACTCGCTCAAAGTTTACTAGATTTTTTGAGTGAGAGTCGCATTAACATCAAAGATTGTCGTGGGCAAAGCTATTATAATGCCAGCAACATGAGTGGGTAATACATCGGCTTACAAGCCCGAATTAAGAAAATAAATAAGTATGCAGAATACATTCTCCGTCTTGCACATTCATTAAATTTGGTTGCTAAGTGCGCTGCAGACTGCTGTACAGAAGCATTACTTTTCTTCGATTTCATTGAAGACCTCTATACATACGGAGTGCCGTAATAAAGCTTACGGACTACTTTCAACGATGAAGAATAAGTTAGAAACGGGAATAATGACAATTACGTGGAACGAAGTCCTAGAACGCTTGCAAGCGACTAGTGCTTCGCTGCAGTCGTCTGATCAAGACTTCAATAAGGGGATACACCCTTCCCTGAATCATTATATGGCTACGTCCAAGCAATGCGATCAATTTTTTCAGATATTTAGGCAAGAGTCAAAGACCTGACCTACGACGAATCAAGCGAAATACAAAGTACGACTATTTCAGCGGCTCTACTACATTCGACGACTTTGTTGAAAATCAAACACCTGGACAACGTTTCGAATTTGAGGTGTTTATTATCATTATTGATAACGTACTGTCTGCTTTAACTAAACATATGAAAGCATATCATAAAATTACTAGTGTTTTTGAAGTATTTCGACAGCTAAAATCTCTTACAACAGAAGAGATTTTGAAAAATACTCTAGTATAGTTAGTGCTTAGGAAGATGATTTGGAGAACAGCCTAGGCGGCGGCGATTTAGTGCAGTTCGCAGAGCTGCTGAAAACAGATGTGGCTACTGCTATTGACAGCAAGAAACAGGAGCCTCTGGAACAGCAATATTATAAACTTTTATTAAATAATTCTTTAGAATCGTGTGTCCCAAACTTAGAAATTGCTTTGCGAATTTACTTATCTCTCATAA
Organism: Bactrocera zonata; assembly: GCA_037783105.1. NCBI lineage: Eukaryota > Metazoa > Arthropoda > Insecta > Diptera > Tephritidae > Bactrocera > Bactrocera zonata. The sequence goes on along the minus strand of JBAWJQ010002080.1, from coordinate 78,219 downwards.
TCACTAACTGCAGTGGCGAACGTTCTTTTTCAACATTAAAACTATAGCAAGTGTTAAACTATAAGTTTTTTATATAAAAATGCTTGAAACATAAACTAAATAAAAGTGATTGACCCTCAAAGAAAAATGTTTACCTTAGGATAATATGAATCTAAGTTTTGCTGCTATATATAAAAACACTTTGTAGAGTGCGTGGGTTTTTTCACGCCGAGTGTATTTTATTACATAATATTATTAAATAATATTATTAGTTGTTTATTAAATTTAAATAAGAAAAAAATCCATATACATGGAAAGATTGTTTATACTCATTTTAAATTGAAATATAATTTATAGAATATATTATTAGAACTAAGAGTACTAAATAAAGAAAGAGGAATTATATGGGATGAGAGAAATTCAGCGAATTGCTCATATTTGCTTATTGTCATATACCAGTGCTGCATTTCCTCATAATTGTTAGCACATAAATGATGCTCATTACGAGTGTAAAAAGTGACTTTTGAAATATATATTTTTTGCTTATAAAACGAACAAAAAGTGTAAATTGTGAATTTGTTTAAATGTTTACAGTTTAAGTAAATTAATTCGAAGTGAAAAATGTCCAAATGTTCGAATTTTGGGAATTTTTGAACTATAAAGTCGAATATCTCGAATACGAAATACTACTTCAACTAAACGGTGGAGGAGTGAAAGCAGTAGCGTATGCAGACGATATAATGTTGTTGGTATCAGGCATGTTTCCTTCAACAGTCAGCGAGAAGACTAAGAGTTAATCCGAACAAAACAGAATTGATGCTATTCACAAGCAGAACCAAAATACCTCAGTTTCAACTTCCGGTACTAAACGGTACAACACTCACTCTATCCCCTACAGCTAAATACTTGGGGGTGGAGATTGACACCAAACTGTCCTGGAAAATAAATATAGAAAAAACAATAAACAAAGCATACATGGCCTACTATACTTGTAAGAGAATCGTCAAAAAGAATTGGGGACTCAAACCAAGTATAATCATGTGGATGTATACGGCTGTCATAAGACCTATACTTACATATGGAGGTCTGGTATGGTGGCCAGCGCTAAACCAACAATACAATATTAAAAAACTAAATGGAATACAAGAGCAGCATGTGCGGGTATTATTGGTGCAATCAGGTCATGTCCGACTGATGCGCTCAATGTGATCCTACATCAACTACACTGCCTAGACGAGAATGGAGAAGAGGTTCAATAGGAGAGGAGGATACGATCTCAGTCTATACCGACGGGTCCAAAATGGACTGCGGAGTAGGCACGGGGATATTCTCCGCTGATTTAGGCATATCTCTCTCTATACGTCTACCGAACTCGGCTAGCATCTTCCAAGCAGAAGTACTAGGCATAGAAAAAGCCTGCGAAGTTCTATTAGAAAACCACGGGAATGTACATAAAGCATCTGTATTTACGGATAGCCAGGCGGCGCTCCTGGCCTTGTCCTCACCCATGACAAATTCTAGTATAGTTCACAACTGCAAGAGAGCACTAAGCTCAATAAAAGACAAGCTCCAACTAAACTTGATCTGGGTTCCCGGCCACAGGAACATTTTCGGTGACGAAAAATCAGACGAGTTGGCAAAAGCAGGGGCTTTCCTCAATGAATCCAAGGCGGAGCTAACACCAAGCCCGCTAGGACCGATCAAAGGAGAGATCAGTAGACAATTCCAACAAATTGCAAACAACAGGTGGAAAAACATTACAAAATGCGTCATAACTAAACAATTATGGCCAACATATGACAGGAAAAGAACCAACAACTTATTAAATAGGTCAAGAAAAAGTATTTACAGAGTAACAGCTACCATAACAGGGCACTGGCCATTAGAGGAACATGCGTCCAAAATGGGTATGCCTTACAACGACATCTGCCGTGGCTGCGGAGTAGCAGGGAACAAGGAAACAATCTTCCACTTTCTCTGCGAATGCCCAGCTCTAGCACAGATCCGACACAAAACACTTGGAATACACCAAGCACCAAACCTTGAATGGATTTCCACCAAAAACATATCGGACATAAGTAGTTTCATCGAAACCTCGAAATGGTTTGATAAAGAAGTTGAAACGTAATAGCTGCTACAGGAGGTTCTATGAATTTGTGTATCAAAATGGCACATCAAGTGCTAATTGACCTACTCCATGAGTAACCATTGCATCCCAAAAAAATTCGGTTTGGTGCGGTTTATGGGCCGGCGGAGTCATTGTGTCGTACTTCTTCCGTGATAATGAAGACCGACCCAGTAACGCTATTGCTCAATGATAACAGAATATTTTTGGCCCGAATTGGATGATATGGAGAATATGTGGTTTCAACACGACGGCGCCACAAGCCACACAGCGAATCTCACAACGAACTTATTGAAAACCAAGTTTGGTGAACGTGTTATCTCACAAAATGGCCCAATCAATTGACCGCCTCCGTCGTGCGATTTGACGCCGTTATTTCTTGTAGGGCTACGTCGAGTCTACGGTCTATGCCAACAAGCCAGCGACGATTGAAATTGCAGCAGTATCGGCCGATTTATACTTCTGCAAGCGTGCCCGTGGTGACTATGCAAAGAAAATTGAGTTCCATACATAAAGGCATCAAATATTTTCTCACAAGAATAAAGAGCTTCATTGTGGTATATTTTTTTCATTAAAAAAAATTTGTAGCACTCTAATTGAATAACCCGTTATTTTCCTTTAAATTTTTTCGTTTTTCTTCTTGTAATAAAAGGAAAGTGAAATTGCCGAACTGATTGTAAATTTTATTAGAACTGCTTTAACAAGATTAATGTGAAAAATCTGACAGGTGATTGGAATATTGGTTTTAGGTATGTTCGAAAAGACGAAAATCCGAACAGTTTCTGTGATACCATTGAAAATCAAAATTTGTTTGCAATTCTGGCAGCTAAGCAAATCTGTCTTGGATTCCACAACATCCCTGAATATTATCCTTACACTCCTACGTTACATTATTAAGATGGACGAAATCAGAAATAAACCATGCTTATTCCCAATAACTTAATTTTAATTTCTTTCACTTTCTAGTATACAAATCAATGTATCGGAATTAAACTTTGCACAAATAGTACCCTCAAGGTATTTCATCTTAGGCCCAAAAATTTTCAAAATTCCACCATAACTGTTCAAGAGCCCACATACCGAATACGTGGATCTCAGTGCGTATGGCTAACGAAATGTCGCAAATATCGGTCAATATGTGAGATTACTTATATTGAAATTCGGGGAAATGTTTCTTTGATTTGTGTCAAAAATAGGTTGAATCGGAGCCATATTTCTCTTAGCCATAGATTTTAAAGAAATTGAACAACCAACCAGTATAGCCTAACCAAACTAACGACAAGTCTAGGAATCATGCACTTGAATATTTCAACCTCTTCGTGGATTATGGTGATTGTTGGGCTGGCGGACCACCAGTCGCAGGAAATAAAGTTATTTTTACAGTAAATAATATGGATAAAATTCAGGAAAGTATTTACAGGTCTCATCTTAAATGTCTTAATTTAATTTTCCAAAGCCGATACTCGAAAAATTCTTTTGATTACTGAACGCAGACAGTTCGTGATGAACTCGGCACCATGCTCGAAATGACTTCAAAAATGTTTTATGCCGCTACTACAACAAAAACAACAGTTACCTTTTAAATACTGTAAGTGAAAGTCCATAGTAATAAGGGCGCAAGTATCTTTACAAAAAGGGAAATAAGGATTATTGCTTGATATGACATATCTTCGTTTGGAGGCAATCTTGAACCTCCACCTTGTTATAAGTAGTGATATTTTAAACAATCGTCGAATAGCTCCAATTTGTTGTTGTAGCTCGTGAAAGTTTTAGTTAGGTGTTATAGATATCTAAAAAAAGAAATTGAAAGTTCTCCAGATCTTTCGCGAGCAAGACGGCATTAATTCGAGTTGCAGGGAACATCTTATGCAATCGTAAAAAAGTATTCATACATAGGTTGTCTTTTATATTTCAGAAGTAGAAAACAAAACCAAATATTAATCATTGAAAATCGTTTTATTGGTTTTTTTTTTCAAAATTTTCCCCATCTCTCCCTTTTGAATGCGTTTGCACCAATTCTCGAAGCATTTCTGCCACTCCAACTTTGACATCTCCAAAACATGCATTCTGAACACATCAAACGCCTCTTTAGGTGTCGAAAAACGTTGACCTCTTAGTTTTTTTTTCGTACGGGAATAAAAATAAGTCATTCGGTGTCAAGTCAAGACTTTGTGGTGGCTTATTCATCAAATCGATGTTGTAAGTGCTGAAAAATGCAGCTGTTTCAGTCCATGTGTGAGAGCTCGTATTGTCGCGGTGAAGATGATTTCTTGAAAGACCTCTCGCCCAAAAATGGTTGTACACCACTCAGAATATATTGTTCTGGTATGTTCTAGCGGTTTTATTGCAACCATTTGCTCGGAAGAGCTCATACGTACGTATAAATCCTGCATTTATTATCAATCACCATTATCGTATTTTTTAACATTTCTCTCGGCCAACCGATACGAGCCTTTTCAGAGCGCCCCACAAATCATGTTGAATACCGCGTTAAAAAAATGTCTACAATCACTAAATCACTAAAGTCCATAGTTGTTTCAATCCACGATATGATGATCTTGCAATATCAGTTCGCAAACTGCATCAATAGTTTCTGGAACAAGAACTGATTTTAGAAGACCTCTACGAAATTCTTTTTGGATGGTCTACGACCTCGATTGGGTTCACCATACAATCAATAAACATTAGTACTTGATGTAGCTTCACCGCCAAAAATTGGCCGTATGTTGAAATCATCAGTAATATCTAATAATTTAGTTTTGAATACAATGAAGGATTTGATATGATTTTTTTTTTAATAAAATAGAGCATACATGCATGTAGATATACAAAGAAAATACTATAAAAATTTTTCGATCACAATAAGACATTTCGTATGATGAGTCATGGCATATGTATGTATATACAATGATATATTTTAACACAGTAAAGTGAATGTAATCATTTCAGTAAAGTAGTCAGTGCTTCATACATACATAGCATATACAAAAAATTGGAATTTCGTGTTGGGTTACTTAAAAAACCACTATACATGTTTATACTTGCTGATAACATCGATTACACGAATAAAACTTAAGGCGAAATTAACCTTAGAAAATTGAAAACATATTACTCATAACACAATGTAAAATAGGGCACTCATTGTCAACTGATCGTTGCGGTAGTTGCTTTATAAACACTGAGTCGTTATTATATTTAGCAACTAAACTTGATATATAATAGTGCTTTAAGGAACCACAATGTTTATGTGTAGTTAAGAAACATGGAACGTTCACACGCTTCTTCGAATTGCTCTTCCATTCGCTTTTCGTTTTCTGGTTTGCGTACCAATTCATATAATTCATCGGCAAAATCAGTGCCAGTGCCAGAGTGTTCTTCGCCATTCTCGGAGTCTGAAATCGGCTCTCCAATAATCTGACGAATATCGTTAGGCAGGTCATCTACCGCCTTGATTTGCAAATAAATTGCCTCAGCTATTTCCAAAGTTCGCTTCACATCGATGCGGTTTGTTAGTTCGTTGATGTGCTTCAAAATCTCATTGAACTGGTATTTGTTTTCGATAATTATATCGGTTTGTTGGTCTAATATGGCCACTGATATGAATAAATGGAAATTGGGACAGGGTAGTCCAGTCCAAAGGCACTCCCACAGCTTCAGCACATCGTCGTTGGAGAATTCCCGTTTATACCAAACAAGCAGCCAGCGAAAGCAGAAGAACATATTGTCAGCCTCTTGCATGACCATATATTTGAAAAAACGTGGATTGCAAAATTCTACTAAACTACGTAATTGGTTAAATTGTGTTTTCATTGCAGCCTGATCCATGTCAAAATTGGCAAACACCATATCCATAAAACCGACAAAACACCAAAATGCATCGACTTCATTGCCCTGGAAAATGTTTTATGATATATATTTGTAATTACTCAAAATGTAGATATGTATATACATTTATATATCTTACTTGAATGGAGAGTATGGGTGCTAGCAAATCAGACATACCCTGGACGTAGCCCAAGTCAAAGTTGTACATTACATAGGTCATAAGTATGCCTTGTAGTACCATCAAGTTTGGATTATCTTCACCAGCGAAGAATTCTAGTGTACGATCGGTACGTTTAACGTCCTTTTCGATTTGGCATTTGCGATCACGAAAACCGCTGAAGTGCTCTTCTTGTGTAGCAGTCATTGATAGCCATTGGGCTTTCATTGTATAATATTCTTTAGACTTTTGTTTGTATCGTTGTATGCGTTCAACTTCAGTCTCATCCCATTGGTAATAGTTGAGCAGATATTTCCAAACTTCGGCGCGTAAATTATAGTGAATCCCACCATGAAAAATAAGGTTCTTTATTCCGGCAACATCAGAAATGCGACCATCCGCAGACTGGAACTCCAACCACTGTGCTTCATTTAAGGGCTTAACTGTAAAATGATTAAAGAGGTTATGTTATTATTATTAAATTAAATTGGAAAAGCAGATAATCTTACTTCTCTCAACTATTGGACGATCTGGCAATGTATTGACTATCTTCTCATCCTCTTCTTTGACGTTTTCAAGCTCACCTTCTACCGGTGACTGGCTCTCACTGCTGTTACAGCTGCGAATTTCATCATTGTTACCCATATGTTTATTACGCATGGCATAATTTCTAGGAACACTACCCTTAACACCCGACGCTATGTCAGGTAAAGTTACAAGTAGACCAGTCCACGTATTCTTTACCCATCCTTTATCTTTCTTTAATTCTGTATTCTTTAGATCCTCGATGTTTAATTCGGCAAATGTACGTTTTAATTGTTGTGTTTCCGTATTGAGTACTGCATATTCTGCACTTCCATCCAACCTACTGTATGTGTGTTCAATTATGTGTTGATCGCACATGGATTTTAAAAATTGATCAGCATTGCCGTGTTGGAAAAAGAATTCACTGTTCACGCTATTGTCGACTTTCTGAATAAAACATATTACTTGGCCACGGTCTTTCACAATTATTGAACTCAAGTTATCAAGTAGGGTGCGTATCAAACGTGGTTTGTTCGATACAATCGTTTCTGGAGTGGCCTTTATATTGAATGCTTTACATTCGGAAATTGTGCGCGAACGTCTAGGAATTGTATCTACTACTGCCCAATCCTGGCTATCATCGGCAACAAGGATGCTATCATTTGGTCGCCATTCAATATATAGACGTCGCGGTGTATCATAACTAATGACCGATAGTGAACCACTTGTATTCAGATCAGCTATGTGTTCTACACTGCCTCTCCGTAGTAATACTCCATCATGTGTGCACAATACCTACAAAAAATAATGCTGATAATCAAAAACAACAGTATGGGTTTCTTTGTTATTTATAAATATTTGACTCTTTATTTACATTGGTATCTATAAAATATCTTTTTTATATTGGATATATGGAATGTAGTATTACTTTTACCGTGCTAGTTGGGAATTGCGCCGTTGGTGGTGATCCTTCCGAACCCAGTTGCACGCCCTCCTTATTATTATATTGGACAGAATTTATCATTTTGTAATATTATGGCTTTTTACAAATTGAAGGCTTGTACTTTGCTTCTTCAAATTAAATAAAAACACTCTACAATATCTTTTATTTTATAAATAATTTACGTATTCCTCAAATTTTCACTTTTTCTTTACTGACTTGGCTTTTCTTTAACTTCATGTAAAACACAACAGCTGGTTAGTAATAGTTTCAATAGCACTGTAAACTATATGTTTGAGGAGCAATGAAAGGAGTGTCAGAGCTAAATATGAGAGATGATTTATAGCGCGATTCTGTAAGCAATCTCTAATCACTATTTGAGACATTTTGAGGTAAAGTATTAATTTGCGACTAGTTACTTACTGCTCACTAACAGTCTCTAACGTTAGTCTCAAAATATTGTCTCAAATTTGAGACCTGATGGTTAGCAGGTCACAAAACTTAAAAGAACCCTTGAGTACACTAAATATAGATCATAATATATAATAATAGTTTGTCGTTTTTTCATATTTTGTAAGCAACTCTAACCCGAAAAGGTTAAAAATAAATAAATTTTACAAAACTTTATACAGCACGACTGCACAACAGTAGGCTTGCAGTTTTCACTGTCGCTAATTTAAAACCATTTTTAGTTTTGCAAACGACAATGGGCACCTGCAGTGAAACGAAAAATTACCCAAACCTGTAACAAGGTAACGTCATTTATCAGAACATGCATAAAAGAGCTTTGATTTCTAATTACAAGCCGGTGCCGTCTCAAAATGTTCAAGAAGGTGGCGTCAAGACGACACTTGCAGTCAAGAAAATTTTGCTGTTCGCTTGTTGAAACAGCAGAAAACGTTGATTATAGAGCAGGTTCATAGAGCGTTGATTAACGTTGTCTGCAAATATACGTTTTCTATTAGGTTTGCCCCGATATTGACTACATTCGTGGCAACATTTCTGTTGCCGTTTGCATTTACATTATAATTCTTTTAGAGAAGATGAAGCACTCTGTACTTTTTTAGTGGATTCACAATGATGTGTTTTTACACTATCCTGTTGCCAGCTGATTTGTGTTGTGCCAAATTGTCAATGAATTTTTGTTTTGGCATTTGTTTTATTTGTGTTCCAAATGAAAAGTAAATCGGTTAAAAAGCGTCAACGCAGTAGACGACGCGCTAGAAATGCAAAAATTCAAAATCAATCAGAAACAAATTCCAAAGGCAAGTCTTCAAACGCCAAGTCATTTATTGATCCCGTTAGCAAGGCTGCTTCTTTGTGGCGTGGTATATATGAATCGCTTGTGATCCGACAATGTGAGCTCAAAATCGGCTACTGGAAGCAACGAGCAATGAAATTGGAGGAGGAAAACAGAGAATTGCGCCATCAATTACAAACCATCGTCCCAGTCTATGAAACATCGTCAGAGGAGGACGATGAAGAGCAACGTTACTTAAATGGTGAAGATCAATACGATGATGACGAAATTTCACCAGAATACATGGAATTTAGGTCTGTGACACTAAAACATCGTGAAGAATTACAAAAACAGAGAAAAATAGAACTCTTAGAAAGTAAAAATGATAATGATAATCCCTTTGTAAGCCCATCGCCATCTTAAAATCTCTAAGGACTTCGTAAACAACAAATAAACGATCTTTTTATATCACAGGCAAAAAATTATCTAAAACGTTTTAAATCAGGTTGATGTAGTTCAAAAATATGTGAGATATCCAAACAATAATAAATAGCGAACTAGTCGTAAATTTTCATTTGCGCCTTCCAGAGGAGGCTATAATGATTCTGACATAATGAGAGACGTGCAGGGTAATATTTTTGTTTATCGATAAAAAATTGGAATAACACTAATGATACTTGCTGACTTCCAGGATTCCTTATTTTTCGCCTTCCCTTTGTTCAGCAACAGATCCATTTGCTTCAGAGGTAGAGTAGATTTATAGAAAAGGTTCATGGTGTGTCGATTGGCGAAACGTTCCGTTTTTTGAAGGGATACTCGCCAGGAATGGTGGATTTAATCACACGAATTTATTAACGTATTTCACCAAAAAATTTAACACCAGGGAGTCGAAAATTGCAGTTTCAATGTTTAGGAATGCTTACAGATTCGTGTATTTACAATGCGCAATCCACTCTGCATATAATTTATAGATAATATAAATATGTGCAAATTTACCTATTTCATGATTAATTCCATAAAATCTATTAAAATGTATATATAATAAAGTAAGGTTTGTATTATTGCAAATATATGTATGTTTATATATTTATTGGTTTTGGTCATTAAAAGTTTTAATAAAATCTTAAAGGACCAAGCTTGTACTTGTAGATGTAGATAGATTAATGAGGTAATGCACCGTGACCTAGGGTCTATTGTGCCCTCCCCTATATCACATGTCTTCCCAGAGTTCCAGCAGCCTGAATAGTTCCAAGAATTTGCCGGGCGCTACTGAGGTGATGTGATCCCTGCTGATGTAAATGGAATCCAGGGCCTTAAGTCTTCTTCCACAGATTGCTGTACAATCCAGGATTAGGTGTGCTGGTGTATCCCGTTCCAAGTCGCAGAACCGGCAGTTAGCACAGGAGACTATGCCCACGTTGGACAGGTGTTTCCTGAGCTTGCAGTGCCCTGTGTAGATCGCGACGAGGAGACGGAATTTGTCACGGGGGAGGTGAATTAGTTCTTTGAACCTGGAGAGGTTGTATCCTCCTAGAAGCAGCTTGGCGTGGCGCATACTTGCTGCCTGCTGCCAATGCCGTTCTCTCTCCACTCTCTCCTCTGTGCGGAGCAGCTCCTTAAGAGTGTGGGATCCTACCGCTATACATGGTTCTGGTCCCATCATCTTGGACGCTGCCGCAGTGCGAGCCAGTTCATCGGCCTTCTCATTTCCTTCTATTCCCTTGTGCCCTGGCACCCAAATAGGTGCACCCGGTTGCACAAGGACAGGCGGTTTAGCCTTTCTATGCATTCCACGACTAAAAGCGATTTGGTCTCATATGATAAGATCACTTTTACTGCCGCTTGACTATCGTTGAGAATGGTTAAGGGCTGGCTGCGATAGTTGCGGCGGAGGTTGACTTCTGCGCACTGACATATGGTAAAAACTTCACCCTGGAAGATACTTGGGAAGCATCCCATTGGTATGGACAGCTTAGTACGCGGTCCCGCAATACCTGCCCCAATACCTTCCGGTGTTTTTGAGCCGTCAGTGTACCACTGGATGGTACTGTCTTCCAGCAGCCTTTCCAGCGTGGAATCGGTCCACTCCGTTTTGCTGCCCATAATAACTCTGAAATTCTTTTTGAAGTTTATTTTCTTTGTGGTGCCGTCCTTTGGGAGGAGGGATAGCGGTGTGCTTTCCAGTAGTGCATCCATCTGTCGAGAGGACATTATCTTTCCTCTTCGGGTTCTTTTCGACCTGGGTGGCTCCTGAGGAGTTATTTGGCCGCTTTTTCTCTTTTCTGTTCGACTGGGTGCCTCTTGAGGTACCGGCCTTACGTCGCTCCGTCCCTCCGACGTGGCTGCTTTGGCTCGGCGACGCCAATTTCAGCGCCTTATTGCAGACGATGCGTTGGCACCTGCGCGTCGTGCATTGTTAGGTGAAGGGTTACTACCCCTGCTCCTACTCAGAGCCCGCTTCTTAGCTGTCTCCAGTGTCATGCCGTCTTGAAGGAATCTTAGGTACCACTTGAGAGTGGTCCCACTCATGCCCGCTCTGCGTGGGTCATCGTGACCTCCTGGGCGTCCTGGTTCCGGGTACATGGGATGTTCCCTCGTTGCCTTTTCCTTTTTCGTTCGCCCCTCGATTCCACTTTTGTGAAACCACCCTCCTCTCCGCAGTCGATCGAAGTCGAGGGGGTTGTGGGGGCGGGGTTCGCGCGATTTACAGTGGTCGCGGTGGACACACTACGCTGAGTACCGCTGCAGAAGGGCGCGTCGACGTCGTCGCGTGCGTGCTCCTCAAAGAGCGCTCGTTCTTCCGGCAACAGGACATCCAGGAAGCTGAACTTTCGTTTAGCCCCTGTGCCGCTCTTGCTAGCGGTACTTGTGCTGCTGCAGTTATTCGCCGTTGTTGTTGATGTTTTGGTAGTTGTCGTTGTTGTTGTTGGTTGTTTTTGTTGTTGTTCATCATTTTCGTGCGACTGTTTTGCCCATATTGTGGGCCTCACACTATAGTGAGCAGACTAGCAGACTAAAGTGTTCACTGTCCTTCTTCTAAATCAAGGCCGTCCGCGGCCGCTCTCACGACCTTGGCTACCATTTCCGTCTTGTAATTTGTGTCCTTTATGTGTTTATTCGTTCTGCGTACCCAAAATACTAATGATGCACCTAAAATGATAGCAACGGCCAGTATCATTAACATGCAGAGGGTAGTGCATTTATGGACTATTCCATGTAAGTTTTCAATGTTCCTCAAGGTTTCTTAATTTTACGCAAATAAGGTAGGCTTAAAATTTCCAAATGATCGGTCAAATTAACAAACTGCGTTGAAGGAATTCCAGGTCAGAGCGTTGCCTTCACTCTTTCATTGAAAAAAGTTGTACCATTAATGTAAACTTCTTCCTCGAATGTCACTAATTAAGTGCCGGATATTGTAACCGATGATGTTTCTTCTTCCCGAACTTCAACTGTTTGGTCGTTTGTGATAATTTAGCCACTGTCAAGTTCGATACTCGGATCAAGATTATTGTAGGTTGTTTTGCATGTCGCCTTATTATTGTAGTTGTCTGACACATGTAGAATCCGTTTTTACGTGACAGAAATTTGTAGATAGCGCTGCCGTGCAGTTTTTAACTGGATTTGTTGAATTGCCGCAATCCGCAACAATATCGGTCTCAAAAAAAAAATATATTTTCTCGTCGTGTGCCACCGGAAAAACCCTGACTAAGCTGCATACTGTTTGTATTCTTGGAAACTTAACAATAAAGTATATAACATCATTATTTTGAAAAATTTTTAACTTAGAATTACTTATGATATTGCTTATGCTTACATTTAAAGTATTAATATTTTTGATATCTGTATCCAAAATTATAGGATTTACAACATTTAACTTACATAAAACTATGGAATAAATGATATTGTCCAAATCTGTTCTAACTGCTCTATTTCTGGCCATTAGTAATTCGAAAGAGTCATTCAGTGTCAGTTTTGTTGTATTAGCAATAATTTTGTTGACAGTCTCAGTCAATTTATCGATTTGCCATTGTATCTGAGTGTTTATGTGTTTAAATTGACGGTCATTGGATTCTAAGTTCTTGTTTTTTAAATTTAAGTTCATTAAAATAGTCGAAATCTCGTGATATATGTACATGTAGTATAATATTTATGCTTCGCGGTTGTATATGGTGAATTTTCCCGCTGTTAACCAATCGATAAATTTGTTTAAGAGAGATGTTAAGGCGTCAGTTTTTATGAATGAATCGAATTTCCTTTTCGAGAGTGCGTTTGCGTTCATGAAAATGTTGTTGTTATGTATTTACTGTTGTGATCGGTGTTTTTGTAGAACAATGTTCGTATATTTTACAAGAGACATATTTACAAGTACACTACGAACTCGGTAATCGCAACTAATAGAAATCTAGGTAGTTGCACTTATTGAGGTTGTTGCACCCAGCGAGGAAAAATATATAACAAGAAATATGACAAATAAAAATCGTTTTATGATATATGTACAAAGCTTATGTTTTACTAAACATTTTATTTTGTAAACATATCGGTTGTTGTTGTCTTGACTTTCTTCTTATTAAGGGTTTTTATTATAGCCCTTTCACGAAGCTCGTTCAGAAATATAATGTCTTTTATTGGAATATCGTTTTCCTCAGCCCACTGAATGCATGTGTTAAAAGATTGCATAGCAACTGATTCTTTTATTTTAGGGTGGAATAACACCCGCTGCGCTATCATCAGAATTTCCAATTTCTACGGCTTCTTTATCCACTTCTTGATAAGCAGCACTTTCGTGCATCCATTCATTTAGCTCCTCATTTGTGAACGAATCATTTGTTGTAAGTTCTTAGAGCATTGATGCAGGGATTGTGCGTTCATTTTCAATTTATCTTTTTAGAATGCTGAGAGTAACATCGTCCTCTTCACTCCACTCAACACCATTTCATTAACATATTCCAGCATTTGCGAATGGAGCTTGCTGACACTTTTTCCCATGAACTTGCAAGAAGACAAATAGCATGTCTTAAGTTGAATTCCTTTACTTATTCTTCCAGATGAGTGGTTTTATTGCCTATTAAATGTGCCAAAAGACTTTTTTTGTAATAGACTTTTGTTAAGTTAATAACGTTTTGGTCGCAATAACAATCTAAAAAAATACAAATAAATCTCAAACAAAAATTCAATACATTTCGTATTTCTCATCTCAGGAACAAACGTATGATGAAACCAGTCTTCGAAAAACAAATAAGTCATCCACGAGTTCTTGTTAGCCTTGTAGACAACGCGCAATTTTTGAATGCTCGAGGGTTTTTTTGCTTTTCCAATGACAAAGAGCTTAACTTGGTGCGTACCCGAAGTATTTGTACATGCGAGAAATGTTATTCTCTCCTTACTAACTTTCCGACCACGAGCAGATGATTCCTTGAAGCTCACCAACGTTTTATCTGGTATCTGCCAGAAAAACAATCCGGACTCGTCGACATTATGAATTTGTTCTGCAGAAAGATCAAGCTCCTTTATTTTATTTCGAAAGCGTATTACAAATGGGTCGACGGACGCTGTCTTATTGGAAAGCTTCTCTCCAAAAATTTTCAAGTGGCGAAGGCCATATCGCTTTTTGAAATTAGATACTCAAACATTACTTGCATTAAAATATCCTGTCTTTTCTTTTATTTTCCCATGGAGCTTGCGAGCTTTTGTTTTGACGATATGGACGGATATAGCACATTTTTACTCCTTTGTTTCGAAAACCACTTGTAGAGGGCCTTTTCCATTCTTGGGTGTTCACAAGATTTTAAGGTTTGCCGTTTTCCTGGCCCAGCTTCCAAATTTGTGGCATATTTAAGTATACAAGCTTTTTTCTTCTTCGACTTGTGAACTTTATAATCAATACAAAGAGCTTTTGTCGATACACCACTTTCTAGTTTATCCAAAATTTCAGTTTTTTTCTTTAATTGTTAGTTTTATTACTTTTTTGGTGACCTCCATGCCTTTTACACATAAAACACTACTGACGTGTTGCAAAATAAACTGATAATGAAAGTCATTTGTTGACAATAGTTTTTAACACACACACAAAAACAGCAAAGTCAACAGAGCAATGGTAAAATAGCGATCAGATTGTGAATACATAACAAAAAAATGCCATTAGAAGAAAGCGACAAAAAAGAACGGAAGCAAAACATATTTAGATGTAAAGTTGCAGTTATTGAGGTCAATATTTGTTAGTTGCACTTATAAAGGTTACAATGCTATGTTTTATAGTGTTGCAAGAATCGAGGAGTTGCGTGTATCGAGGGTTGCGGTTACCGAGTTTATACTGTATAAACATAAATGGTAGGTTTGTGTGTAAATTATTTGTTTGACAATGTCATGTATTCATACATGCGCACAAGTTATTATGTGTTTGATTTGTAAGATCAAACATTGAACTCAAAAAATAATCTTTAAATTCTTCCGCTGATCTTGTTAATGCCTTCTCGTATCTTTCTCTGCTCATCGTTGTCGTCTATTTTGCTTAATTGAAGAGTAGTTATATGGTCTCCTGCTATTTACTTTATAGTTGTCACGATCGAGTCCAGCGTCGGATTGTGTGTTTTCTTAATCGTAAGTATTATATGTATATTTCTTATTTTATCTTATTGTCTTATTTAGGATAACGAACATGTTCAATTTTGAACATATGTATGTGATAAAAGGTACATAGATTTCGTATAAATTATTATTTTAATAACGAGTGATCGAAGTAGATGTACTTTTTTTAAAAGCCTTTTTTTGGCAGATTACCGAAGGTCATGTCCAGATGTCTTGTACCACGTTTACAAGTCGTTCAAATTTATTACGAAAGTTCACATTCTTTAAAAAAATGTTTCGCGCGAGTTAATTTATTTACTCGTTAGGAATAAAATAAATATATAATTTTAAGTCAGCCAATGAGATTGGTTCTGACTGATCCTTTATTTGTATAATATTTCACCGTATGCACATGTACTTCAATATTGAATATATTACACTTAAACTGTACAAGTGTTACAAGTGGTAACTTGTTACTCGGCGTCGATAATGATAAAGTGACCTCGAGGCTATTGTTCTAGTTGCTTATATAGGCTATGCTTATCGCTGCTCATACCATTGAGACGCTGGTTGTTTACTAGTAAATAACTATTTGGGTTGTTATTGTTTGTTGTACTGATAGTGCGCTTCTATTGTTTTAAGATAAAGCTGTTTTGATGGTTTTTCTTTAATGTTTATTGAAACATAAGGTTGTGGTTAAAGGTTAAAGTATTAACTCGCGCGTTTTGTATGACTATCCTAATAATTGTAATTGGAAGGCAATTATGCCACAGAAACATGGATTATAAGCTGAACGTGACGGAATATAACCGTGGGCCCTATAATGCCTTTTCATCCCGGCGGAAAATTTTTACGTTTCTATTGATTTATCGCACTTTTAGCAAATTTCAACAGTTCTGTTATATGGGGAGTTATCGGTTATTTGTGATGAGCGAGTTTGGTTTTTATAGGTTTAGTGGTTTAGGAGATATATAGGTGCCTTGCTACTGCGATCCCTGTGCCAAATTACAGTTTTATGTCTTAATTTAGTGCTTAGTTTTGGCACTTTATAGGTTTTCGGTTAACGACGGTTTGTAGGCGTGGCAGTAGAATAATTTTATTGACCTGACGAGTAATCCTGTAAAGTTTGGTGACGATCGGAGCACTTTTTTTTTTAACTGTAAAATACAGTTTTTATTTACTATGATGATATTCTACTGTTTTATGACCCAAATTTGTGTTGACACATGCGTTGTGGACAGGGCCGTCTTAAGGTAAGTAGTCTGGTAACTTGGGTTCAAAAAATCGAACAATATTTTTTCGCTTAATTTGAAAGTACAATGTCTTGAGAAAATATTCTGAAAATTTCAGACAGAAATTCGAAATATTTCGGGAGTTATAACGAATTTCTTAGAGCGCCTCGGAGTCCTCTCTCTCGTAGTTGTTGAACTTTAAACGCGTTTTTCTCAAAACATTGTTTTTCTGTTCGGCCCGGGTCCTAACTCTTTTTCTACTGAACCGATTGCTTTCAAATTTTAACAAGCTACTCTACACACTTATAGTTCTCGTTACCCCTAACTTTTTATTTTACAACCCTTTCTTTGCTAAAAAAACGATTTTTTTTTCAAAGTCCGCCATTTTTTTATTTACCCTTGAAATTTAACTTCAGTAGTTCCGACCAGAATGACATGATTATAGAGATTCTCCCTGCTCTTCGCTTACATCTCCTAAATTTTCCGGAAACCTCTCTAGGTGTCTATGGAGGAAGTGGAGTTTTATACTCATATTGCGTCCCATATTTTTTAATTGTAGCAGAAGGTCTTCTACAAGTTCAATATAATTTTCAGATTTTTATTTCCGAGAAAATTCTGCATCACAGATACGAATGCTATCCAAGCCTTTAGTTCTGACTCAGTCATAGAACTTCTAAATTGAGTGTCTTTCGTAAGTTGTCTAATTTGGATGCCATCAAAAATTCAGGCTTTAATCTTTTCCATAGCGAGCTGAAGAAATTTTTGGCAAATGTAAGAAAAGCAGCTCCCATCTTTATCTAGTGATTTTACAAACTGTTTCATGATGCCCAGTTTTATAAGCAATGGTGAAAGGATAATTTTGTTACGAACTACTAATGAATTGTGGACTATATTGTGCTTTCCAGGCTCCATTTTTTCTCTCAAGGGCCAGTTTTTTCTCACCCAATGCTCTTGCTTAGCTCTACTGTCTCAAAGACATACATATAAGACAGAGAAACTTGGTATAACCACTTTGTTGATCGAGAAGAATGTTGACCATTTTTAAATCGACACAAATTTGCCACTCATGGTCATTGTATTTTATTTTGTTCAAGACTAGCGAAATGTTACAATATTCCTCCTTTAACTTTGTTTTTGATATCTGAACTAAAGGTAATGCCGTTTTCTTCGGAAAAATAAGTAATTCTGCATCTCTTTCACGATAAAAACTTATTTTTGTATCCGAGGATAGCAAGTTTTTTTCTTTTAGTCTTGATGCTAACAATTCTGAAGCTTGTTTAGAAAGATTTAAATCTCTTACAAGATCATTCAACTCATTTTGGGAAAAGCGTTTTGGCTCATTAGACATATCTTCAAAATCAGCATCATTTTGTGATGAGCTTAGTCCTTCAATGTCTTGCTCTAATGGTTCAGATATATTTTTAGGCTCTGAAGAGTTAGGTGAACGCTGCACAGGACATTGAACACAACTAGTACTTTGGTAGTGCCATTTAGCTCGACTTTTAGTGTTTAAACCGTTTATGTTCACACTACAAAAATAACAGTCTACGAGATGATTTCCAAATTTAAAGGCACTTCTTTTACCACTTTTCCGTAATCTTAAATATTCCACACAAGATTTACAAACACAATTGGGAGCCCAAGAATTCTTATTTTTATCTAAGAGTACCCCAAAATACTCAAAATAGGTATTTTTTCCAACTCTGATATAACTTTTCTACAATTTTCAAATACATATTCTCCGCATATGTAGCAAAAATGATCTGATTTATTTAAACAACGTCTTCTTGAACTACTCATGACGCAAAAACTTGAGAAACTAATCTTAACACAGTAAAATACGCCTATTTTCGGTTAATATATTTATATGCTTAAATGATAAAAATCAAAAACAAAGTAACTCGAGCTGCTCAAAAATTTGTTGAGGGTAGATTTGACAAAAACAAGTAATAAGTGAACAATATCAATCGCAGAATTCGCGGCAACAGACAAAAAGTTCAATACTGTAAACTAGTGTAATTTTACGTTTTGGACCGGTCGCCCACAAAGATATGACATCACTCCGTTAGACTTTTCCTTTGGGGATATGTAAAGTCTAAGTCCATGTCAGATAATCCCGCTTCGCCTCAGGCCATTCATCAGTTAGCAGTGAACGAAACTCGAACGAGTTATCGAAAATTGGACTCAACGGATGGTTGATAAACACCATAAAGCGAGTATGATAAAATTAGAACAAACACTCATGCCAAAAACACAATCAAATCAATTTAGTTCAGCATAGTCAACATTGTTGATCGATTCGAGTACCCGCCAGGGTCAACTGATCTGATGCAACACGAACGATCTGTTCTTCGGCAATCACGATCGAGTAAACGGTATGGCTGGCTTCGGTTTCAATCGTATCTTGTCAGTTCATAGGGCTGCGACGATTGTTTGAATCGTTGTGAAAATTCGGGAACTATAAGTAAATCTACGAATTCAAACATATGTATGTATTTGAAATAGAACAAAAGTGCACGAGTATATCAGTGTTTCGTGGATGATAAACAAACCGAACGCTGTCGATCATTTCAATCATTGAAGCATGAGTTTGCATTACTTCGGATATTTTCTGCTGATGGGAACCTTAATAAACAATTCAGGGATAAGCTGATCGCTAGTGATTCAAAGTTGTTATCTATCGCTGATTTGAAGACAAACGGTTCGCTTCGTGTACGTGAACCAAACTGACAGAATCAGACAGAGTCACATATCAGTACTTAAGTATAAACAAAAATTTATTACTCGTCGAAGTTCTCTGGCAAATATATATAAACTATAAACTATTTATGTCTAATGAGGTCCATTTTGATCTAAATGGAAATGTAAACAAGCAAAATTGCCGCATATAGAATATGGAATATCCATAAAATAAAGAGTCACTGTGTGGTGCGCAGTTTCATCAAGGTGTATTCGTGGGCCATTTGAAGAAAATGGTGTAACAGTAATGGTTAATGGACACTGCGCCGAAGAGGTATCCCTTTCAATAGCGTTTGGTTCCAGCAAGATGGAGCAACTCCATTAAATCCATAATGTGGCAATTCCGACTTCTAGATAACAAAATAAATTTTCCTATACGAAAAAAATTAATGTAATGTATTCATTAAAAAAAGTTATTGCGGTTTGTTTTTATAGCACGACTTGTGCGTCATACAACATAAGAAGTATTTAAATGTTAAGTCTTATTTGCACATTGTCTATAAATATTATTTTGAAAATAGCATAATTTCATTAGTTTTGTATGCATTCATAAATAATCGCAAAATGATTTTCACATCAATAAAAACCAACTTAGGTCTGTAATGGCAATGTATGGTTTATTTCTGAGCATAATTTGAATTGAATGCTCAGCTCTGTTCACGCATCTCTGTTGCAATTTCTCCTTCCGAGCCAGATGTCTCGTTTTTAGTTAAATTTTAACAATTCTTCTCCACAAATCTACATACTGTGGTTTAAGTCCTATGTCGAAAATTAACGCTTACCTGATGAGTACTCACACATATGTTAAACTCATATTCGTGCAACAAGCGTTGAATCATTCCCACAAAGCATTCTTCTCGACCTTGACTGTTTCGTATTACACATTATGCTAACGAGTTTGGGTGAACGATTTCATTTTAAAGCCCAACAATTTAGATTTAAGCAAATTTACAATAGGGTGTTTCTTCAAAGCTCCAAGTTATGGCTATTTTGTATATCTTTTGAAATTTCTACCTGACTCGGTTAACTATCAAGCAGTTGACACGATTTCTACTGGCATGAAGATCACGTATATTCTGGATACTGTCAGGAATATCATAATGATGAAGTTGGAAGAATAGAGATCGGAGGGGTAAAAGTCATGTTTGAATTCTCGGTAGCGAATTATATACGATTACGCAATTACATCGGTGGCAGTGTCTCCATACCTTACTCCGGGTTTGTGAATTTCTAAGCTTATGGCGATGGTTCTTCAAAAGTGAAAAAAGAATGTGTAGGACACGTTCTATAAAAGAATGTGCACTCGTCTGCGTGAAACAGTAAAAGAAGACCATTGAATATATTGAAACCAATACTCTTATTACAGTTTTCAACTCCACTCGGTTAAAGCAATTCAATTTCAAATCAACCCAACTCTGCTTTGGTGCTGCGATTTTCAACTATAGTCGAATTTCTTGATTTGAAGATTTAACAGATAATTAGACAGCTGAGAATTTTTAAACAAAAAATCAAATTGTAATGTAATTTAGTAGTGCTCACGAAATTGTGAGTAATTATTAATTTTATTGTAAATTACTTTTGATTTCTTGTACAGTATATTGCGATGACAAAAATGTTGTGTTGCGCATAAGAAAAAGCCTTCGTGATTTAAACTTCCTAACACTAAGTAAGCTAAAATTTTACTGACAATTAAATGGCTTTTAAATAATGTTTATTCCAGATTCATTAGTTATTTTCGTTCAAATGAGGAATCATTTAGGTACAAATTATCTAGGTTGTTACAAAAGCTGCATTAAAATTTTATGAACACCATATTTGTGCGAAGTAGTAGATTGTATCGAACCACTTAATTTTATTTAAATGTTTCCAAAGTGCAGTTTGCCTCGTCCATTTTCGGGATTTCACTTCATGAGCTTCACAAATTTTTCACATTTCTATGGATTTGTACATAATAACTGATTAAATTTGTTTGAAATTAAAAAAAAAATTGACAACGCATCAACCCAATTTTTTTGACGGAATGAGTTGAAAACTATAATACAGAATTTCAAAACTTCAACTTGAAAACCCGTAATAGGAGCCTGTCAAAAAAATCGTTTTGGTAAAAAAAGCTTAAAGCTATAGGTTGACAGTTTGGCTAATAAACGTCACTATGATTCCGTGACAAATATGAAGACTGTCTACTAGATAACGTACTTGCTCTACACCTGGTGGGAATTAAATGAAGATTTGCAACTGATAATGCATTGGATTAAATGAAGACTTGAGCAAAGCGAAGCGAAGAACTTGGGAGGAAACACTGTCAGCCTGTGTATTCAACGAAAGTGATTTGCCTGTATAACCCTCATGCAAAACATGGGAGTGAGTAGTGCAAAAACTAAGCAGAAAACGATACTTAAAAACAAACAAAATAAACCAGGATTTATAGTAGACAAGACCAAAAAGTTGCTTTTGACACCGTGGGTGACTGCAACATCGATTATGGAACTTGCTGTGATGATTCAATGTGAAGTAAGCCGATAGAACTCGCTTATTATGAACGTTTAATCCGAGGTCTCTTAGTGTCCAAACCTTTAAAGCGTTTTTCCCTCTACTTAAATCTTCAAATTCGGTGCCCCTAATAACTTCAAAACTATTTGAGAGCTTTTTCTTCAAATTTCTTAATATTTTTTTTATTACACAATAACAGATTAACCGATTTTTCTCAAATTCAGCGTTATCCGTGGGAATTGATTATCTAACGATAAAATTTTGATTTTTTGATTTTAGATTATTCATAGTTATGAGGAACACGGCAATTAAATTTTTCCGCGACGCTCCAGAGTAATTGCCGTATTTTTTAAATATTTTTCCATGAAAATTTAACAAAATATTCTTCAAATGACATACTATAATGTACAATTGTTTAATATACATACTTTAACTGTTTCATAAAAAATGTTATAAAAATTTTATCGTATATCACCACAACTTTAGTGATGGCATCTACCCCAACAATCTTAGCTAGGGCTTGAGACGTCAACATGAGACACCAAAGAAAATTATTTGCTGAATATTTAAGAATGTTTGTAGCCGAAACAGAAGTCATTAGATCCCATCATGCCTCATTAAAGTCGCTCAGTTGTAGAGACACAATTGTTTTTTCTCTCTCTCTCTCTTACGAGCCCCCCTAATGAGCTTTTGGTCTTCATCAATTGCAATACACGTACGTATAAATACTCGCTAATATACACATCTATGTATACTCACGTACGAGTATAATGCAGTAATTAATTAGTTGCCATAAATTTTGCACCTTTTTGGAAGAAAATGAAAAGGCTATAATTTGTACTTATAGCGGTAATACGCCCTACCGTTCTTAATGTCTTCATTTGCTTTGATGGGTTTGTAGCGTTCGTGTCAGTGGGTCAATTTGAGTAGCGGTAAATCAACGGTAAAATTAATGCGCATAATCTTTTCTACATGAAAAATACTTGACCAGCTTCCAAATTTCAAAGGAAGAATATGGTTCAGGGAGCTACAGTAAAAAATTAAATAAAAAAGTAAAGAACAGTCGAGTTGATGTGGAAAACGTCAACCAGAGGATGGGAACTTATTATATTAGGGATGTGACGCTTAGACTAAGGTCTAGACTAATTCCATTCTAATTCAGTGCTAAACATAATTTTTAAGAAAACTTGCGCATTTAGTTTCATTAAAATATCAGAATTCGCCAATTTGAGTGGTGTAAAATTGAGGAAAAACGGAAATTAATTTCTATTATAGTATATCTCACACAATGGCCGATATTTACGGTAAAAAGTCAACTATAGGTTCTGGCGTCCTGAACTAGTAGAACTTGAAGAACTTTTAGTTATGAGATGGCATACTTCAAAAGAATTATTCGTGAAAATCTTACCCCGCTACATTAATTGTAGCTTTATTTTTAGACTGTATGTCTATCTTCTAATATTTATTTATTTTTACCGCACTTTTAGTGGCGTTTAACAGTAACGTTATATGGGGAGTGGATTTCATCTATTTCATTCTATTTCCAATTTCATCTATTTTTACAGTGTCGGAAGACAGCTTAATTGGTTCATCTTCTTTACTGGTGTAGACACCGCTATATAGCGGTATATGGTTATAGCCGAGTTAACAACAGCGCGCCAGTCGTTTCGCCAGTCTTTTCGCAATGTGACGCCAGTTGGAGATTCCAAGCGAAGCCTCTTCCTCTGCTTTCTCCGGCGGTACTGCTTCGAATATTTTCAGGGCTGGAGTGTTTTCATCCAAACGGACGATATGACTTAGCCAGCGTAGCCGCTGTCCTTTAATTCGCTGAACTATGTCGCCGTATATCTCATATACCTCATCGTTCCATCGAATGCGGTTTCCGCCGTCGTTAATGCGAAGAGAACCATAAATCTTCCGAAAAACCATTCCCCCGAAAACTCGTAACGTTGACTCATCAGATGCCTCTGCACCATATAGCAGGGTGGGAGTTATAGACTTTGGCAAGAGTGACATAAAGGCAGCTCCTTTTCGTGCTGTCAAAAAGAGCTTTGAAATTGACGAAGAGATGATGTGTGTCGATTTTAAAGGCCACACTGGTAAAGTCCAATCAGTTTATTGACGGTGGGCTTCAATCTTTCACACAATACGCTCGTTAGAACCTTATATGCGATGTTGAAGAGGCTTATCCTACGGGAGTCGTCGCAGATTGTAGGGTCTGCCTTTTTGTGGATTGAACAGAGCACACTTAAGTTCCAATTGTCGTGCATGCTATCATCCGACCATATTCTATATAGAAACTGATGCATACTTCTTATCACTTCTTCGCCGCCTATTTGAATAGCTTTGTTGTTTTAAGACGGGCAATTGCAGTTCCAACTTGTTCATGGTCGCACAATGGATCACCATCACCATCTCCTGATGGTACGCTTTCACTGCTATTCAACGGGCTGGAGAAGCTTTCCCTTCATAATTTCAATACGCTCTGGGCATCGGTGGCTAGATCACCTTGGGGGGTTCTACAAGAGTATGCTCCGGTCTTGAAACCTTCTGCAAGCCGCCGCATCTTTTCGTAGAATTTTTGCGTATTACTACTCTACTCGCCCTGCTTGTCAAGCTCTTCATACACACGCATTACGGCCACTCTCTGTTTATGTTTGCAAATGCGTCTCGCTTCCCTCTTCAACTCTCGGTATCTATCCCATTTCGCACGTATTGTGGTCGATTGTAACCTTCTTTCCGCTGCGACATGGCACTACACATCGTACCAGCTGTTCTTTGGTCTTTTCCGAAAACCAATGGTTTCGTTTGCAGCTGTACGTAAGGAGCTTGAAGTGCCGCCCCACAGTTCCCTATTAGAGGACAGAAGGACAAGTCGAGTAGATAATCGCAGCTTTTCAACGACGAAACTTCCTTGTATTTAATAACGTCCGAGTCAATGCTAGGAGCTCGGAGCGTACGCATATCTAAGCCACTGAAGACGTGTTTTTTTTTCTATCACAACATGATTTATCTGGTTGATGACTTTTCGATACGGAGACAGCCATGTAGGTTGATGAATTTTCCTGTACTGGAATCTGGTCCTACAGATAACCATATTTTGGGCCCCGACGAAGTTGATCAACTCCAGCCCATTTGGAGATGTTTCATCATTTAGACTGAATTTACCGACCGTTGTGCCAAAGATACCCTATTTGCCCACCCAGGCGTTAAAGTCGCCAAGCACGATTTTTACATCTTGGTGGGGAGCTTTCGTAAGTGTGCTCGGAGCGAAAATCAGTTGATCTTTGTGATGCTTATTGTGGCTAGACTAGAATTCAAGGACTCAGCGACGGAGTCTCTTTCCTACAATGAATCTCACACCTAATTTACGCTTTTTTATATGGCAACTGTGGTAAAAGCCACAAGGACCTCCTCAGTCCTTGTCTCGTTTATCACACTTCTTTGGCAACCGTGATGTTAGCCTTTACTCTTACGAGGATATTAACCAGCTGGGCAGTAGCACCTTCCCAATTATGTGCCAGACATTCCATGTGCATGCCCTTAAATCGTAATGCTTCACTTTCTCACTTTAGCTCGCCTTCAAACGGACATTTTTTGGCTACCCAGATGACGGAAAGCTGTGGGACGCAAAATAATCGTTTCTGGTCACTTGGAAGTTAATGGCGCTCAGAGAACTTTATCCCTTGCGTGAATTTCTGCACATGGCCTCATCATCTTTTTGGCATTAGTAGAATAAAAACATTGCGTTCATGAAGACTTAGATTAGTGTTAGAGAGACTTTCACAATTTATTTTCCTTTAAGCTATGTTTTATTTGTTACTTTTTATTACTTTTTTAAATTATTTTGTTTAAACTGATTACTAAAACGATAGCAACCCTCACAAAGAAGTTTGTTTGTTTTATCAGTATACGTTTGTTTATGGAGTTTCAATTCGACTCCAAAAGGGCTAAAACAATTTTCAAGAAACCATACATGATGACAGAAATAAGGTCGTTGATGGTTTGCAATTAGTTTTAAAGAACCATGTTATTACAAAATATTCGTTAAATTTGTCAAAGTTGGATTTACACCCAAGTCTTGTGAATATAATAATAGGATAACGTTCTATTTTCCCTAAAAATCCCTGATCTTCTTTAGGACGCACATTTCTAGAAATATCCACATATTTGATTCTTCTTCGTCCTTTCTTCTTAGTCTATATGACTACAGGGTAGAGTTTTAATGGGTCCAACAAAACTTATTGAGGTACTCTCCGAACATCTGGTAAAAACTTGACCGCCTAATCTTTCGTTCTCATTTGACTTAATACTTATGACTGAATTGGTTGCTTTCATTGGTTGCCAATCATAACTTCAAGGCAGTCTCTTAACAGGTGGACGTATTGCGGACTGCAATTAAAAAATTAACAATTTTGTGATTGTTTGAGCCAATAAACAGCCGAAGCTATCCACGGTCCTCTTGTCGACTTCGCCATGCCAGCCACCATTTAAATAATGCAACTGCATTACTTTTAAAATATGGCGCGTTGTCATGCAATGATCTTGCTTGCTTGCTTGTGTATACATATGTATGTATATATTTACAGCCTTATGTTAGGGTACTGAATGATGGAGGTTCGTCGGTTATGACAGAGACAACACCGAAAGTTGTCAGGTGGCACATGTTGCGGCAACTCCATACGACAGACATTAATGTCGCTCCGTAGTCAGCAGCGCTGTGAAAAAATGCGTCAGAAAGAATATATAAAATTCCTGCTCATATTCTTTTCTTTTTTGCGCACCACATGCAGATACTGCCATTTAATTAGACCTGCCGTACGCATACATACAAACGTGTGTGAGTGTGTAAGTAGTAGTGAGGAGGTGTGTCAATGCCAGTGAATGCTTTTTATAATCTAATGGGCGCCATTTTGTAATCACTTGCCCCATCTAATATGTCTCGTGTCCCTTTTTTGATTATGAACAAGTGAGAAATATTGTACAACAGTATAATAAACACATGTTGAGCAAGTGGTAGATCTAAACAAAAGTGTTATACTACGTATATGATGACTAGGGTCTTGGTCTCCTTACTTATTTATTTACGAAAGTTTTAAGTACAAGATCTAGTTGATTTTGGCACTTTTACTCGAGATATAGTTTGTCAGTTAAGATCAAATTTTCCAATTGATAAAGCAGTTATCGTAAAAATCGGTACATCGATCGGCTCCGGCAAAGTGACATCCATGACATTTCTCATTCTACATTGAAATTCGAATAAAGACTCAGTGATTTCAAAATCAAGACGACAAGAGTGAAACATTTTACAAGAAGCGCTTACTATACGTGAAGTATGAAATATTAAGAATACACTTATTACCTTATACCTTATTGCACAGTTAACTGGGACAGTAAATTACTTGTGCAAAAAAAGAATATATCGCATTTAAAATATAAATCTTTCTATTCGTACCATCGCAATTTATATGGTATTATATATGTACATTTGTATTACTGTTAAAACGAACAAACAAAAAATATTCTGGGAATGATAAAATAAAAAAATTTGGATCAAAGTTGAGAAAATGATCTTCTAGTTCAGTCGCCAGTTTCAAACTCGTGAACCTGAATTACGTATTGAATTTAGAGTTTATTGCAAACAAAAGTATATAATTAAAATAAAAAACACTTGCCAAAAAAATAAAACTGTGCAAAAAAGGTAAATAGGAGTTGTGCAATAAAACGAGTAAAAAGAAGTAAGGAAGAGCTAAATTCGGGTGGAACCGAACATTTTATACTCTTGTAACTTGCAAGAATCAAAGCCAGGGAAATAATTTAAGGTGTAAATCAGAGAATCGAAAGCTAAACAATTTAATATTTATATACAAGGTGCGTTCCAAAGTAAACGGGACTTTTTGAACCATCTACATGCCGACTAGTGCGTTAGAATCTGCTATCTTTATCGATTGTCCAGTGAGAATTTCAGGACATTTCATTCATTGGAAGTGAAGTTATTGCGTTTTAAGTGTCTGTATGTTTGTGTTATCGGTGTGAAAATGAGCTTCGAACAAAGAGCCAACATTAAATTTTGTTTTAAAATGGGTAAAACTTTTACCGAAACGTTTCAATTGATGAAACAAGTTTATGGCGATGATTGCACTGGTAAACACTGTTTTTGTTGCATGAACTTTGTTATGATTTTTATTTATGTTCGTGTACCCTCATTAAAAATATATAATAGTTTTTTTTCTATCACATCCAGTTTTCTTGTGACAGTTACATATTAATTTCTGACGTCATATACGTTGCTTTGTTTACATAACTGCATTTAGTCGACTGTGTAACTATTGTGTTTGCTAAATTACATTTTATTTACAATAGTTAGATCGTAAATATGCCACGAAAGTGTTTGAACAACCCGGACAATGTTTGTTATGTGTGTGGAGAATTAACTTTTACATCTCAGCGTCGAAATTTCACATCACTAATTGAACAGTGCTATTTAGACTATTTTATTTTTCCTGTGAGGAATCAAGACAAATCCTGGGTTCCGTATAAATGTTGTGTAACGTGTGTGAGGCTCCTTTTAGGTTGGGCTAAACAATAACATTTGTTATTTGCTATACCAACAATTTGGACGGAACCAAAAGATCATGTAAGTGATTGTTATTTTTGATTGACTCAAACAAAAGGTATTACTACCAAATCCAAACACACTATCCAGTATCCAAACTTGTCTTCGGCCAAGAGACCCATCCTACATAGTGCCGATGCCTCCAAATCGATCAAACAGTGAGAATTCTAGTCCGGAATTTGTTCTCAGTCGGCATAATAAGGTATTTGAAGATAGCGACTCAAGTTATGAACCGTCAACTTCAAAAGAACCGCACTTATTGACACAACGTGATTTAAACGATTTAGTACGTGATTTAAATCTGTCTAAAAAACAGGCTGAGCTTTTGGGGTCTAGATTAAACGACTGGAATTTACTTTCTCGTGGTACAAAGATTTCTTATTTTCGACGTCGTGACGATGAAATAAACACTTAATTTTGCTATGCCTAAAGATGGAGATGGATTTTTATACTTATCTAAAAGAGAACTTCCCTAAACTCAGTGAGGCGAAAATCAAAGAGCCAACATTTGTAGGCCCACAAATACGGTAATTGATGAAGGATAAGAGCTTTGAAGAAAAACTGAATGATCAGGAAAAACTCACCTGGAAATGTTTTGTGAATGTTGTTCAAAATTTTATAGGTAACCATAAAGCGGAAAATTACAAAGATTTAATAAATGAACTTATGATATCATTTAAACATGTCCTTGAAAATACATATGCTGGACTCTCAACTGGATTTCTTTCCGGCAAATAAGGAAATGAGTGACGAACAAGGTGAGAGGTTCCATCAAGACATTTCCTTAATGAAGCGTTATCAAGGGAAATGGAGTCCAGGAATGCTAGCAGACTATTGTTGGAGACTTAAAAGGGACCTACCGGAAGCCAAATATTGAAGAAAATCATAAGTATCTATTAGATATTAGGAAATAATTCTGTAAGTGTGACTGACTTTTGTACTTTTTACGAAAATACATATATGTTTTGATGTCACAAGAAAACATGATGTGTACATTTTTTTTCATTGATATATTATTATTTGGTGGTCCTAGTATAGTCAAAATTTGATATAAATTTTCATGTGACAAAAAGAAATTACAAATTTGTTGACCAGTGTTGCCCATCCCGTAGCAGAGTGCATGAGTGGTTTTAACTTTTTGAAAGTGGTGATCAACAAAATCATCATTGAAATTCATGGAAATGGAATTGAACCTCTCCAAAACTTCGATTTATCGCATTTTGACCGAACATTTGGGCTTACGAAGGATGTGTGCACGGTCAGTTCCGCAATAATTGACTGATGACCAAAAACTGCTCAGAATCCGTCTCATCGATCGACGCTTGTGACTGATTACACAGGCCAACACTCAATTTGCTTCTTTGAATTTATCAACAGATTCTAGTTGAATCAAACGTAATCATTTACGCTGAATTCAAACGTAATCATTTTGTCTCTATCAGCTCTAGTTTTCATGATATAGCTTTTTTATACCCTCCACATATGACCGTCTGTCAGTTTTTTCAAATTTTTTTTTTAATCATTTCTTATTTACAGATATAGTAGTTGCCAAAAACAACATTTTTTTACCCAAAAGTTTTTTTCATCAAAATTTTTTATTTGTTATTGCCAAAAAAAAGCCCAAATTTTTTAAGTATTTAAAATGTAAAACTTTTCCATAGGAATATAAAAAAATAAAAAGAAGTAAAACTGTATCATACAGATTTATCAAAATAAAAAAATTCTCATAAAGCATTAAAAATATAATATATATATTTACATATATAATTCTAGTTACAGAATGTAAAGCTTCTTTTAAGAGATAATCTGGAATGAACAGCCGGATCTGAGTCTCTTTGCAAATTCCAACAGTAGTCTGCCATCATATGTGTATCCCACCTTCCCTGGTACCAATTCTCCATAATTTTGATATCTTGGTGAAAACTTTCTCCTTGTTCTTTGCTTAAATTACCCAAATTTTCGGGAAATCGGTCCAAGTGACTGTGCAAACAATGGATTTTAATACTCATGTTGCAGCCAAGGTCTCTGAACTTATCCAGCATATTCTCCACTAATTGAACATAATTTGGAGCTTTATTATTTCCCAAGAAATTTTTTATAACTTGCACGAACGATGTCCACGCATTTCGTTCAGTTTCAGTCATTGACTTATCAAAATCGTTGTCATTCATAAACTGCCTTATTTGGGGACCGTCAAAGACTCCTGCTTTAGTCTTATCTCTACTTAGATTAGGCATTTTGCTGCAAATATATACAAAACATTCCCCATCGCGATTCAGAGCCTTAGCAAACTGCTTCATGAGTCCTAATTTGATCTGCAACGGTGGTAGGACGATCTTTTCACGTGGAACTAAAGCTTCATTTACAATATTTTTATTGCCAACAATAATTTTTTCTTTCGTAGGCTAATATTTTTGCCGCCAATGTTATTGCTTGGATCTGCTATTCCAGAGACACAAAAAGCAAGGGTACTTAGTATAACCATTCTGTTGTCCAAGAAGAAAATTGACCATTTTGAGATCAACACAAATGATCCATTGGTGGTCTTGGTATTTTATCTTTTTCATCACTAATGCAATGTTGTTATATTCTTCTTTCATTGTTGTGGAGTGCGAAATTGGAATTGATGCATACACATTGCCATTGTGCAATAAGAAGCACTTCAAACTTCTCTTGGAACTGTCCACGAAGAGACGCCAACTGATAGGTAGATACTTTGCCCCATTTCCTGTATAAGACCATTTATATTATTACAAAACACCAGATTGCCTTTTCTAGTAAAAAATGTTAAAAAAGCTTTATCCCTGGTGCGGTAATAAGTTATTTTGGTTCCACGTTCTAACAATTTCTTAACATTTAATCTTGAAGCTAACACTTCAGACGCTTCTTTTGATAAGGCCAAATCTCGAATTAAGTTATTCAACTCGCATTGATTAAAACGTTGAGGAATAGTTTCTGTGTCTTCGAAAACACTGTCGCAATCATTTAGATCATTAGCGACATTATGTTCAAACTCCGAACTCGGCTCTGAAGAATCGTTCAGTTTTGGAATGGGAACATCTTCGGAATGGGGATTGGATGGCGTACTGACGGTAAATCGGGATAGCGCCATTTATTTCGATTTTTCCTCACTCACTAAACAGAAGTAACAGTCGTCCAAATGATTTCTCGACTCTCTCCAAACCATCGGCACACCAAACTTAAGCCTATTTTGTTTTCCTTGAGTCCACTGTCGCAAATTTACAAAGCAAGTATTGCACACAATGTGTTTTATCTTGGTCACCTAGATCAACTCCAAAGTAATCTAAATATGACTTTTTAACAAATTTCGGAATAGGTCTTATGTTTTCTTTAAAGATGTATCCTCTACAAATGTAACAAAATGTGTCAGCGTAATTTTTACACCGTCTTCTATTGGAAGTCATTTCTATTTAGATCAACACTTTATAATAAACTTTGCCAACTGCAATAAACCACTCCTTACAAGCAACTAACTTCCGATATGCAATTGGAGCGCAATAAGAAAAAATAACGTTCTCAATAATATTATACAAATAAAATTCCCGTTAATCACACAACAACTACACAAAAAATAATATTTTCGGAAACTGCTTGTACCGAATTTTATATGCCATCCAATAAATTAGTTACTAAGTTAAATTAACCGAATTCATCGAAAAAGCATATCTTAAGCGAACCCGTTTGATACCTATAAGTTGACTGGAAGGTAAAATATACTCATGAAACGAAAAAAAAATTTAATTTAAAAAACAAAAAAAATTTTAGGCAAACATTTTTTTTGGCGAAATTTTTTTTCAGGTCATTAGTTAAGTGAAGGGTATTGAAATGCTATATCATGAAAACTAGAGCTGATAGAGACAAACTGATTACAGATTTGAATTCAGCGCGCCCAAATTAACTAGAATCAGTTGGTAAATTCAAAGAAGCAAAATTTTTTTTAAATTTTGTCGGCCTGTGATATTTGACCAAACATCACATTTTAATCATTAATCATTCCCCGTATTCATCTGATATGGCACCGTGGGACTTCTTCCTTTTCGGAAAAATGCATTTGTCCATGAAAGGAAAGCGTTATGCAGACGTAGAGGTCATTCAAAAAGCTTGCACCGGCATACCAGCGGCCATACCGGCCATACCGGCCAACGAGCTAAAACACTCGTTCATGCTTTTGGACCGGCCTAAAGCTGTATTGAAGCAGGAGGTGACTATTTGATTTTGCCGAAAAAAACATTTGTTCTGCTGTTTTTTAAAGTTCTGACACATAAGGATTGTTAGAAAAACGCAATCATTATATGAATTATATGGAAGTTGGATAGTATCGACCCGGTTTTATCTTTTTTCCCAATACCACGTACTAAAAAAAACAATGTTCGAAATTGCTGATATTAGTTATATCAGTGGCGGATTCAGAGGGAGAATTGGGGGAAATACCGCCCTTCCAAGGGCTGAATGGCTTATTAGTAATTTTACTGATCTGAAAAATATAAATTAAGAGAAATTTAATCCAGAAATTTGCCATTTTATTTCAGAAATAAAATTAAAGTCTGTCTCCATTTTTTAATATAATAAATAATACTAAGTCACCAATAAAGTTAGAAATTGTAGCAACGTATGCAGATTAAATTGTTAACAAATCCGTAACTGAAAGTACTAAATTTGAAGCGACGCGGTTTGATAGAGAACTTGAAACAGATGCTGCATTCAGCTTCATCTGTGATATGTTCGATTGATACATTCTCCGCGCTTTATCCTACAAGTTTTCTAACATAGAAAAATTAGTGACTGGAAAAATAAGAAAATAGCGGGAAAAACAACGACAGCGTGATTCTTTAGAAAGAATCAATCGATTTGACAAAGTGATCAAATATGATGGATACGCTGTTTGTAATGTTTCGAAATTTATTCAGACACGAAAAAAATGGCGACAGTCCTGAAATTTTACGAAGAAAAACCAAAAATTTGTGGTCGAAAAACTAAAAGCGAACAATTTTACGTGAGAACCTGTGAAGAATACTACGGGGTCTCAGTCTGTTGAATACAATCAGACGCGCTTTTGGATTACCACAACCTTATTCCTATTCAATACCCGAATTGACCACTACAAGTACGTCACTCGCCCATCTACGAATTGAAACTTTTCCACCATGATATTAAACTATATTCTTCATGCTTCAACTAAATATTTATTGTGATTGGTATCACTCGAGATATACGACTGCAAGGATATCTATGGACAAACAACGAAAAGACTTTTTCAATATTAATTGCTTCTTGATTTATGTACTGGAAAGCGACAGTGGTCAAATGGCATTTAAAATTGTGTTATATGGGAAGTAGGCATGGTTGTTGTCTGATTTCGTCCATTTTCACACTGTGACATGGAAATATTAAATTAATGTTTTGTCGAAATCGGTCGATCGCATCCCGCGATATGTGATTTCACCAAAAAGTGGGCGGTGCCATACCCATCGCCAAATTTTGACACCGAATCTCATAATGCCCTCTCATACCATTTCGAAAGTAAAATTTAATGTCTGTGGCGTAATTAGTTATTAATTTATTGCGCTTTTAGTAGTTTTAAACAGTACCGTTATATGGGGAGTGAGCGAAGTTATCTTCCGATTTCATCTATTTTCACACTGTTGGTAGGAGTTTTTATAATATTTTTGCTCAGCAAATTTGGTTATTGTAGCTTTACTGGTTTAGGAGATATGTATATTAAACTGATTATAGGGCGCGCCACACCCACTTTTTCAAAATTATTACCTCACATGGTGCCCCTTTCTCCTGTAATCCTCTGTGCCAACATACAGTTTTATATATTAATGTGTGGATGTGGCAGTGGTCCGATTATATATATACATTTATAGTATGTACAACCCTACATCAATCTCTACGTACATACAACCGTTAGGTGAACAAAACTATAATACTCTGTAGCAACTGGTTGCAGGTGTAGAAAAATCTGTGCAAAAAGAAGATAAAGTGTATTTGATAAGAATTGTCTTTCGCGCTTTGTTAACATAAATAAACTTTTAGCGCTACTTACTCATTAATAATCTGATTTTCTTGTGGAAAAATAATATAAATAGCGTAAACTCAACTTATTTTTATAATTCAGTGAAATTCATTAGACTTGAGCTGAAGGGTTGTAAAGTAAAAAAAGTGTCAAATTATATTCGTTAACACAGCCACAGAAAAGAAATAATACTATGTTCGGACCGACATTGAAAACATGTTTTCGTCCATGTAAAATCTGTCAAACGAAAACACAGTTTTCGCTGAAAACTACTTGAAAACTTACATTCCACTCATTATAATCGATGCCTGCTCTAGTTTAATCGATTTTTTTGGAAGACATATTTTGCTGGCCCTAAATTGTCACTTGATATTTGTTTACATTCCATTTACAAATACAGCTGCTCACTGTTAAGGGAGATTCTCTTGTTCTTGCGAAACCCTTGCACGGTGCATCAATTGCAGAATTTTGTCCTTGGTGCAACGGCACAACAAACACACGCAAAAATTTACTTGCAATGGCTGTAAAATATGTCAGACCAAAACCCATGTTTATTTTCGTGCCGTCATATATCACTAGATTCTGCAATGGGTGCAGTCTTGGCCTTGCATATTTCGGTATAGGATTTTTGCATTTTGTGTCATCTTGAAAGAGTAAGAGAATCCCCGTATTGATAGTTGTCAGTGAAAACTCATTGAAAACACACACTTAAATTCCACAACATTCGTACAAATGTGTTTTCAAAATGTTTTCAATGTCGGTCCGAACATAGTATAAGCCTAAGGGCCTAACTATAATATGCATATGCAGCCGTATGTTACTGTCAAAAAATTAACGAAAAGCCTGTCAAATGCGTAAGGAACGGAGAGTAGACTTTTGAATGACTATAATGTACTTACATGCAGAATAGAAAATGGTCAATAAACAATTCGTGTTTTGATTTTATATTTCGTCTGGATTTTGCAAAAACGACTAAAAAATTAAAATATTTAAAAACAATTAAAATGCTTATTTCTGTCTTAGACGGAATATGCAGATTAACAAAAATTAGTGAAATTAAAAAAAGAGTTCGGTCATGTTCAGTGAGGGGAATAAACAGGAAGAGGAAGTAGGATGGTTTTTTTTGTACGATTCCTAGAAATGACAGGGATTGGCCACATATATTTTTTTATATATGTACACGCGATTGAAATAAAAGGCATCTTTTTTGTCGTAAAAACATTTCTTTTTTCAGTATTTTCGACTGAACTTTGTATAAAACATTCGTCGTCCTACATCTTCAAATTCAAAATGATGTCTCTGTTGACAAAATGCGAAAACAGCTGATTCCGTACGGATGATGCGACCAGTTTCGCATTTTCCTTAAGCAAATGACGTTTGAAAAAACTTGACGAAACTTGATGTAAAGTATATTATAGTTGCAACATACAATTTGTGTGTATTCGGACAGTTGCTTACGCTGGCTTAAGCTGGCTTATGCACATTATAGTTAGGCCTTAAGTAGTATCTCTGGTGTGCGATATTTATCATCTAAAATTAATCGATATCTTTCCTTACTTTTTCTGAGCTTTTACATATATACATACATACATACGGTATACCCAATAAAATCTCTGATTGACTTTTAGTGGAGCGCTGTAAGCTTTATACCTCGGAATCTAGGGCCAGTCAATGAATCATTACAAAACTTTGGAAATGTGTTTTAATAGTATATAGAAAAATGTTAAAAAAAAATATTTTGTGCGATCTCAATTTTTTAATTATTATTATAAATAATTTTTTGGAGTTTTCTTTGATTTATAATAGTTTAAGGGATTGCAGGTATGCAAATGAAGGTCGAGGAAGGGAATAGAGGGTACAGCAGCAGCTGTTGAGTGTTGTTAATGCGGGCCCTAACAGAATAGTACACATGGCAACGTGCTAAGCTTAATACGTAGCTGTTGTTGTTCGCTCTGAAAAAAAAAATTTGTAACTATTGTTTATTTACAATTAATATATATATTATTGTGCAGTGATATGCTGAATACAATGCTTACGACACGACATGGCATCACGACCATTGTATAAACCTACAAGTAACCAATCCTTCATTTTTCACTAACACATACGCAAAAATCTACTACAAATTAGGCACTTGGTACGGGTTGCCCCTAAATATTCTACTACAAATTAGGCACTTGGTTCGGGTTGCCCCCAAATATTCTGCTACTAATTAGTCACTTGGTACGGGTTGCCCCTAACTACTACTAAAACGTTCAAATGCCTCAAATCTGCTATAGTGTGTTGCCGTGTTAGGTTTTAAAATTTATAACTTTAACAATATTTTTATAAAATATTCAAATATTTTTCGATTATTTAAATTCCTAAATATTAAATTTAATCAGTTTTGTCCAAAATATTAATTATTGTATCAATATATTATTAAATGTTTCCAATTTTATAAAAAAATATTTATATAATATTTGTGTAAAAACTATGTATTTTGTTCAACCGTGTAATGTGTCAAATCATTTCCACGGACATTTTTTTAAGCTTAAGAAGCTCAGGAAAATTTAAATAGTTATTTTAAGTTTGTTTTTAGTAAAAATGAAATCATCATTCAAAGAGATATTCAGCGTATGTAAGTATAGTAACATTAATTAATTAAATTTGTTAATATTTGTTTTTTGATGCCTTGCAGAAAGTGTGTTGCTGGTTGCAGTTTGGAGGTGCCGCTGTATCCCCAGAGGTGGTGAGGAAGAGCTCTGTGCCTAAAAAAGGCAGATTTCGATCAGGTGATCTCAGCTGTGAAAAATTCTTGGAAAACAGCTGATTCTTTTGTTACTTGTAGGGTTATACAATGATCACGACAGTGAACTGAAAACGGCGTTGTGCATCCTACTACATGAGCGCATGTACACAAGACAACACAGCTCTCCATTTTGCATGTACACAATTTCGTTGTGGCCATACTAATACCTTGCACTTCAATGAAATTTTAATATTTTGTTCAAAGTGAAATTTTTTATGCAAAAAATAAGTAAATTGGTACATTTTTTTTTGTTTTAAATTACACAAGTCTACAAATAAAAAGCGAAAAAATGCAACTGTCTTGGCTATGCGTGCATCGTTATCTTTGAAGGTTCCTAAGTTTGAATTAGAAGGTAAATAAAAAACATCACGTACAGTTTTCCAGTTACATCAAAAAAAAGTCTCTTTGAAGAAATATTTGAAAAATGCCCTGTTGACTAATATACTGATAAAATCTATGTACATACATATGTATATAAATAAAAATGAATCGTCAAAATGTATGTACGCTCATAACTTTCATACGACTGAACAAAATTGGATAATCCTTTTTTTAAAATGTTCGTTGAGGTTCATGGATGGTTTCTGCGGAGAAAAAAATTCGAATAATTGCCGGAAAACCCCTAAAAACAGCCCTTTTCTTTTTCTCATACAAACGAATGAATGTTTGTTCGTTAGTAACGCTAAGAGAACGGATGAACCAATATTGATGAAATTTTAAGAGGTTGTTCGTTGTGGATCAAGGAAGGTTTAGAAATAAAAAACCTGTATGCTTTTCGTGAGGAAAAGTCGGAAAATTGGAAAATTCCAAAAAGTTAATTTTTTCCATACAATTTTTTTTTTTTAATTTTTTTGTTTGGTTTTTCAATTATTTGAATTGTTCAAATTTGTCGTTTGCGTCAAAAATTTTTGAAAATTATTCAGTGAAAACGTTATGTGTGTTGCACATAAAGTGATCAATTACAGATTGAAATTTGTTACGATGCCACGAAGAGGTCGCGCTAATATCGATCGGCGTTCTTTTTGGCATCAACATACATTAGCAGCCCAAGGCACATGACCGAGTACTCTCAGGATGCGATGACATACGTTCGGTATTATGGATTGCGGTCTATCAGCAAGCGATCGTCCCGATGTCACAGCAAAACTTTTCAAGCAACAGCTTCGATGGACTTTGTCTTGAAGCAACATATATATGGCGCTATTAGATGCTAGATGTACTCTGTTGTGTGGCAAAAGAGAGGTTTGCCGCACGCACACATTCTTCTTTGGTTGGTGGATGGTGGTTACACCAGATCAAATTGATGAAATCATTCAGTCACGCGGAAATTCCTGATGCAGAGAAAGGTGCAGTATTATACGAAGTGATGAAAACCAATATGGTTCATGGACCTTGCGGACACCACAATCCCACTTTGGTTTGTATGTCTGACAATAAGTGCACGAAACAGTATCCACGTGCTTTTATTTCGGAGATACAAACGAGAAATGATGGATATCCACTCTATCGGCGTCTCTCACCAGACGACAATGGCAGAACATTCAGTATTCAATTTAGAAGAGTGAATATCGAAGTTGACAACACATGGATCGTACTATATTCACCATTATTGTCTAATTCATATTCAAAACTCATATCAGTGTTTAGTATTGCAGTTTGGTGTAATCGATAAAATACGTTTGAAAGTACGTCACCATAGGAAGCAACATGGGGGTTATTGGACTTGAACGATACGGTTGATACATAAACTGCAATAAAGCGCTTTGTAGGACATTTACTTCTGCAATTCATGAACGTTTTCCGGCTGTTGTGCGTCTCACAGTTAATTTAGAGAAGGTCAAAGTGTGTACTTCAACCCAGAGAATACGAGTACAGTACAGCCAGTGGAAACACCGCCAGCAACAAAATTAACATTTACGAGTTTTTGCTCAACTTTCGTCAGAGATCCGTTTGCGAGGATATTTGGAAATACCTTGATATTATATATAGAATGCATCGTTGAAGAAATAATTACGCAGAAAGCAAGGCCAACCAGTAGATGGACATCCAGGTGTGTTATCAAATAATACATTGGGATGAATTTACACAATCCACCCGCAAAACGACGATTGTTTCTACCTTCGGTTGCTATTGATAAATGTTCGCGGTTCAACTTCATTGGAGTCATTGCTTACTGTGAGTGGTTCGATGTGTGCAAGTTTTGAAGAAGTAAGCCAGCAATTATAATTGCTGGAAAATGATAATCACTGGAATGCAAATGAAACACACTTTTCGCGATAATCATTTCGACATATCAGCCTTCAAATCCGCGTCTATTATGCGATACGAACAAAAATGAAATTGCCGAAGATTTTTTACATCGTCTTCGCTAAAAATTGGGAATGGATCAATTCCGGTTGATACTTCCGGTGGTTTGATATCAATTCCATCTGCCGTTTATCAGTTCACGAAATATGAACTCATCACGAATGTTCGGACATTGGCCAAATTATCGTAACTACGATTCCTTAAGTGTACGCGCAATGTTAACTGCTAAAAATGGCGATATTGTTGACTTAAACGGGAAGATTCAAAGTCAAATTCCGAGAGACTTGCGCTCATACAAATCGATGGTTCGTCTTGCCAATGAATGAATTATCCAGTGGAATTTCTAAATTCTTTGGAGAGGCTTGGTATGTCACCGCACCATTTGCGTCTCAAAGTTGGATCTGTCGTTAATATGTTTCGCAATCTTCATGCGCCGAAACTGTGCAATGGAACCTGACTGACTATCGAATACAAGGAGCAGAATGCTTGATTCTACGAATTCCTTTGAGTTCTATCGATTTGCCATTTCAGTTTAAACGTATTCTGTTTCCAGTGAAAATTGCATTTGAGATGACAGGACACAAGGACATTCGCATAGTGTGTGGCATAAATTTGGAAATACTATGTTTTTCACACGGTCAGATATATGTGGCGTGCGCACGAGTTGGAAAACCCTCTTTTCTGTACACTGGAACAGAAACCAAAAAATGTTGTTTATCAAGCTGTGTTGCATTGAAAAAAAAATGAAATGATAAATTTAACTTTCTTTTCATTTCAAAACACATATTTTCACGCAGGACAACGGCTGCAGGGTCAGCTAGTTTAAAAATAAAAAAAAGTTTTTACTTTATGTAAGACGTTTATTATATCGTGTAATAATTACATATAACTATTGAACCTGTTTTGTAGATTTCCTTTTTGCTAATGGCGATTTTTTCTTGTATTCTCTATTACTTTCTCTCATTAGGAACCAACAATAATCCCCCATCATTGCAGGATACCAGCGGCCTTGATATCTCTGTTCCATTGTTAAAATATCTTGGTGGAACCTCTCTCCCTGTTCATCACTGACGGAACCCAAATTTTGTGGAAAAAAACTCAAATGTGAATGTAAAAAATGAATTTTTAGTGACATTCTGCAACCCATTCTTTGGTAGTTTTCCAGCAACTCGTCGATTAGTTCCTTATACGTGTTAGACTTTTTGTTTCCTAAAAAATCCGTGACAGTGCTTCTAAATGATATCCAGGCTTTACGTTGAACGGGGTTTAGTTTCTCTTCAAACTGCTTGTCCTTCAGAATTTTTCGGATTTGGGGTCCAATGAAAATTCCTTCTTTTAGCTTGGCGTCACTTAACTTCGGAAAACTTCTTTGAGGTATTTGAAAGCTTCGCTATTCTTATCTAAAGCTTTAACAAAGTTTTTCATCAATCCGAGTTTTATGTGTAAAGGGGGCAGCAAAACCTTACGAGGGTCAACTAGAAGTATATTCTTGATGTTAGCTTCACCCGGCACGAAATCACCTCCTTGCGGCCAATCTTTTATTTTGTAATATTTTCTGTTGCTCTACTGTCCCAAAGGCACAAAAAACAGCAGTATTTAGTAAATCCCCCTTGAAGCCCAAGAAGTAGTCCTATGACTTTAAGATCACCACATATCTGCCACTTGTATGTGTTGTAGTTTGTGCAATTCAAAATCAATGACATACTTTCATAAGTTTCCTTCATATCAACAGCGTGGGAAAGTAGAATTGAAGATTTAGTGTTGCCATTATGTAGCAAAACGGCTTTTAAACTTTTCTTAGATGAGTCTATGAATAAACGCCACTCTTCTGGATTATGTTGATAGCCTAACTTCTCCATAACACTTGCAGGATCAGTACAAAAGCAAATTTTATCTCGTAATGTAAAGAAAGAGGCAAACTCTTCATTACGGTATCTAAACGCGGTGACCTTTGTACCTTTGGCCAGTAAATTCCACTGCTGTAACCTTCACGCTAAAAGTTCTGCATGTTGTTTAGATAAGTTAAGGTCACGCACTAAATCATTAAGTTCAGGCTGCTCGATCAAATGTGTTTTTTTCTTTTCTTCTTCATCTTCGGAAATCTGATACACAGGAGACTTTTTGCTTCTTTTACGGGATA
Organism: Bactrocera zonata; assembly: GCA_037783105.1. Lineage (NCBI taxonomy): Eukaryota > Metazoa > Arthropoda > Insecta > Diptera > Tephritidae > Bactrocera > Bactrocera zonata. The sequence goes on along the minus strand of JBAWJQ010002080.1, from coordinate 36,509 downwards.
TAATATTCTCTTCTATAGCATCATCAACAGCACAACGTCCAAGTTCTGTATCTAAGTCCTGTGGCAATGGTGAAACGGGAATTGGTAAATTTTCGCCATGAGGAACGGGTCGTTTAGCTGAAGATATGTCGGGATATTGAATTTTGTGCTTATTTTTTTTTGAAAATCCACATACGTTTGTCATACAAAAATAACAATCGGTAGCATGGTTTGTCGGCTCACACCAGATCATCGGAATAGCAAAGGGCATTGATGATCTATTTCCATTAAGCCAGTGGCTTAAGTTTGACATACAAGTCTGGCAACAAATATGAGGAGTCCAATTCCGATCTTGATTCACTATAGGAAAACCAAAATACTTGAGATATGCTAATTCAGTCACTTTAGTTATTAATCTGGCATGAGATTTAGATGTATACAAACCACAAACATAACAAAATGAATCAGTCGATGTATTACAACCACGTTTTCGTACTTTAGACATTTTAATCAAAAAATCTCACTTTCTACGGCGATCGCAATAAATATACAACTACCTTCAAGTTTTAAATTGATAAACAAGAAAGAATACAGATAAGACATACGAGAAATGTGTAAATACTCTCGACTAACAAATAACTCAAAGTATATATGGATTTGGCGCAAGTAGAACAAAAAATTAAGTAAAAAAATAATTTTCAAATTCTTAAAAATCCTACGTGGTACGGAATTTTTAAATATGACTTGATTATTAGTACACCTAATTTAATATAAAAACACCAATAGCCAATCAGTTGCATATTGCCTGTAGACTAGTGTTATAAATTGTTATTACAAATGATATAATAGAGCTATAATAGAGCTATTTTATGCTTTTATTTTTAAAATAACGTCAAGTTTGTAAGAGCTGTGAATAATTTTACATTTTACATATTAGTGGCATCACCACTCTTCCTCATCTCTCTATCTTTCATTCTACTGTCAACTTTACTGTCGTCCTACTGTCGTTGGCAAATATAGGAGAATATTGAAGTTAGCGAGAACGACAACTGTCGGCCTGCCGTCGTGTAGTCGTGCAGCTGTCAAAATAACAGTGTCCATAAGAACGTGTGTATTTTAATATTTGACAGATGTCGTTGTCGTCTGTCGCGACCACTGTGTTCAGCGTATGAGCGTGATAAAAATTAATGACTGAACAGTACTGAGTTTAACAAAGTTTGAAAATAGTGGCATAGATAGTAAGTATTTGTTTTTTAATTTATATTACATGCTTTTCAAAATAATAGTGAAAACTCAATCGTATATTTTATAATATATCGATTTTGAAAGTTAGAATATAATAGTAAAATTGAATAATATAAATCATTCATTATGATATAAAGGTTAGTTATTAACATTAGTAATATTTGTTGTTACAGCCTCGTATAAAAATGGGTGAACCATCGAATAGAATAGAAAATCGGATGTACATAGTTCTGAATTAATCTCTGAACTAGGAGATATTATAAAAGTCACTAGATGAATATCAACACTGAAAGCTGCTTCTGCGGAAAGAGCGGATGGACTTTCTCAGTATTTAAATACTCCCGTCTACGTGCATTCTGTATGCAGAGAAAAATATATCAATAAAGGGTGTATTAATTCTTATTTAACAAGAAAAAAAAAAAACACCACACCAGCATGCTCTACACCTAAAAAAAACCTTCGAGCGGCTACTTCAATTGATTTTGATTGGAAAAATAGGTGGTTTTTTATGTGAAAAAGAAGCGGATCAAATGAAGGAAAAAAGAAAATCCAAATCGTCAAGACAACAAATCAGCTACGTAACTACTTCTGATTTCAAGAAAACGATATTAAATTTGATAAATGAAGAGAGAAGTGAATATTGTAGCAATATCTATAAAAGAATTGTAGGCGTGTTAGATTTAGTAGCTCAGGAAGCTAAATATTACGCGTTATATGTGTTTAAAAATACTGTAAAACAGACCCAGAGAGAGAAAAAAATTCATCCAGTCACAGTACAAGTAGATGCAGCAATGGAGCAGAGAACGATGACTGTCAGTTTTCACTGGCAGAATTAAAAATATTGTAACAATTGACCATATTACTGACAATAAAACAATAAAAATTAGGTTAACGAATCATTACGAGGATAATATTGTATTCTCCAGTAAGTTTGGATCCAATACAATAAAATGTTTTAAAAAACAACAATACGAAATATTGTCTGATAGCTGGTACAGTCAGAGGTCAAAACATAGTGAAGAAGAAGAATTTATTATATTTATTAGCTCCTTATCCTCTTGCTCTTTTTGAAGATGGTGAACTTCGAAAAACAACAAAATCTACATTTTATGACCTATTCCCAGAAGTGTCAGAGTATGTCAACGATGTGCGAAAATTTTCCTACGTAATGATGGAGGGATGTTACTACACCGTTGCAAGTGGCAATTAGATGAAAAACTTGGTACCATATGTCAACGTTACGTCAGATATCTACATAACAATTATGGACATAACATTTGTGTCGTATTTGATGGTTACAAGAAGAGCTGCACAGAATCGAACGGACGCGTCGCTCTAAAAAAAATGTATGTAATGATATAATATTTGATAAAACTATGCCTCTAAAAATAGCACAGGAGAAATTTTTATCAAATGCCAAAAATAAGAGTGGGCTCATAGATATGCTACGAGAAACACTAACAGAAAATAAAATATTTTCTTGCCAAGCAGAAGCTGATGCTGATAGACTCATAATTGAATCTGCAGTTAATCTGCAATCTGAAAACATTGCTGTAGTGTCCGAAGATGGCGATGTTTTAGTTTTATAGACTGCACTCTCACCACCAGACCGTGAAATTTATTTTCGAAAACCATCGAAAGGCAAAATACCGCAAAAAGCGTACTCTTCTAAGAGCTTAGAGAAAATATTACTATTACCAAAGTGTAAAGAGCATATTCTGTTCTGACATGCATTCACTGGCTGTGACACGACGTTAGCTTTTTTCCATCGTGGCAAAAACGTGTTTGCAAAAAATTTTGAAAGACGAACAGACTTGCAAAATGCTACGACGGTTTTCAAAAATGAATGCAAAGATTTCGATGAAATTTTTAAGGCTGGTGTTACATGCACTCTTGCTTTATACGGTGCCCCCCAAAAAAATAAAAGATCTTAATGTATTAAGATATATTATAAGTCTTTTTTGAAAGCAACTGCTAAAATACCTGCGTTAAACTGCCATCTTTACCACCTACTGCAGATGCCGCGTTTGAACACTTTAAAAGAGTATTTTTACAAATTCAAACATGGGTCGGAAGAGAAATATCACCAGGAGAATGGGGTTGGAATTATGAATGCCGAATATTGATACCGCAAACAATGATGCAGCGACCAGCTCCAGAATCTTTACGGAAAATTATTTTTTGCACATACAAAACAGGATGTGGAGCATCTTGTGGATGCAGGAAAAGTGTTTTAAACTGCACTGCAGCTTGCTTAGAATGCAATGGTGAAAGCTCTACTAATCCTTTACCTACAATCTACCTCAACGAGATCGACGACGACAATAATGAACAATAATGTATATAGTTAATGATGAATTGTTGCAAATCATTATTTTTTGCAAAAATCTAATAAGTTAACATTTAAGTTACTTTGCAAACATAATTCATTACATATAAAATTGAAAACTTTATCGTAAACATTTTTTCCCTTTCGCCTCTCATTTTTCAGTAAATTGTTGTTAAAAATTGTTGTAATCGAGATCGGCCTATTTTTGTTTTTAACTTTTTTATTTGAGGTTTTAATAATGCAGTCAAACACTTGTTATACGGATTCATTGACTGTCCCTGGGTTCCGAGATTTTACTATTTTTATGCCTTACGGCGCTCCACTATTTATAGAAAACTAAATAAATCAGATCCTTGAAAAATAGCAAGATATAAGTGTGTCAATATTTGACACCGGCTCCTAAAAAGCTTTCTCGCACCATGTCGAGCGTAAAATTTAATGTTTTTTGATGCATTTAGTTGATGTTTTGTTTTGTGACTGATTAGCCTATTTTCGTAGAGTTAAAAAAATTCTCCTGTGAAAAATTGAGCTAAATTTTCTTTATCTTAGTTATGTCGCTTTATATATTTTCGATTAATGGCGTTTTGTGAACGTGGCAGTCGACCGATTATGCTCATCTACAAACCCACCCTCACTTTTTGTCAACAGACATATGTACCAAGTTTCATCAAGATATCTTAATTTTTACTCATGTTGCACGGACGGACGGTTGGACAGACAGTCACTTGGATTTCAACTTTATATATAGGTGTTACAAACAATCTTTAGGTGAACAACTATTATACTCTTACCAAAAAATTTTGTCAGATCCTGTCGAATAATAATGCTTTTCTTTAGTTGGTTCTTGGTTAGGCTGTATGCTAAAATAATATTTTAAGCAAATCATTGCTGTAATTATACAATCCCAAAATTCAGAAACTTGTTAATGTTATTAAAGGTTGAGTTTTAGAGTACGATAATATTGTAAAATTATTTTCTCATAAACTATTGCAGATAAATCGATGAAACTTTGCGTACTCAAAGAAAAATGTTTGTGCTAATTACAGATATTTTTTCGCGGAAAATTTGTTTAAATAAGTAGTAATATTTTACATAATTTTTTTTTTTTTTAATGGAAAATGTAAAGTACACGAAACAACGCGAAGAGGCTTAAAGGGAAAGTTGATAATTCGAAAAGACAGTAATTTCGGTATTTTGAGAGATTCGCCGGGTCGGCTTTAGTATACCATCCCAGGATTTCGAGAATAAAATGAGTATGGTCGGATAGAGGAGATTCTCCAGATCACGAATATATATGGTTATAGCCGCAGGAAGCTTATAGTTTTCGAGTTATTCGCGTTTTAAGTTGAAAATTTGCAATATTTTAATTACATATTTTCGATATATAAAATTAATTTTGCACTTATATTTTTCACTTTTATATACATTAACACATCACTTATTCATTTGCACACATTTATTTTATATAATATATATTAAATAAATAGCTTTTAATACACATTTAAATTATTGTTGAATTTGATTATTTAAGAATAACAAATGAATTGCAAACTGTCATATAATCAGTGTTACCTTATTGACATCATTTGTAAAAATAAATGTGTCAAATAATCCGCCCACGCAAAAAGGAGTTCAACGCAAAAAAATTCTGATACACCCTGGTGTTGGACCAACGATCTACATAAAAGGAGTTCACGAATAAATTCTTGATACACTATGGTGTATGGACCAACGAATGTATTATTTCTGAGGCAACTGTCCGAAGGACCGTTCACTGCATAAAAGGAATTCTACGCGAAAAAATTTGATACACCCCGGTGTTGGACCGACCAAGGTTATTGTGTTTTATAGGTTGTTGATTTTCGTATTTGGGGTATAATCTGTTTCCTTTATTTCATTTAGTTATTTTACAAATGATGTTGATAAGGTAACACTGATTATATGACAGTTTGCAATTCATTTGTTATTCTTAAATAATCAAATTCAACAATAATTTAAATGTGTATTAAAAGCTATTTTTGAACTATATTATATAAAATAAATGTGTGCAAATGAATAAGTGATGTGTTAATGTATATAAAATTGAAAAATATAAGTGCAAAATTAATTTTATATATCGAAAATATGTAATTAAAATATTGCAAATTTTCAACTTAAAACGCGAATAACTCGAAAACTATAAGCTTCCTGCGGCTATAACCATATATATTCGTGATCTGGAGAATCTCCTCTATCCGACCATACCCATTTTATTCCCGAAATCCTGGGATGGTATACTAAATTCTTCCCGATTCGCCAATATATTTTTTTACTAACTCTCTTTACTTTATTCTATAATTTGAGTTCGTTAATTTGAGCTCGGATACAAAAAATGTGTTTTTAATTCGTAATGTACTTTAACCAATAGAAGCCAACCAAATGAACTTGGTAACCAATGCTTTTGTAACGAATCAACAATCAAACTCAAACAACTGCCATAGAAACAATTAAATTTGTTTGCTAACAAAAATAAATAAATCAGTTTGTTAGTACAATATTTTCGATATACTGCGAAAAAAGTATTTTTATTGTACATATATTTGCTAAGAGTTGTACTAGACACCCACCATCATGGCTTTGGAACCTACAGGATCGATTACCTCTTTGGATGCTATGTCGGGCAAATCCTCTGCTCACGCTTCTATCGTCGACATTGGATCGCGCTCCTCAAATGCTAGTAATTGGCAAATGGAGAAAATGAAAATGTTGGTAAACTCCGCAGATCCAATGAATTCATCGAAAGCATTGGATGAAAGACGAAAACTTGTTCGAGAAGAGTACAAGATGCGAATGAAGGCCGCACCAAAAACTTTGGTACAAAAGACCGAGGAGAAAAAAGATCCAGTTGAGCGCCAACTAGAAGATAGCGATCATAAATTAAAGGATTTGATAGAGTTTGGACAGGAGTTGGTGACGAATGTGAAGGTGGCAAATGAAAGGCGAGAACTTATGCGTCGCGAATATGAGAGTGAGCGTAGTGGTATACTAAATAAGGATCTCGAAAAGGAATCCATTGAGTCAATGGCCCGTTTCAACGAAATCGCATCGAAATGGTCGGAGCTGGAGGAATTCAAAGAGCCGATGGCATTATTCGAACACTTGGAGGAACAAAAAGAAAAAGTAGCTGCTTTAATGGCGAGCAAAGATAGTCTCATTGAACAGTGTCAGAAAGAGATAGATCGCATAAATGCCAAGTACTATGCCGATCAAATGGCGCAAGCAAACGATGTGCGCTGTTTAGTTGAACGCATTGACCGTCAAATTGAGGTTATTAAGATGGCTTACACGAGTCATTTAAACATTTTGGAGAATACGATAAGTGAAGAGCGTGAAACGATCGCTCTGTCTGAGACCAACAAGTGGAATAAATTCTACGATGATATGGCGGAAAGTGAAAAGACTAAATTCGATTTGGCCAAGCAGAAGGAGGAATTCTATGCGGCTGAGGTGGCGCGCATTGCAGCGGTGCAAGAGGAGTTAACATGCAGCACTCGTATACGGCTCGAGAAGGAGGCCGAAATGTTGGAGTGGGAACTGCGTAATGTCCGCAATACAGTGTTGATGAATTCAGAAAAGCTTGACTACAATTATCAGGTGCTACAAAAGCGTAATGAAGAGAATATAGTGATTAGTAATCAACAAAAGCGTCGTCTGGCGAAGCTTAGTGAGAACATAGCCTCGTTGAAAGTGAGAATCAGCGTGGTCAATAAACAACATGAAACTAAATTGCAGCGGTTTTTGACTGAAATACAAAAATTGCATGAGAGCATAAGCGATCTCGAACTAAAAGCGCAACAGTTTCGTTCCAATAATAAACGGAAGTTCGATCTCGTGTGGGAAATCAATTTCAAAGAGTTGAAAGATCTTTTAACGAAGATCTTCGAAATTGATCGCATATTACACGAACAGCAATTGGCAGCACCGTGGTCTATGCCTGATATCGATTGGACCGACATTAATGAGGCTGCCAAAGCATCCAATAGCAGCACACTGAAGGCCGCTAAGAAGAAAAAAACGACTACTGATTTTCCAACACGCACGTGCGAAGAGTTGCTGGAGAAGGGTTTAGTGCGTAATATTTTGCGGAAAATTGCTGATCGCGCCGGTTTTCTCATTGAAGAAAAACTTCTAAAGATTCTGGAACCATATTCGGAGAATGAGAAATGCATTGTACGACTGGATAATATATTCATAGCTTTGCGTGTCAGTAATGTAAAGATGATCTCAAGGTTGACAGAATGTTTTCTGCCATACGCCTATTGCCCGAACTGTCCAGGCGGACTACCGAAGCAGGCCATGCACGAATTCTATCGCATAGGACGCGAGTTTGAAGATATGGTTGCTCCAGATGAAGACTTCGATGAGTACGCTGAAGAAGAAAACCCAACAGAGAATATTAGAATACAACAACAGTCGGAGGAATGCCGCAGCAAGCTCAAAGCAGCGCATCCAAATTGTAAAAACCATTATTTGGTTGTCGAACCAGTATTTGTTCTAATGGCACTGAACGAATTCACTAAAAAGCAAATGCAACAACAAATGCACTACAAGAAATTCCTGGAAGCAAATGTGTTGCTTAGCAATACGATTCCATTTGATGACGAGACGATCAAAACATTTTGGAGCAAGTTCAAGAGCTTTTTCCCCAAGGAGAAGCGTAAGCTGTGGGTGACTCTGGAGCATGGTTTGAATCACTATGTGGAGGTGCTTAAGCAACGAACCAAACTTGATCAAGAGTGTGCCTTCTTGCGCCGCCAAAATATGGAGCTGAAACATCTGCTGCAAAAGTTTAAAGTATAAGCGATGTATTCGATACAGATATATTTGAAAACTACACTGCTTTTTATGACTGTATTTTTAGGTCCTTTTAGTATATTTATGTACGCACACACACACACGCAAATTTTACTCGTTCAATTATTTTTTCCAATTGTGTCTTTGAGAAATAATACTTACGTAAATATTAATTTTGCATACTGACGAAATTATTATTGTAATGAAACTTGATAAATAATAAATACCAAATCGATGCTATCAATTTAGACTCATGTCGCTGGACTCCATGGAGATTGCTACTTTTAAATTTTTAATGACTTCCTAAAATAACGATCCGATAATTATTTAACCTGACTGCCTCAATCGCAACAGAAATTCACTCTCGTAAGCATATTTTCGTAAACGAATGCGGTGGGAGATTCTTATTTTTTAGAAACCGAACAAGTGAAAACAAAGGTGTCCACAGTGACACCTTTTCTTCGATGGAAACCACCAATATTGATATTATTGGTAGTAATGACAAGATTAAGCGAACAATTAATTTTAAACAATTATTTCTTCTCAACTAAGGAGCTACAATTAAAGAAATAAAGCGAAAATGCCTCCAATACGTAGTGCAGTGTGGAAATTCTTTTTTAAAGAATATTCATCCGATGTACGAAGCAAGTTGTGCTGCAAAAAATTATAGTGCATCAAGTATGATTAAGCATTTAAAATTGAAACACGTAAAGAAGTTAAAACAGTAAATAAAAACTTTTTCTGTATTTACATTAGTGAAAATAATGATTATTATGCAAATTAGGCAGCACTTGAAAACAGTGAACCCTTGTTTGGCAGCTGTAACACTGACAGCAGTGAATTGCTCAGCTCAAGCCAGACATCAGCAGCAAAGTACAGCCAACTAAATATTCATTCGGTTTTTTCAAATGTGCAAAGTTTTGCATCAAGTGGTTCCAAAAATACAAATTGTCGCAATCAGTAGTGGAAATTATTCTTTCCATTCTTATTTTTGCATTGTAGAAACTCCTACAGTGGCGGACAAAACTCATTGGACTATCTCGAGTCTCACACATATTCCATCATAACTTTTTACGTATATGCATTAGAAGCATATTTTTTTTTGCAAAAGAAATATCACATACATATTCTATATTAAGATACAATGCAATCTTATTTTTCAACTTTTATGTAAGATTTGTAAATTTTAACAAAAGAGAATAAAGTAAAAAATTCGTGCGACATAACTCATTGGACTTTAGCTAAATAAGAAAATAAATTAGTTTTAAATTAATATTTTTCTGAGTAACCATTATTTGTTTTGATTGTAACACATCTGTTAGGTATAGATGAAATTAAATTACTAATATGTGTGTCATTTATTCCATTCCAGGCTTGTTTTAAGGCATCAAATAGCTTCTTTTTATAACCGTAGACCTGTTCCCTGTTAATCTGCCTGTTGACAATTTGCCATAAGTTTTCAATCGGGTTCATGTCAGAAGACTGGTCGGACCATCGCATAATAGAAACTTATTATTCCAAAAAGCAATCCTCCCTAACTTTGAGGGTGTGTCTGGGGTCATAGTTATGTTGAAACTGCCAATCAGGCTGCATTTTTTGGATAGCGTGAGGTAACATTTGGGTTTGCAATATTTTTTATATTGGAACCCATCCACTTTCCCTTCTATTCTGTAAATAGGTCCTACTCCCTGACCAGAAAAGCATCCCCACACCAATTTGTTACCCCCACCATGCTTTACAAATAACGACGGTTTAAACGCTTTCCTGTTAGTCTTCATGCACCTGTCATTCCATTAGAGTTCTGCAAATTAAATTTGGACTCATCTAAAACAATATCCTCTTCCATTGCTCTACAGGCTAATTAATTTGCAGTTTCGCAAATTTCAAATATGATAAAAATCGGTTAGTTTTTTGGAAATATATGATTTTTTCGTCGTTCGTACTGTACGCGTACTCGCTCTTAGTTATAAGCTATCTACAACTTTTTTTGCTGATATCTTTGGATATTTTTTAAACTCGCGCATTATTCGCAAGTCATCTTTTACCGAATTGACTCTAGACGTCTTCAAATATTAAGTTTTTTAACGGTTCCTTTAGTTTTGTTCTTGCGTAAAATAGCAGAAACAGCTGATTTTCCAAGAGAATACGAGTACTTTTTGCAAAGCTCTTTTGCCGCACATCTTTTGTGAATTCGCTTACAATTATAATTTAAGTTCAGTTGAATATATTTTGCCTATCATTTTTATCTAAAATAATTTTTTAGTAGCATTATTTGGGAAAAGTTTATATATTTCCCAACACACTCGTTCCCATTAAAATAAACAATTCGAATAAGTGTGATCTACGATTTATAATTATAAGTACCTGCAAAGCTCTTTTCCCGCCAGATAACGGTAAATTAATTCATTGGAAGTGGTTATTTCGATATCCAAAGTATTAGTCCAATGAGTTACGTCGCACGAATTTTTTACTTTTTTCCCTTCTGTTATAATTTATAAATCTTACATAAAAGTTGAAAAATTAAATTGCTTAGTTTCTTAACATAGACTATGTGATCTTTCTTTTGCAAAAAAAGTATTCTTCTAATGCATCTACGTAAAAAGTTATGACGGAATATGTGTGAGACTCGAGTTAGTCCAATGAGTCCGACACTGTATATACATTTTCAGGAAAACAACAACATTTTCCATTTTACCAAGTTCCAGCTAGGAACACAATGAAAGCAGAAATAGAAAAGATGGACGACAAGGAAGCTGAAAAATTTAAAATAATGTTGCCGCATGAGCCTAATATCACTTTGACCACTGTCATATGGACGAACAGCATGTTTGGTGTGACAGCGCACGGTTTGTTTAAAAACAAATAATTTTATGGAACAATTGGTTTCAAATTGAAAAAAGTTCATACAGTTGCACATATTTCGAAAGTATTACAAAGTTCGCTTTCGAAATTTTCCATAAACAAAAGGAATGCTCTCGCAGTGGTAACAATAACGGCACTAATATTGTTAAAGCTAACGATAGACTGCAAGCTGTGGCTGGAGTAGCTGAAGCTAAAATGCTAAAACCTATTTTAGCTGTGAAAAACAGATGGAATTCCACGTATTATGTTCGATCACTTCCTCAAGCTGATTCAATATATCGGCAAAAATCTAATAAGTTTTTCTGACGCACCACTGATGACTACAAATAAAAACCAAGATGAGATAATTAAAATTATAAATTTGTCGAGACTCTTGGAAGCATTGACGACTCAAATAAGTAGAAAGAAAACGCCACATTAAGTCAAATTATTCCATTTGTCCTTTGTGGGCACCAACAAATAACGAACTTTTTTTGCACTTCTGTGGTAAAAGAAAAATTTAAAACAAATATTTCAAGGAGGGTTAGTGTTTTAAGGTAAAAAAAAAATACTTTTTTACTAAGTAATTTATTTCTTAATGGATTGTAACGTAATTCTGCTTATCCTCGGTCATTATTCCGCTATCCATTCTTTGACATTTTTCATCCATTTAATGATTATTTCACCATCCACAAGTATTGAAGCATAAGACGGTAACAGAGCTTTCCCCGAACGTTTTGAGAAAAAACACTTTGCGGTATTCACGATAATTCGGCTGCAAATTATCCGAAAATAAAAAAATCCAAGATAAACAGTAATTAATTATAATCCAAACTTCATGACCCATTGCTTCGTCTGCAGTAATGTGTCTTATGAGATTGAGAAAAGAATTTAATTGGCGGTCATTTAAAGTGAAAACTGTTATTTTCCACTGCAAACAATTCCACCATTTTGTGGACTGGAAAACACCCTTACATATAAGAAAAAAAGCGCACTTACCAAACGAGTATGGGGAGATATTTTATATTGTCAAAAATAGGTAAAAAGTTTCGAAATGGTGCAAATAGGGTCCGCTGATTTTAATGGCGGTATTCACTTTGCTAGATCCATGATTAAAAATCGAATTCACTTGTCAAGACCTCTGATGGCTTTGTTCTGCAGTAATGCGTCATATCGAGACAGAGAAATGACGGAAATCGAGAATAAAAATGACAGCTATTGCGAGTGGAAGTGTAGCTTTCTTGCCTTTGCAGACGACACCGAATCCGATCTTTGGACTACTCATTAAAACACTGGCACATAAAGGAGAAAAATAAGCGACCGCGGTTCAACGCTACCTCAAGACGAACTAAGTTTTGTTTGTTAAGCCAGAGATATTATTAGCGTTGTCAAAATAAGTCTTGCGGTATTTTTCATTGAATGCATTTATTGAATTTACTGAAATGGTTTATAACGGTTTGATGACTCATGCACCAGACTCTTGACCGAAGCTACGGCTGCTGCTATGCCGGTCTCTTTCGACGCAACTCAGCGATTGTTATCGCAATTTTCGACGACAGGCCTTCCGGAGCGTGGCGCATTTTCGACCACCTCTACACCAGAACGAGAACGTTGAAACCATCGTTGTGCGGTGGAAATGGAAACTGTATCGGGTCCATAAATTGCACAAATTTTATTGGCGGCTTGAGATGCATTTTTGCCTTTATCGTAGTAGTACTGTAAAATATGCCGTATGTTTCTTTTTATTTTGCTTCATGTTTGCGACGCTATTAGCTATAACTACGAACGACTTAAAAGAAACGACAATTAATCAAACACGCTGTTAGCGAACATGTCAATATGAGCTTTCCAAAAAGGTATAGAATGACCTCGATGCGACGAATAAATCACTAGAACATACTGCAGCTTTCAGCGCTAATCTAGCGAAATATACTAGCTTTTAACGAACTTTATAATTTGACAACCTAATATATTTATATATTTTCTCGATGATGGATGTAGATCAGGATTTATAAGAATCGGTGTCAAAATAGGACGTATGTGCGTGATATCTTTGTCGCTCACATCTTTGGGTACACGAATGAACAAATCTCAGAGCCCTGCTTCTTTACTGGAACCGCTACGTGTAACGAACCTATCTGCCAGTCATTCTTCTCTTCGTTACAGTGCTAAAAAGATACTCGCAATTGAGTCAATCCAACGATGAAGTCTTCTTCTTCTTGTAGGCGTACTACGTCGAGTATTTCGGAGCCGACCGTTTCATCCATCCGTAATTACACTCAAAATTGGAGCCGCTGTCTTTGGTTGCTAACAATCAATACCACGCTACAGTTTCGTAATACTTTCTGTATCAACAGATTGACAAAACCTTTTGCATAAACTTTTACTACTTAAACTATTTATTATTCCCATGTTGTATTGTAAGCCGAATATGCGCAATTAAGAATAGGTTTTCTCGTCGAGTGTACTTTACTTTTCGATTGTCTACCTTTGTTAGAGGACCTGTTGGAGAGCAAGCCTACGTTAAAGTTCGGTTAGATATTGCAAATGGTTACGCTGATTCAAGACTAGACGAGGTGGTCTACAACTTCACAGCTACACTGTCAGGCATTTTCGTATACACGAGTACGATATGTAATATATGACATGATATATTTGTTCGCCATGCCGTCGCTGTCAGATCCAATTCGTAGCTGCACTTATCGGTCGGAAACGCTAATTTATGTCACGTCACAATTCATTAAATCACAAACGCAATTCAGCAGATATACTAATTAAATTGAAATATCTTGCTGAGTTCTGCAGTCGAACATGAATTTCCGGACACAGGGGCGACAAAGTCGCACTCTGGAGTTGCCTGTCGGACCGCCGCTTGGCTGACGCATGAAGTGCGCACTGCTTACATGTAAATATGGTTGGGTGCATCTGTGTAAGTACGTGAATTTCGTACAGCTTTCGTGCTAATTGCATCGCGGCCGCAGTGCTTGTCGGCAGTTGTCTGACGAAACACTTCTTCGATGGCCTGTAAGAGCTCCTTGGGAGCAGTACGAACATAGGTCACATAGCTTTATTATGTACGTTAACCACGCTTGTCGAATTTTTGTGCGCTGGTGCCATGTTGTTGTTTGCGCTCGCGGCTAGTTGCGAGTTGCAATGGCGGTGCATAGTTTACGTGGCTAATGTTGACAGTTAGCCAAATGCCAAATGATACTGAGTGTGGTTCTAGTTCGGCTTTGAATGGTACAAATGTAGACGAACAAGGTCTTCCGAGCCTGATTAAATGGCCGGTTAGTGAACATCAGTCCATGTCATAGATTACTAATCTAATAATCGACTTTCATGATAATTGTAAGTAAATCACATAAACATTTTGGAAGTTTTCTTGTATTTGTATCGGAATCATGATTAGCATTTTAACGAATTTTATAATGATTGGTCTTGGCCTACTACATTTATTAATTTATGCGAGTTGACGGATCTATATCATCGTTTTGCGAATATTCAGATCAGATTTTAGTCGTCTTATAATCTTAATATGTAATGGTTGATTTTTTCAAGAGCTTCGATAACTTTTTATCAAACACAAAGAGGCGCATAAAATGTTGCAAAATCGTCATCGGTTCTTTCATTTGAAACGTTAGATTCGGTTCATGACATTTACTTTTTGAAGATAAGTTTCATTTAAATGTTGACCGCGTGCTGCGTCTTAGGTGGTCCATTCGGAAAGTCCAATTTTGGGCAACTGTTTTCGAGCATTTCGGCTCGGAATAGTCCTCGAATTTCTTGCGTGAAATGTTGTCTTCCAGAAGCTGGAATTTAGTTGCAATGGCTTATTGATCTGTAGACTGTTAGAACTTGACGTAGCCCACATCAAAACACTGAGTCGTAACGTGCGTCTACACATCGCATGATCTGTTGGTGGTTCTCAATCTTGGACAGCCAGGTAGCCTGATGTATCTTCGATGATGAATCTGTTGTCCAGATAGCTTTTCGGCCTCAACGAATGGCCATCAGAATCTGCGAGCTGTGTGGCATGTAGCGCCATCTTGTTGAAACCACATGTCAACCAAGTTCAGTTCTTGCCATTTTTGGCAACACAAGAGATTTGTTAGCATCGAACGACGCATAGCGGCACTCGTCCATCTCATCCGTCAAGCGTTGGCGTCCAATCAGCGATCTGTTGAAAAATCGGATGCGGATCCTAATGATTCTCACCGAGCGTACAGAACCACACCAAACAGTGCACTTTTTCGGGATGCATGTGGCAGATGTCTTGAACGGACTTACTGGTCTGCTCTTGTCACCGTCCATAATGCGGCAATGTTTGCCTTATTTACGTAGGCCATTCAACCAGAAATGCAGCCTCATCGCTCATCGGACACGGACATTCCAGAAACATGCATTTCGAATCCGTAATCACTTGATTTTGGTAATCAAAAGGGGTCTCAATGATTTGCAAGCGTTGCTCGTTAGTAAGTCTATTCATGATGCAAACTGTCAAAGCATACTGAGCATCTTTCTCTTTGACACCATGTCTGACATCCCACGATGATCTTGGTCAAATACTGACTGCATGAAAATCCTAAGCCATACGTAAAAAAATCACTCCGGTTATTCTTAAGTGATTGGCGTTCGACATCTTTCAGTAGGCAACTCGACAGCAGAATAAACCTCTACAAATATTAGGTTGTCAAAAAAGTCTTGCGGTATTTTCGCTAGTTGGTGCTGAAAGCGCGTAGTTCTAGTTTTATTCTACGCATCGGGTCATGCTATACCTTTTTGGAAAGCTCATTTCACGCGCTAACACGTGTTTGATTGATTGTCGTTTCTTTGAAGTCGTTCGTGAGTTATAGCGTCGCAAACATGGAGCAAAATAAAGAGAAAATACGGCATATTTTACAGTACTACTACGATAAAGGCAAAAATGCATCTCAAGCCGCCAATAAAATTTGTGCAGTTTATGGACCCGATACAGTTTCCATTTCCACCGCACAACGATGGTTTCAACGTTTTCGTTCTGGTGTAGAGGTGGTCGAAGATGCGCCACGCTCCGGAAGGCCGGTCGTCGAAAATTGCGATAAAATCGCTGAATTGGTCGAAAGAGACCGGCATAGTAGTCATCAAACCGTTACAAACCATTTGAAGAAGCTTGGAATCACTAAGAAGCTCGATGTATGGGTGCCACACGAATTGATTCAATAAAAATACCGCAAGACTTTTGACAACGATATTACGCTATTTTCTTCATCGAAGATTTCCATCTGTTAAATTCAGGACGTACATAACCTGAAACATGTATCTGTGTCATTGAAGACTTGTCCCACTTTTACAAAGGCATTTGTCACAAATCAAATAGGTCAGTTTACGAGGGAATAATATTCTCATTTACAGGTGGTTTGAAAGTTGGAGAATCGTCCATTCGTCGGATGATATCAAAGGAAACATTCCAAGGATGGTAGAAGCTCTCCTAAATAACTGGCACAAGCGTGAGTGCGGTATTGTCTAACAGTTGAGGCTGAACCGTTACAGTTCAAAGCTCAGATTTAGCGTCATCCAAGGGTAAGTTTTTCTAATATGAAGACATTAAAAAATTTAAGTATATTTTTGGGGTGTCCGACTTTTAAAGCCGAGATCTGATTACCGTAGTAGAAACTGACAAACCAGACATTTCGAAATAATGTCATTGTGGAATATGTAGTCCTTAGGTTAGGTGAAAATTCACGTCGTCTGTCTATCCACCATTGGATGTCAGGTTTCAGTCAGTTCCTCTTCTCTGTATCTTTCGATACTGTATTAAACTGATTCACCCACCATTCTTGATAAGGCCTTGTATATTTTATTTTCTATTTCTGACGTGTACGCCAGGCGCTTCTTGAATTTTAGTCTTGAATCTAATTTATGTCTGGATACTTCAGTTGTGACAGTAAAGTCACCTTAAGTCCTTATGAGTACTCTTCGTTCTTCTACCTTCCGGGTGCTAAGGAGCAAAACTTCCGTCCTGTCTTGAGCCAGTTCCAGACACACATAAGATAACCATTAGCGTTGTCAGAGCTTGCATTTTAGTGTATGTTTTTTTTTTTTGATAAATTTATCTGAGATTTATAGCTATGAAAGATTAGTCAAGATAGAACGGGTAAGGAATTGTAATAAGCAAGCTCCAAAAGACAAATATATTTTTTGTAAGAAGTTGGTGTAATACATTTGGAGTTTTGATTACTATTTTATTAAGGTTTCGCAGATCTGACAGCTCTTTATTATACCTTCGAAATGTAAGATTCGTCTTTTGATAAAAGAATAAGAAGAGAAATATCCTAGCACAATTCTTGAAATATTTTACGATTGAAAAATGATAGGGACGCGCTGAAGGGAGTGTATATGTGGTAATATAAATCTCTACGGAATAGGGTAAACGCGCTGTTTTCCCCATTAGTTTGTTTCCGTATTAGTTTTTCGAATGCTTTTTTTTGTTGGAGTTGGAAGTATTTATTGACATTTAAGTTACAATAACATGCCACAGACAGTGGCGGTGCGCTACAGCGAAAGCCACGGTAGCAATGTCAAGCTGTAAATTCCTTTGGAAAAATACCCTTAAGCGGTATCCAGCCTTCAAGAACGCTGTGCAGATTCCAGCGCTGGCCGATGTTCCGTTTATTCATTCAAATGCATGAATTGTAACCCTTCTTCCTTGTAATGTCGGCTGCGGCTGTCATGGACATTGCTGCTTGTAGCCTAGCTATCGATGCGGCAGCGGCAGCTAAAATCAATAGCTTCTGCCGCATGGCTAGAGAAGCTTGTTCAGTGTTGTTGTATTTGTTTTTGGTTACATTGACAATTTTCGCTGTTTTGCCTGTTCAGCTGTCAGTTATCATTCACTCGGCGCAAAACAACTGACAAAATTCCACCGCAACCGGGAGAGACGCAGCGAAATCCGCAGCATAGAATATACGACTATGCGACGGATCGACTGTTAGCCAGGTTGTTGCTGCTACGATGGCTGTCACAACACTCCAAGCGCCCCAGTTGTCGCTAATGCAGTTGCCGCTTCAGATGTTGCCTGTCGTTGCAAAGTTTCTGCAAACTCATTTTCCTAAACCCTTTCCCTTTAGTGGTGTTGTAGAAAAGTTATCCATTTTGAAAAGGGAGTGTGGTAGATTATCGATTGGCTGAACAACAATGCAAAAGATGCAGAAAAGTAACAAAGCGCTGTTACAACAACAACCATTGATTTCGTAGTTAATGCAAATGATGCTGTTGATATATTGCGATCTCGATAGAGCTTCTCAAATGACAGCTTTATATCATAAAGGTTACGTACAAGGTCTGGCGCAAAAAAAAACAGGACTGTTAAAAAACAACAACAAAAAATTAATATTTTTCAAAAGTTACATATATTTTTTTTTCAAAGTAGTTTCCTTGTGCTTCGATACAGCGTTTAGCCCGATCAATTAGCATTTCAAATGAGTGTTTAAGGTCATTTTTCGGAATGCTTTTGGGAATATCGGTCGCCGCCTTTTGGATAGCTGAAATGTCTTGAAACCAGTGTACTTTCATGGTCAAATGAAATTTTCCAAATAGGTAAAAATCACACGGTGCCAGATCAGGTGAGTAGTTTGAGTGATTAATGGTTAATATGGAGCTTTTTGTCAAAAATCAGTGACAATCGTCGACCGATGACACGGCGCATTATCGTGCAACAGGCGACAGGCGTCACGGTATTGTGGTCGAGCACGACGAATGCTTGACAAAAGACGCTTCATAACACCAAGGTAAAACACAGCAATAACCGTTTGGCCAGGTGGGACAAACTCTAGGTGTACAATACCCTCGGAATCGTAAAAACAAAGCAGCATTGTCCTTATTTTTGACTTCAGAAGACGACTTTTTTTCGGTGACTTCTGATCATCACAGAGGTCCTCACGACCTTCTTGGAATTGTTTAAACCACTCATGCACATTACTACGGGATAGGCACTAATCACCACAAACTTTTTTCATCATTTGAGATGTTTCAGTAAACGTTTTTCCAAGTTTAAAACAAAATTTAATATTTGCTCTTTGTTCAAAATGCATTTTACGACCGATGACCAAAAGCTGCTGTCACTTTTTGATCGATAACATCGATTGTAGTTATCCAATTGTCTTAAAATTTTTGCGAAATGTCAACAAGAGATCAAAATTTTTATTTCATATACCCACCAATAGGTGGCGCCACCAGAAACAGTTATATTTAAAAAGTTCTGTTTCTTTTGCGACAGACCTTGTATATACACATTTTCCTACTCGCACTTGAAAACAAGATAAAAAATTATTATCTTCCTATTATATAGAAATTACCATAGTATCGATTTATTCGATGTAAGAAAATCAACCGAGATGCCGTTGTTTAATTTTTGAATATGAGAGACATTTTAAATAAGCTTAATTGGTTATAAAGCCATCATAATTTTACCTCATTTAGCTAATTTTTATTTTTGTGCCTTTATTTTGTCCCCGAAGCCGTAAATAAATCTCACCCAGGGAGAGTCGAACATAATCAGTTTAATCTAATATTCGATACTATATTTTAATTCGTAGGTCGCCTTTTATAATTCCGGATCAAAGAACAGAAACAAATTTTAATTAGCGATAATAATTTTTTAGTTTTTCAAAATATTCTCCATTAAAATCAATCTAATTTTGCCTTCGTTTGAACCAATTTTCGGAGCACTTTTGCCACTCTTCTTGGGTATCATCAAACCATGCGTTCTGAATGCATAAACCGCCTCTTCAGGTGTTGAAAATGTGACGAGCTTAGAAGATTTGGCCATGCACGTCTGTCGTGCAGTCCAGTGTCACAGTTTTCCATTTCTCCCCTAGAAGCTGCTCATTTGTTGTAACCGTCGATATCGCACTCTCCCATCATGTCCTTATATGGAATATTTTTTTATTTGACAAAGGTTACTGTGAAATGGGCTATTCCCTTATTCACCTTTTCAGCCGCCTGGGTTGTGTTTGCGCCTATATTGAAGAAAAACTGTAACTCAAAACTATATGAATTTTTTTTTAGAAATCTTATTTTTCTTTCTTAAGCTTTACCGGGTCCACCAATTCGACGCGAGCCACGGTTCCTATCGTAGCTCATCAGATTAGGTATTTTATTGATCTAGATGTTGATCTTAAGATGTAGTCAAAAGGAGTCAAGACATGAGCACTCACACTTTTTTTGTTGGAAGAGATCGCATATGTTTTTCAAATAGAATCAGTATTATATTTGAAACTGGATTACAGAAAGTCTAGTCTTTGCCTAACGCTTAAGATAATCGACGAAACCATTGTTTAGTTATTTCAACGAAAGTATTTTCAACTTAAAATCCTGTTCGGCCTTGTAGATATTTTTACTGCTAATGAATCGATGATTAACTTCTTTAGCTACTACAAGTACCGAGCTGCTACCTAACAAACACACTATATCTACTTAGTACATGCGAATATCAAGCATTGTAGGCATTCAACACGACGCTGCGCGGTTGATTGAAAATCCATCGAACGAATTGGAAGAGCGAAACGTCAATTGGCCACCAAATTGAGAAACAGTTGAATTATAGGAATAAATAGAGAGCTTAGGAGGATGTTATTGGATGATTATATGAAGGAGGTGGTACGGTGACGATGCCTGGCTTGGCCTCATTGATAATGATCAGCAATCGCGGCTTGAAACTCGCCGCATCAAACGATGGTAAAAATGGTGAAAGAAAATGAGCGAAAGAAAATGCAGAGGAGGCTAGGCAACACGGTGGTGTAGCTTTGGATGAGTCCCATTAAAAATTTACTCCCATACACATGACGAAACTAAAATTAATATCGATCGCCACTCACTGCACGTCTTAAACGAACGCATCCACAGTGCACGCCCGGAGGAAAAATAGATGTACACCTACAGCGGTAACCGTCGGCTGTCTATGCGATCTAACAACCGCTATAGTTGCAACGTGTACTAGTGCGCAGATCAAAGCCACAGTCAAGCTATTTATGCACATATTTGCAATGACCCTGGGGACGTCAGAGTTGCTACAACCACACCACGATCTCGCTGTCTTGTGTGGAAGTGAGTTTGCAATGAGCGAAGTGGCGCAACTAACACCAGCATCCGTCGCGATGAGGCTAAGAAAAGCCGCGTGCCTTGATTCTACTTGTCGCGCCCCATTTTGTGGTGTTCATCACCACTCACACTGGCAGTTTTGCCGTTGTTTGTCGTCTGTATGATGTTGTCCTATGAGAAAATGCGTCATAAATGCGTAATGTTGATGACAATGACTGTGAATATGATGTACGTTCAAGTGGCTTGAGCTGCTGCTGGCGATATTGTTGCTGTTGTTACTTAACGACTGACTAACCGTGATTTCGTATGAATCACAAGTACAATAAACGCGACGGACGCGCAAAGACAAAAACCGCAACAGTGTATTATTGTGCTGAGGGTGGTAGTCGGGTTAAGGGGTACTGCTGCCTGGATGGTGCTGTGCGTGGAGAGAGATAAGCGGAGAGCCACAACACAAATTTACAGCATTCTGCATTGTGACATGGTCAGCTATGATTGTGGGCACTTTCATGGCCATAGATGCTTCATCTTCATCATAATCAAGCGTACTTGCCTTTTGTGTGGCAAGTTTGTGGTCGGAGTTTATTCGCGGCTAGTCGAGTTGGGTTAAGTTAAATTTTCGCTGGAATGTTGGTTCGGTGTATGCGGAAAACGCGCCAAGAATGGGGTGTAATGCAATTTAATGAAGTAAAAATCTAGCGTATTGTTGGAGATTAACCGTACATGTGGAGGTAATTGTACGTGCATACGTTCGCATTTATGTATGGGTAATCCAATAGGTATTCAGGTAGATTAGGAAAATCGAATAACTCGTTAGAAGTTGTAAATGGCTTGTTCTAAAGAATTTTTGTCTACCGTTTATTTACAAATCAATGCAGGAAAACTTAACTGTTAGTTTATTCAATTCAACCAACGAAGGAGGTGCAAGCGGGTGCGCAGTCATGGTAGAAGACTGTAGCAACATTAAAACTAAGAGATAGTTTTCGAAGTACAATACACCTTGGAATGGAAAAATCGAGGAAATCTCTAAAATGTGAAGAAGAAGTGGACTTAAAATTTTGACGCCGAACTTTTCTCAAAGAAACTCACGATGGAAGGCCAGGAAAAAATTTTAGGATACTAGTAAAAGTTGAGAAACCGCTCAAACAAAAAAAAAAAAAACAAAAAAAAAAAACGCACCTGTTCTGAAAAAGAAAAGGCATCTGTTTTGTAGATCATCTTGGCGAAGTATTTCAAGCATATACGGCAATGAATAATTTTTCGATTCAATTGCTGCCCCACTATATTTTCTGAAAACATAGAAAAAGCCGTAACCAAACCTGGAAGAGACACAACGCAGATGTTCTTATCATACCTTACTAACAGGCACTTTACAGTTTAAGAAAAGGAATTTATCTCAATGGAGTAACCAATTGTAGCTGCAGTTCGTCACATTCACTCTAAAGAAAAAAGAAAACATGTCCAACACTAAAATTAAACAACATAATGACCTCTACAGCAAGCGAAGTGAAGTACTATGGCATCACCTAGATTGGCGGTTGACCAGGAAGATACACATCCCTGCAAAAATAAACGTAAAACCGCCAGTCTAAATAGGTTATTTGGTAAAAATTCAAATCTATGCTTGGCCCATAAAATCCCTCAATACAATTCAGTCATAAAGTCAGTATGGATGTATGAAATATATTGTAATTATGGGGCTCCGCCTGTGTAGCAAGTATACATAAAATACAACGATTCCAATGAAAAACGCTACGAGACCTAACATCCACAGAGTTCTCGAAATATTAAGGGTCAACGCAGAAGTGGCAAGTACTTACCTGGCCCAAATACTTGTCGAACCTGCGAAAATCCCCTAGCGAAAATCGCCTAGCGAAAATCTTATAATGCCGGAAAAGTCAGCAAATTTTTTGTCGAGTAACGTTCTGTCTAAAGTCCATTACTATTAATAGACTAAAGCAGCAATGAATTGTTGTTTAGATTCCAAAACTTATCGATATGCTCAAATTATGTAAGCATATTTTTATTTTTTTTTTCAATATTTCTTTATTTATTGGATCTGCTTGATAAAGCCTAACAATAAGTATTCAAATCTTAATTATATTTAAAACTAAAGAAGCTCAAGATTTTGGTTGAGCTTTTTTGATAGACCGTTGCTTTATAGTAGGCTGGTGGATCATTTCTTTTTAAACGTGTTTTAGTAGAGGAATTTACCAATTCACTAGCCAATATATCACTTTCTGCTCTCCTCTATCTAGTTCTATATCATAGGAATATCAAGATCTTTATGAATGTTTTCATCCCATGTGTCACGGTGCACCTGTGATTGTTCCAAGCATTTTAGATTGGAACCTTGGTATTATACGAGTATCAATGTTGGTTGCACAGTTCGTACCCCACAGTTGAATGCCATACATCCAAATCGGTTTTATGACTGCATTGCACAAGTATAACATAACTTTGTTGTCTAGGCTAAGAATTTTTGTTTAGAAGCCAATTTAAATTAGTTTTCGCCAAGTGAGCCTTCCATCTAGGTGAATCACAAGATAAGTAAGTAAGCAGATTCAATAAATAATCATTGGTCTTAAAAAAATTGGTAGAAGATACTGTTTCAACAATTGATAATTGCACTTGTTCTCAACAGAGCTTGCTTGCTCATTGACTTCACAATAACGAGCCGGACGCCCGAGTACGTCAAGAAAAGACGAACACATCAATGAAGCTGAGGAATTAAACATATCAACTGGCTTGTACTATTCGATTTTAACAATTGATTTGTGTTTGAGTCGGGTTGCCACGAAGTTTCTGTCTAAATTGTTTACTTTCGACCAAAAACAGCGATGCGTCTTGTCATTGCTCAGTAGATGTTGGACTCAGACCGCGACGACCTAGATCTGTTCCAGAAGTCATAACTGGTGACTTGGAAAAAAAACAGCAATTCCATGTGCAGAATATCAAACATGATTAAGAAATTTTCACCAAAACAGAAACTATTCTTTCTATTCTTAAGCATCGATTGTATCCATCTGCACACCGTGTCGTCTACGCCACCATGTGTCAGAGAGTTAATGATCGTGCTTGTATATTATTAAGGGGCTATACCAGTGTGACGCATGAAAAATTAGGCGATTTTCGTGAATTAAAAAAAAAAACTAGATTGAATGTTTCGACGTTCTATGGACGTAATAAAGTTTATTTGTAGCTATATTAAATTTTTTTTTTACAATAATATTGCAAAATAACGGAGTTACATTTGTGCTGTCTGCGGAAGTGCCGAAAAAAAGTGCCTCAACTGCTGGCATGATTCCGGTCGAATGAGTAGCTGAAACAAAAAAATTCAAAATGTTCTTTAAACTTAAATATATTTTCTATAAAATAAACTACGATCTTCGAAAAATATAAAAATTTAAGAAAATGGCGTAATTTTGAAAAAAAAATCGTTTGTTTAAGAAAAGAATGGTCGTTTTTTTTAATGCCAAATTGACAATTTTCAACCAATCAAAAAGATCGTAGTTCGTTGTATGACAAATGTATTCAAAAATACTCAGTTTTAATATGAAGTCGATCGGTCAATTTCTCGTTTAGTTATGATGTCAGCAATTTTGAAAAATGTCGTTTCGGGAAAAACGCGTTTAAAGTTTCACTTATATGTATATGTTTGCACCTCTGAGCGGTCGCTGTTTAGAACGCTGCCATTCAAAAACTATTCAAGATTCGACCTTGCCGTTTTCACACGATATTTTTGAATATATAAGCTATCGAAAAAGAAAAAAAAATTGTTTGAAAGTGTCACACTGGTATAGCCCCTTAAAGGCTCTGTCTATATCAAGAAATGCAGCTTTGGTGTATTGTTTGTAATGTAGTGATTTTTCAATTACACTTATCACAAGGGCATTTTCGGTTGATCGGCCTTATTGTATGTATGCTGGGACTTCGATAACGTATCCGCCATGGTTGTTCTTATATGTAAGTCCATCAGCCTTTCCAGTACCTTCAGAATAAAGGGTGTGAGGCTTATACAACAAGTAGGTCTAAAATCCCTAGCAATATAGTGTGTTTTTCTGTCTGATTTTGGTAGGACCACCACTTTAATTCTTTTTGTATATATGTCTACTATCAGGCTCAGGTAATCATTTCCCAAGGGAAATGCGTTTTAATAAGTACCTCCGAAGATTCTTCTGCAAAAAAGGTCCAAGCATTTCCTTCCGCCTTTATGGAAGCAGTATTATAGCGGACTCTCTGCAACTTTCTATCGATGTGCAGAAAAATCGCCATTAGTTAGTTTCGGCTTTCCTAACTGATTTTTTGTATTTTTTTATGATATACTTGTAGGATTGCTATATTTTGGTTCTGAAACTCTCAAGTTCTTAAGATAACTATTCCACCAAGGAGAAGAATTTCTCTTTGTAATGTTGTATTTAAGATGATTTATATCTTTTTTACCTCAGTATCAAAGCTTTTGTTGCTTTTATAGTACACTTTTCCCATGCTGTTCTTCTAGGGTTTTGATATTTGAGAGGAGTACTGAATTTCTGGCGAATGCTGAAGAGTACCCAGGAGTAAGCCGACATTGATGGCTTATCGGACACCCTTCAACTAGACTTTCTTTGTCTGTTGATATCGTGAGGTCCAGCACTTAACCCAAACCCGAAAACATTTCAGAGCTTGGGAAAATAAAAATCGGCTTATCGAAACACACTTACTTAAATTTTTATTTAAAATATATCGTAAAACTGACTCATCTCTGGTGTTTATACTGGAGCTTCCCATAAGGTGTGACTTGTGTGGGCATCATAACCTATTCCGACATCATCCTTTTTGTTGTCCTCGATTAGTCATATGAGAGATGCCGATGGTATGTTCTTGTCATGAGCCATGAAGGCTGAGAGCAAGAAGAAATGGTATTTCATTTGCTCCACCTTTACCACCGTGATATCTGCTGTACTGTAATTTGGACAAAGGAATGTATTTATACTTTTATTGATAAGAATGCATGCCCTTGGTTTACCTTCGTTACGTCTGTAAAAAATATTATAGTTCCTGCTGTTTAGCCCTTTAATGGTGTCTTCATTAATTAAGGACTCCTGTAAAAGGTTGATGTAGATGCCCCTCTCGTTTATAATTTTTAGCGTTTCTTTCTTTGCTTGTCTCCTTTAGCTGCAAGTGCACTTTGGTTGGTGCTCATGGCAGCTTTTGGAGGAGTACGAACAATATTAATAGCCGAATTGAACCACACGAGGAGGACTACTTTTGTTTCTGTTATCATTTGTAGACGTTAAGGAAAAATTATCAATAATGGGATAAACAAATATTCTCAAAATATTAAGCTCTTTGAGAAGCTTATTTTACTTACGCTTGTTCTAGACTGAGTCGTCTCGTCATAAAGAAAAATTCATTTATAAATTTTAAGTTTCTCTACCATATATTAATAAAGCCAAATATCTTGGCATTCGTATCGATCCTAAATGAGCATTTAAAACGAAAACTTTGAACTTAACCTGATAATCGTTATGGACGTATGGTGGAAAACTGTGAGGTTGCTCATAAATGTTATTCAAGGCTTCCAAATTAAGGTACATCTAAAATTCAGATATTCTTTGCGAATAAAATGTGAATACAGTTGCCGAAGAAATAAATTTTCAGGCAGAGATCCCCTTATGCTGAAACAATTCACATTATTTTTTAGTATAATGAAACCCTCATAACCGGACACTCACCGGAGGTCAGTCTGACTGGCAAAGGGAGCTGTCCATACATGGGGGAGTGGCAACATTGTGTGTTTAAAATGTTTTCTTAGAAATTAGAAGGTTCAACTCAGTATTTTTGCTGAACTTGTTGGTTCCACCCCATACTACCCAGGAATGAATAAATGAAAATTATATCAATAGTTTCCGTCAGTAATCGCGAGTCAGACGACGTCAGCACAGTTCAGTTTGCATATTGTTCTTAAAAAACTGTCTCAACACACCATAAATCAATAAGGATTTAAAAAAGCGGTCCATGTCGGATCATTGGAATGTTTTCATTGTATGAAAATACGAATAAAACCGTTTCGTTCATGAAATTTCAGTTATGAGAGCTGTCCGGTTATGAGGACTGTATGTAGTTAGAAAACAAAGTAATTACGAATTGCTGTGTCAAAATCAAACTGTTCGTTAGTTTATAAAACTAATTGTAAAGCTATCAAATATTATTGCCATTTCAAAAATGCTTGTAAGGAAAATATAAGAACAAAAGCGATTTAAGGATGTTTAGGCTACTTTATCATAATAATACGAGTAACATTTGAAACGAAGATAGTGGATTACATAAGATGGCCCCATACGTTTATTTTCCAATCAAACCTAAAGATTAGGCAAATTATTTTTGAAACGTCTGCGGTTAACCTTTTCAATTAATCTACATACAAGACAATGAGAGACTTTATATTTATTTCTTGATAATACTATAAGAAATTATTGACACGTATTTAAAACAGGCGATGTTGATTCCACGAATCACTCAATAACAGCTTTGCCCCGAAAGCATTTGCTTAAAATCATGGTGCCATAATGCATAAAAACACTCAAAGTGAAAGGACATGATGAAAAACTGATGCATTCGGAAATAGCAACTAATGAAGTCTCTTGGAACAGGCATGTTGTTAGCAATATAAACAAAAAATCGTGGTGCATCTATCAAAAGATGGGACAAAGAATTGCGAAGAGTGCGAACAGCCAGCCAGCCGCACACACAAAGTGCCCAATTTTGACGGCTGGACATGTCGAAAGCGCGACATCAAAAGCAGAAGCTAACATCAACAGCGTCAATGTTTCGTCATTGCAACTACCATATGTATGCGTACATACTCGTACACGCTGCAATTGTCTACAATAATGGCAATTCTAGTTAGTCGCCTCAGCGTGGTATGCATGTCGTATTGCTTTTGTAATGTTGTTGCCTTTGCTCCTTGTTGTTGTTGTTGTCGACTCTGCTATTGTTCAAGTCACATGCCGCTATTGTTGCATGCCGCACTTGTAATGGCAAACATGCGTGTGAGCTGGTATTTTTGCCACTCTCTCTCTCCACAGAAGTCGGAAGTATTCTTTAGTTTGTAGTTCTAATAGACGCACATCTCGAAAATGTCTTTAATAATGACAGGTACTATGCGCGGAACTCGGCAGTAGTGCACGTTGTTGGCAATGTACAACCAGTGATATGTCATAGTCTGACTCAGCAGCTTGACTGGGTGAGTAAGTATGTATGTGCCATATATACTGCAAGCAGCAGGAGCAAATTGTACATTGTAATACTTTTGAAGCATTAAGCTCTCAAGAACACCATTGAGAAAGCTGAGGACTTTATCATATATATAAAAAAAGTATAGAGTTAAGTGGCTTGTGGCTGTATCTAGAAAAGCGTTCAAAAAATATGTTTACTTGAGTACCGGAACATGTAGGTATCCTAAGACACGAGGGCGAGGAGTTTCTAATACATCCGATGTTTTAAATCGAGTAGATACGTATGAATGATCAGGATGACGACATGAGTTGAAATTCGGCTGACTGTCTGTCCGTCCATCCGTCCGTGGAAGATACAACTTGGTGTGAAAATAGGTAAAATCAGGTGATGACCTCGCCTACTCCCCATATAATAGTTTTGTTAAGAACTACAGATATAAATAATAAATTTTAAATCTAGGATGGCTTTTGACAGCTTTATAATAGCCGCTGTCGACACTGGACAATGGGTACCTGCAACTTTTAGGTATCTTGGGACCGGCCCTACCATACTGTACATAAGATTCTTCTAGTATTTCTATGTTACAGAGCTAAAATGGAGGAAATCTGTCTGTAACTACGCCTACTTCCCATATAACATAATTTTATTCCATATGATCATTTCATAATTTTAAGAAAATTAATTACGAACTTTCTAAAGTAACTTGGCCAGATTACAGTGGCAATATTGAATTTAGTGCTTCCCACTTTAATGAAACTATTTTAAACTTATTTGAAAAATATGTTCCGAAGTGTGTTGCTACTCAAAAAATGAGTTCTAATTTATGGTTTTCGAAAGAATTATGTAAATTAAAAAATAGAAAATCTCGTGCATTTAAACATTTAAAAAAAACTGGTTTAGTTGCTGACTATTCAAAATATTCTAAATTGCGTGGACAATTTGCTGAACTTAGCAAAATTTGTTATAATAATTATATAAATACGAGGGCTTCTATATATATTTCTGGCCTAGGCAACACTAAGTGTTGCCAGGTGGAATCTGACATTTCCATTGGAAAGTTTGACATTTTTTAGCATAACATTACTCAGAACGTTTTGTCACTTAATCGTGAATTGTTTTATTTACAGGGAATTAAAAAATTCATCTCGGCCAAAAAATGGATTTAACTCGTGAACATTTTCGTGCGATCATTTTTCAAAACTTTCGACGTGGATTATCACTGCAAGAGTGCATCGATGAACTAAAATCTTTGTATGGCTATGAAGCACCATCCTATAGCACTGTGGAAAACTGTTACAACGAATTCAATCGTGGCCGACGCTCGCCCAAAGAGGAATTCCGTGAAAGTCGTCCAAAAACAGCCGTTGTGCCAGAAAACATCGATGCCGTACGTGAACTGATAATGCAAGACCCTCATGTAACATACCTTCAGATATAGGCATGCCTATGCATTTCTCCCACCAGCATACATTCGATATTGCATGAACACCTGGCCGTAAAAAAGGTTTGTTCTCGTTGGATTCCGCACAATTTGACAATCGCTCAAAGAAAGGCTCGTGTGGATTGGTGTAAAGAAATGCTGAAAAAATACGGTGCTTCAAAAGACGTTTATAAGATCGTCACAGGTGACGAATCATGGATCTATGCGACTGAGCCCGGAACAAAACATCAATCGACCGTGTGGGTCTTCCAAGACGGGCAAAATCCAACGAAAGTTGTTCGTGGAAGAAGCACTTCGAAGCAAATGGTCGCCTGTTTCTTCAGCAAAACTGGTCATGTGGCGACTGTTCCGCTTGAGCAACGTAGGACGGTCAATTCTGAGTGGTACACCACCATTTGTTTGCCTGAAGCCTTCGGAGAAATTCGAAAAACGAAGAAGAGAAGACGAATCATTGTGCACCATGACAATGCTCTTACCAGCGCCGTTTTGACCGGCCAAAACGTCGAATTGATGGGTCATCCGCCGTACAGCCCTGACTTGGCACCCAATGACTTCTTTTTATGCCCACACATCAAGAAAATAATGCGTGGTCAACGATTTTCGTCGCCAGAAAATGCTGTTGAAGCATTCAAAAACCATATTTTGGAGGTGTCTCAATCGGAGTGGAAAAAGTGCTTCGAAAATTGGTTTGAGCGCATGCAAAAGTGTATAAATCTTGATGGAGAATATTTTGAAAAACAATAAAACCATTTTCGTTGGTAAATATTCCTATTTTCATTATTAGGCCAGAAATATATGTAGCAGCCCTCGTAAAGTAAAAAATAATATTATACGCAATCCAAAATTGTTCTATAGTTTCGTCAACTCCAAACGCAGGATTTCTAACTTTCTGTCCGCTACGAAATATAAGTCTAGTATGTCTAGTGACAATCACACCATTTCTAATATGTTCGCTGAATTCTTTAAGTCCAATTATTCTCCAAAATCTCCAAAAAATGTTCCGCTTCAGCACAAGTTATTTCCGATTTCTGTCATTAATGCACCTACCATTTCCGAATCAGACGTCTTATATCAGTGAAATATGTTAAAACAATCATACAATTATGGCCCAGATATTATTCCCTCATACTTTCTTAAAAAATGTGCCAAATATATATACCAACCCCTAACAAAACTATTTAATTCATCTCTTTTGCAAGGCTTATTTCCATCCATATGGAAAAAGTCATTTACGAGTATAATTCCTTTACATAAGAGTGAATTTGGTCATCTATCGAAAACTATAGGGGAATAGCAAAGTAAACTTTTTGAAGCAATTATAACAGACGACCGGATCTCTCCACTAATTTCTTGTTCTCAGAACGGTTTTCGTAAAGGGAAATCTACAATAACTAATTTGCTTGAGTTTGTATCACATGTATTAACGGGCTTTAGGGAGAATAAGAATACTGATGTTATATACACAGATTTTAGTAAAGCTTTTGATAAAGTAAACCATTCAGTTCTTTTGAATAAACTTGATCTTCTTGGTTTTCAACCAATATTTCTAAAATGGCTTGCTTCTTATTTTAGTACAAGAATTCAACAAGTCATATTTAACGATAATTTTTCTGACATAATCAATGTTCCTTCAGGCGTTCCTCAAGGTAGCCATCTTGGTCCAATTCTGTTCTTGTTATTTATTAATCATATCATCTGTTGTTAAGTTTTCAAAAGTTTTATTATATGCTGACGATGTAAAACTTTTTAAAACGTATACCTCAAACAGCGAAAGATGTCAGTTGCAAACAGACTTAAACAACCTAGTTTCTTGGTGTGATAGAAATGACATGCCATTGAACCTTAAAAATGTAAAACGATGTGCTTTTCACGTAGATCTATAGACCCTACTTCATACGCAATACAAAACTTTAGGTTGGAGCAAGTATGCAGTTTTGTTGATCTGGGAGTAACTATGGACCCCAAACTCAATTTGATTCTTCACGCATCTTCCACGGTTTTTAAAGCTAAAGGCGCTCTTAGTTTTGTTAAACGTTGGTCTAAAGAATTTAGAGATCCGCTTAACCCAAAAATTCTTTTTACATCTCTGGTGAGGCCTATATTGAGTATACTTCTGTGGTTTGGAACCCTAGTTACCAAGTCCATTCGGATAAGTTAGAGTCCGTTCAAAAACAATTTTTACTTTTTGCCTTAAATCATTTGCATTGGGATTCCAGTTTAAATCTTCCGCCTTACACTAACCGTTTAAAACTTATAAATCTCCCGACACGCGCTAGTCGTATGGAGATGATCATGAATGGGTCAGTCTGTAGCCCATCTCTCTTATCTGATATTAATTTCAACATTCCCGCTCGCTCTACCAGGCAGTTTAGACCCTTACTTTTAAAATCTTTTAGAACAAATTTTGAGTTAAACGAACCATTCCGCCGTATATGTCATGATTTCAATTCTCATTCCAGCACATTTGATCTAACAGACTCACTCTTTACCATTAAAAAAATTAGTTTATCTACTAACATATAAAAATTATAAATTTTAATTTAATTCTTAATTTTGGCTGTTGAAATTTTTGCTGCTGTAGCTGAGCAGCTTAAGGGGTCCCGCTCAAATTAAGGGTGTTTTCTGGATTTTTTTTTAGGTTTAAAAAAAGAGCAATCAATTTAAAATTTTTTCAGTTTATTTATAAACTTATGAAGATTACAAAAATATTTTTTTTAATAAAAAATTTGTTTAACAATATTAAAAATGGCGTCCAAAAAAAGCTATCTTAAAAAAGGCCGTTGTTGATTTTGGATTTTCTGAACATCTGAAACATAAAAACCAAATAAATTAATACTCGTAATCAGTAGGAGAGCAGCTATCGCTGGAACTACAACCAAAAAAAAAATATTGAAAATTAAAAAAATTTCGCGCTTTTGAAGTTCAGATTTTAAAAACAGCTGTTTTTGGAGCAGTTTTAGATCGAAAAAAAATCGAAGTTCTTAAAATGAAAATTTGATCGTAGTTCCAGCTATAGATATTGATCTTATAAACACCATATTAAAATTTCAAGTGATTCGGTTGGATAGTTATTTTTTTTTTCAACGGCACGCCGAAAAAAGTAGTTTTGAGATAAATGAGTTTAAAGTATCCATTCTTCGAGCCCCTTGACCGCGCGCTACCTGCTAGATCGGATGTAGAAGCTAAAATAATGTAAATATCCTTCCAAAAATTTTACAGTATATTCTCAAAAGACTATACTTTCGAACCAATCAAAAAAAAATTCGATTTTTTGAAAATTCTAGACCACCGGGACCTCTTAATATTGCAACGCTTAAAACTCTCTTGCCTTTTATGACTCGGCTAATTCCGTTCGTTCGCGGATTGCGCCCCTCGCGTCGGTTAGGCGGGAGTAGGGTAATCGTTGGGTATTATTATATTCCAGCATACTATCTTAAAGACACCCATTTGATTAGTATGTTAACATGCCACTAACTAATCAAATAAATAGTATAGTCCTAGTAGATATTATCCCCAACTCCTTTATCTTAACATAAAATTTTGCCAGCACCTATAGCGGACTGTGATTTTGGCAAGTTGCTGGAGTATAAAATATTACATATAGTATACATTTGTTAATATTCACTTCTTTAACAGACTTTTGGCGATGTTGCTGCTAATTGTACATGCACTTTTGTTATTTGAAATATTTAATTACTGATCGCCTGATCGATATTTTCAGATGATAATCGATGGCCACTAAGCTTGGGTATCTACACTAGTAACAGTTTAATATCAAGATTTTCTTAAATTACGTAAATTAAATATTTTGTCACAGCTGGACTCAAGCCAACTTTGAACGAGTTTTTTTACTGCCTTTGTCCTACACTGTTCACCAGAACTGATTGTAGGACTTCGTTAGGGTAGTAATTTTTTACATAGGAAAGTGCAGTCACGCATAAAAAGGTTCATAGTAGAATTTCGAAAAGCTGCCCAACATCAAACAATGCCAAGTTCTTCTATGTTACACTTCGACTTTCTTTTCTTAACATCGATATTTTACGAATCTTTTTTAGGAGGTTAAAACTACACATAGTTAAATTAATACAAATCTTTCGTCAAGTTAAATAGTTTGCAGCCTTTTTATATCTTGAACAGGGTAAATTAAGTTTACCATTAACTTTGTAACTCCCGATTAAGCCGTGTTCGTGTTTTTTTAGTAGTTTTGACCTTTTTGTCAAAATAAGACCCATAAATATGAATGAAATCTTCAGTTTCTGGTTTGGAAAAATTCATGGAATCAGGATTACGGGCAAATGATCACCGCATTTAGCGCTTCGATGATTAAAATTTACGTGGGAAGGTTGCCAATTATTTTGCTGCAGCTCTTTTTCGGTTTTTCAAAAGTATATATTCTATCATACATATTTTCGAGACCATCCTTTACATTAAGCATCGGGTATGTGGCCTCTATGTTTATATTTCCATAAAATTGTAACCCGTTTCCCCTTCTCTTGTTAGCTTTTGCATGTCGAGCATATCGGTAGGGAGATATATCAATAACACTATTGTATATTTGAATATTAATATCAGTCAGTTTTGGTGACACTAGAAATAATCTGATAAGATCAGACTTTATCATAATATATATTTTATTTATGAATATATTCCACTGTGTGTGGTAATATTTTTGACCCCCGACGGATAATAATTATTAGAATAAATTTTTTTTCTTAAAACCCGTCATAATAATATAGTACGGTTTTGCAAAGCTGCAATGCTGGACAAACTTTTTGAATTTCAATATTTGCTTTTATTTTCTTTTGACTAGTGGTTGTTTGTTTGTATATACTTGTATTTACCCATGAATGTTAGCACAGCACGATGAAATAGTTATTATTGCCAACAATAATACAAAATTGGTGCGCAGAATTTCGCCGGCTGCCAAGTGGCGGCCAGCATACAAACATAAGCGCGCACATACGCATGCGACTTTTCTATGACAACAATAAAATGCCAACCAAAACACTTCCCAAGCCACAGCGCTAGCCCGCACTGCCTTAACGATATGTGTTAGTGTACGCAATGCGCTTGTTATTCTCCGTCGACAGATAGATGACTGACCAAATTGGCAGAGAGTTAACTAGTCGGAGTCACGAACGCGCCTTGGCCGCATGGACACATCCCCCTCTTAGCCCGCGCACACAGCGACAACAACAATAATTACCAACAAGCTGAGTTGCTGACGGCTGTGAGCTCTGGCTGACAATGTTGCATTGCGCGTCGCCGCTGGCGATTATGATGCCTCTTCATATTTCGTACCGTGCGTGTGCGGCTACGCACTGCGGTCTCTACGCAAACATTTGCTGTTGTTGTTGTTGCCATTGTTGTGTTTTTTGTTCTATGCTTTAGCTTTGCTCTTACATGCAGTGCCCCGCTGTTGGCGATTGGCTGCTAGCTGCTTAGCAACAATCAACGCAGCGACGCAGCAATCATTTACTTATTGCTTCCCATGTAGCTATCAGCGGATCTGGAGCATTTTGATTGACTACTGGCATATTAGTTTGCTGCCTTGCGTTCCTTTGATAATTTTTCCCTTTTATGTGGTCGCGGCGATATTTTCGTTGTTGTTGCTCTACGTGGCATTGTCATGGCGGCTCTTCTTGCCACGCGCGCCTTAGCACTGCCACTTGATGTGGCGCGAATGTCGCAGAGGCGTCTGGATATCCCGCATTTTTTGCACTTGCTGTGGTTTTTGTTATTATTGCTGCTGATACTTTTGGTGTTAATCATATTTATTGGCAATGCATTCGTTCGCTTACTATGAAGCATTTACGTGAGTGTGTCTGTATGCGTACGACGCTCTCAACAAATGCGCGACGCGAAGTTCTAAACGTGCTCAATTATGAAGCGTTGCGTTGTGTGCATTGCACCATATCGCCAGCTACGCGATGTTGTTGCCAACATGTTTCCCATTGTAAGTGTTGGTGTTGCACCATTCCTGGTGTGTGATAATTGTTGCAGCAGTTGTTCGTTCGCCTCTGCCATCAGTGGCTTATTTACCGAATGTTACTTTGTTTTCGCTTATTGGAAATCGAAGTGTTATTTTCACTCGCCTCTTTAATAGAGAATATGTTATTGCTGTTGTTGTTGTTACACTAGTTGAAGTCATTTCATATTTTCAATTGAGTAGGTGCAATGGTTGAAGAAGAAAGCGCACGGCGACTGCAAAAAAGTTGCATTGCAACACGTCCTCGAGTGTACGCGATTCGCACGTGCTCACTTAGAGTAGTAGAAGCAACAGCAATAATAACAACTAGAACAACTACTTCGTTCAGTTCATGTCCATATTGTGATTTTTTCAATGTCTTACTATTTTTTGTTCGTTGGCCACAAAATTGATATAAGTTTAATTGCTCATTGTTGTCATGGGTTCTAATTGCAATTGCCACAAAATATCGTGTAAACCAATAAACCCAGATTTATGCATACATGGTGGCTGCTATACATACACATTCTCACTCTCATTCACAACTGCTATATGCCGCAAATGATCATATAATA
>JBAWJQ010002079.1:0-179864 GCA_037783105.1 Bactrocera zonata | reverse complement strand
TTAAGTTCTGCAGCTCGAATTATTTTCTTCAGCAGCAGATTGAAGAAATCGCACAATAGGTTGTTTGAAACCTCGTTTGGTATCGAACGGCTCGGAGAGGTTCTTCCCGATCCGACGGAGCTTTTGGTATTGCTCAACGTCAGTTTACACAGCCGTATTAGTTTCGCGAGGATACCAAATTCAGACATCGCGGCATAAAGGCCGTGCTGTCGAAAGCAGCTTTGAAATCAACGAAGAGATAGTATGTGTCGATTCTCTTTTCACGGGTCTTTTCCAAGATTTGGCGCATCGTGAATATCTGGTCGGTTGTTGATTTACCAGGTCTAAAGCCACACTGATAAGGTCTAATCAGTTTGTTGACGATGGGCTTTAGCTTTCACACAATACGCTCGATAGAATCTCTATATGCGATGTTGAGAAGGCTTATCCCACGGTAGTTGGAGCAGATTGTTGGGTCTCCCTGTGTGTGGATTGGACAGAGAACACTTAAATTCCAATCGTTGGCCATGGTTTTGTCTGTCTATTGTACAAAGAAGCTGACGCATGCAATCCATCGGCCTCCGCCGCTAGGTTGTTCTTCAGACGGGATACCTGAAATTGAAGCTCATGATTTCGGCTACATTTGGTTTTAACAAGACGGCACCAGTTCCCACACATCTCATCAATAAATGAATTTATTTAGAGAGCAATTCGGTGAGCAGATAATTTCATCTTTTATTCCGGTCGATTGGTCATCAAGATCTTGAGACATCACACCGTTCGACTTTCTCCTGTGAGGATATGTAAAGTCTAAAGTCTATGCGGACAATTCTGCTTCAGTTCGATTGAACGAGTAATCGAAAATTTGACTCAACGGACGTAGCCGTTTTAAAAAAGTGGAGAACCTCGAAATGGGGCTATCCATATGTGTTTATTTTTTCTTGAAAACGGCTTTTTTATTAAAACGGCCACCATTAAGCTAATAATATCAATGTTTTTTTTTTTTTTTTGGGAATCAGTTGGTTTGTTCGTAAATCCAAAAAATAGCGTATTTGCTGTCTAGTATATTGTATAGTTCGTGAATATACACTTAGTTGCGAGTGTGTGGTGCAATTTAAAAAATATTTATATAAAATTCCTTTCAATCACAAACCAAGGTCGAAATAATTTTTATATAATTAATGAATTCAATTAGCCCGTTTGTACGTGTAATTGCGTCAAAATAGTTCATTATGCAAAGTAATTGCAGCTGGATTTACTTACATAAAACACACACATCCATACATGTACACTTACAGATAATATGTCTGTGAATACCTCGAGCGCAATTGCAATTGCTTTCGCATACAAATGTCGGTTTGTGCCAATTCATAATTGTGCATGTAAGTTTGTGTGTGTGTTTGTCTATGTACACATATGCATGTATGAGTGTGTGTATTGGGTAGAATGCAATTACGGCAAATCAATTTTCATTTGACTTCTTCCTCAAGCAATTTGCTGCACGCGACTTTTGCGCATCGCTGAAATGCCTTTGTAAGCGCTGCAATTGCAACAACAATAACAACAACAACAGCAATACCCATAAGCTAGCTATTGGTTGCGAGCGTTCGGCATTACAGCAGCCGGTCAACCGAGCAGCAGGCAGCAGCGAGCCAACCAGCCAACCAAATAGCAAACGACAGCAACAGCTGAGCCAGCGAACGGTAACAATTTGTGGCAATAATAAAACAATAACAACAACAACTACTGCAAACGGCGGTAATAACACAACAAGCATTCACAAATCACAAATGCATTGCGTTGGCACAATAATTTTGAAACTGATTTACATTGATACGAGTTAAATTGTCAGAAAAATCACCTGTCAACATGTCAAAAAAGCAGAGCAATGCGCAAATTGCAAATGCAAGCGGTGGCAAATTGCGATCCGCTGCCAGCTAGCAGCGAACAGCTACCAGCTACTGGCTGTTGCTTTCACATTGTTGTTATTGTTGTTGTTGTTCGTGGTGCGTGCATGAGCGGTGTATTGCACACGTTCGCATTTCATTGCGTTCGCTGTTGAAATTCAAATTATCTGCCATCATTATGTGAAAGGCATACACATATATAGATGTGTGTGTGTGTTTCTATTGTTGCAATAATTTGTGCCGTGACTTCGTTACAAAATTGTTGTAAATACTACTTGCGTCAATGCCACTTGTGCAACCATTATATGTACATTCGATTGGTGCAAGTCAGCAGCAATTACTTTGTGCCACTGACAAAATGGCGCGCACGTTGAGGGGGTTATTTGTAACGGAGGGAGGGAACGCAGCAGCGTTTTTAATTCGTAAACGCAATGCACATATGGATATTAGCTAAAGTAATTACGGGTATCAAGAGCAAATGTCTTTTATTTTTGTTTTTGTAATCCAATCTTACATCAAAATCCACTTCTGGGTGGCATGCAACACACGCAGCAAGTGGCACTGACAGCTTAAAATACGCTTGTCAGGTGCGTGCTGCAGGAATTGCTTCCAGTACATTTTGTTTAGTCGATTTCTGTTATTGTAGACACATTTAAGTACAACTGAAGAAATAGAAATGGCGAAAGAAAATAAAAATATAACCGTTATAAATATAAATGCAGAGCAAATGCTCTTATTCCACATGTCAGTTAACCACAAAACATCAACGCATTCACGCAATGCCAGCAGAATTAAACGGCGCATTAGTATTTCTTTCATCTGCCAAAAACTTGACATGTGAAATGTCATTCGTTGAAATTGTAGTGACCCCTAATCAAGGGTGGTCACGAGTTTGTTTTTTCTTTCTTGCACGAAACACTTTGTTCGACGCTGCAGTTTTTATTTTTGTTGCTTATAATTATTTGATATAAAGGGTGATCCATTTCAAGATTTCCTACTTTTTCAAAGAAATTCGAAAGAAGGTTCCTTGACATTCATTTTTCGAGGATTATCTCTTTCAAATGTTGGCCGCGACAACGTCTCAGATGGTCCATCCGTTGAGTTAAATTTTCGATGATTTGTTCGAGCATTTCGTATCACACGCGTGGTGCTTTTCTCCAAAGGCCTGAATCGAAGCGAGATTGTTCGCACAGACTTTAGACTTTACATAGCACCACAGGATCGGCGAACTTGGTGACCAATCGACCGGTAAAAAACATGACGTGTTCTCTCCATAAATCCATTGATTGATGCGACGTGTGGAAAGTGGCGCCGTCTTGTTGAAACCAAATGTCGCTGAGATCACAAGCTTCAATTTCAGGCGTCAAATGGTTCGTTATCATGGCGCGATAACGGTCGTCATTGATCGTTCTCATCGGCATAATTTTTGAAGAAATAGGGACCGATGGATTCCACCCACCCGCAAACCATACCAAACCGTTGTTTTTTCTTAATTAAATGCCAGCTCTAGAATTTCTTCAGGTTCTTCTTCGACTCAAATGCGGTTTGTCCGGAAAGCAAAAGTACTGAGTCAATTAAAAAAAAAAATTATTGTAGCGATCGTTACAATTCTTTAAAAACTTTCAAATTAGGTTCTTTCTCCGTCGATGCCTCGCTGCCAAAGCGATTTCCAAGCATTGAAAACGTCACGAAAGGCATTCTCCGGAATAACTTTGAGAGCCGAGGTGCATGCTGCTTGGATGAATGATAAAAATGATTGCCTTTCATCGGACATTTCAGGCAATGAAACAATTATATTTTTTCTGTTTATCTTGTGGTTATTTTACTAAAAAAATTTGGGGTCGCTTTTACATATGTTCAAATTTTCTTGACACACTTTCACTCGCCGCAGTTTCTGGCCGTCAGTGATCACTTTTGGCACCCTCTTCACACACCTCTTGCGCATGATCAAGTGCTACGTCACAATGTCATGAATCACAGATTATGATAAATTCAACATCTGGACTGACTGGTCGACAGTCAGAGTTCCAAACTTTGCGCAAACGAGTCACATTGTCGGTGTTTGCCGAAGTCGCAGGTCTCCCAGCACGATCTTCTTTAGCGTCCGAAATACACCATTTCTTGCTACAGCAACAACTGGGTAAGCCTGCTTGATCGTATCAAACGTCTATGTTGCAGATTTACCGAGTTTCATACAGAATCTTCTCACATAAACACGTCGCGTGAAAATGTTTGTTCTGACTCTCCAGATGCTCGGAGACAACTGAGCAACCGCTCGTTCGTTAGCTAGGAATGCCCTCTACCGAATCCAGTCGGTGCGCGCGCGGACTGAAGTACAGTCGCGGTGGAAGAAAACCAGTCCTATTTCTTTCCGGACAAATCCTATACGTACCCATTGAGTCAGAAATGAGCCTTATAGCTAAACAAAATTTGGCTCGAAAACGTCGGTTCTTCTTGGCACATCAAGAGCTCATAGAGCAAAGCGATGTCGCTTGGAAAGGTCGAGCGGTTTCATTTCTTGCACAAAAAAAGGCTACTGAAAAAAGTTTTTTTTTATATACTTATACTCAAAGTTGGATAGGTAAACTGAATATGTTTTGTTTGATGTTAAAATGAGTTTTAAGGGATCTAGAATTCCATAAAAATTGTTGAACAGAGAAATTAAAGAAATCCTAAAAATTAAAAGTACTAGAAATAATTATAGAAGCTCTGTATAGGGTACTAAACGAAATTTAATTTACGAAAGCGTCTGTCGGAAACGGTCGGGATCGAGTTGCCGTGAGCCGACACAAACAGTGGCCAGCTAGGATTGGCTGTCAGGAAAGGTTTGCTTTGTGTTTTGTGGGAATCTTTTACTATGAGTTGCTCCCTTATGGTTGAACTTTTTTCTGTAATCGCCCAGAATTGCCCAGTTATGAATAATAAGATAGGAATTTTTGTACCATCAGGACAATGGCTGTTGGCCTACACATGTCGATAGTGATCTGGCAGAAGCTTCAGGAGCTTGGTTGGGATATTTTTATGTATGGTGTATACATATATAGCTTATATATAGATTTATAGACTTGGCACAAAGTGATAATTATGTGTAGTAAAAAGCCACAGAAGTTCTTCAGTGATGAACTCCTCGAATATATCATGGATCAAAGTTACTAGGGTTCTCTCTAAAATAAGACCAATATGTTTTGTTTATCTTTATAAGCAGCCATCCTTAGTGTGGATTTCCCGGGTTTTCTGTGTAGTAGACAGGCTTATGTCTTGATTTTTTTCTTTTAGACGCTTTTAAAATTAGCTTCTATTTTACATAATTTGTGAAAGTGTGTATGTATCAAGGTAATTACATTCTTACGACAGTAAAAAGAAACAACTTAACCGATAAGTATGTCATCGAATAAACACCATAATTAGGAAAGTGAATGCCAGCTGCACAAAGTATAGAAAGGGCAATATAAAAGACATAATCATAGCCAAATTATATTCCTAAGGGAACATTTGTTAGTATGTAGTATCCCTACTCCTCCTTACTCAATTGACTTCAGAACTCAAATATTCGTTTTCAATATTGGTTGCCTTTGTATCGCCGACAGGGCAGTGGATATTTCAACTTGGATTTACCCGCATGCGGCTTAAACTTCCAGCTCTTACAATGCAAAAACCGCAAAGTCCACACGAGCAAACGCAATCAACTCCAAATAAATTTTAAATTGTCTTTTGTACGATTCTCACAAATTAACAGGCTGTCGCACGGCTGTCGCTTCGTGGTCACTTCTCTGCCTCTCACCGACCATTGCACATTGACCACCGCCAGCATTGGACGATCAGCCGTTCATCCGTTGAGCGTCGGCACGCAAATTCATTTATTGCTCCCCACTGTTTACCGATGTGCAGTTGCATGCTCGGCTTGTTCATGCTGAGCAGGTACTACAGCGGTCTACATAACATACATTTGTATGTACAGTTGTACGCATACCGTAGGTCCTATGCGACTCCATTGTGATTGCCACCTGTTCAATTAGGTTCCGGAACCAGTCAATGTCGGATTGTAACCACAAATTCTGGTTAAATTATCGTATTAACATTCTTCCCGTTTAACCTCGAAGAAATAACGGTGCGTGTGCGGTTTTCATGTAATCGCACCCCTTAGAATGGGTAGTGCAACCTTGTTGACGAGCACAGCGGCAAGTGTGGCAAGACCGCAACAGGTATTTATACCTATATACATATTTATTAATGGTATTATAAGTAGATACTTCATTGTTGCATTAATTGTGTGGTATTTGGAAATACGACAAATAAATTTTAAAGTTTCTCCTATCGTTCAGTTGTCATACAAAGTCGTAGGTACAAATTCAACCAAACTTTATTTATGAAAGGATTATTTGTCGTTTGGTATTATATTTTCGGCAAAGGTAAGAAGAGGCCGTCGGCACATAATTCTTCAAAAAAAAATAACGGTGAAAACGTAACCGTCAATGGCAATCGTTATCGCACCATGACAACCGATTATTTGATGCCTGAAATTGAAGCTCGTGATCTTGGCGACATTTGATTTCAACACATCGCATCAATCGATGGATTTATTGCGAGAACACTTTGGTGAGCAGATAATTTCACGTTTTGGGTCAGTCGATTGGCCTGGAAGATGGGATTTCGCATCGTTAGACTTTTTCCTGTGAAGATATGTAAAGTCTTAAGGAATTCTTATCTACTACTCCTTTTAGTACTCGGACCACAAAAAGCGAACAATATTCGCTCGACGTAATCGCTTAGCAGAGTCGATAATTCGGGCAACTTGACCTTGCAGCACGTTTACCCTAGTGAATAATGCACATCTTCAGAGATGGCGCCATTGTGAACGAAAGACGTCGTATCGAAGAATACCCTAAGGAGTCCATCCAACATCGCGTCAACAAATGGAGCTGTGCCCATCCACTTTAAGGAAGCATTTGCGGAAGAATCTTGGTTTGCGGTATTTTAAAATACAAGTACAACTCATGCGAGAATTGAAGTCTAACGACCAAAAGCGAATCGCAAATTCGATAAATAGACTGAAAACGATATGGGTACCGAACTCGTTTTTCACAAGAAAACTTGGTTCAGCGAAAAAATTCACTTTTCGTTGAATCGGTACGTTAATGAACAAAATTGTCGCCTTTTGATTGACGATATTTCCCAAGCCATTGTACGATTGATTAGGTACGTCCTCGAAAAATTTGGAACCTTCTATCAACAGAGATAATCATTGATCCATATTTCTGTAAAACTGAAGCCGGCCATAATGTTACAGGCAATGGGGACACTATAGAGCCTTAATTTCGCATGGTTGATTGAGAGGATGTCGAACGTAACGATCAACTTATTGAAAGAAACTGGATCTCGAATCCGTGGGCCTGTTTCGTGACATCAGTAGTGCGTCTTAACACTGCTTGACTGTTTTTGTGGAGTTATG
This sequence comes from Bactrocera zonata, assembly GCA_037783105.1. Lineage (NCBI taxonomy): Eukaryota > Metazoa > Arthropoda > Insecta > Diptera > Tephritidae > Bactrocera > Bactrocera zonata. The sequence goes on along the minus strand of JBAWJQ010002079.1, from coordinate 172,529 downwards.
TGAAGTTGCATGTCTCTACCGCCTTGGAAGAGAATATTCGGTGCGTTGTTGTTGATTTACCGGCCCAATTGCTAATTTCTAAATTTTGGCTAAATAGTAGTTAGAGGTTGGCATGTAAACTGCAGAACCATGTAAGTCGATTAAGAGGTCCAATTATCGCGACATTTACTAGGAAGTATGAACTGTGGAGGAGTCATTAAAAATGAAGATTTATAATTCAGGAATATGAATTCATATTACAAACTTTGTTAATTTTTCTCACTTACCCTGCTCCAGCGTGCGGACATTTCAAGGCCACTGTCTACCAATGCTCGCGCCATAAGCGGTAAAAGCTGTCATTGAATTAACGATATTATTTTAAAATTACTGTTATGCGCGGAATTGTTTATCATGAATTATGTAAATGCCTTGTACTGGCGGCGGTTGAAGCGGTGTAGCTGATCTCCTCCGTTGAACAACAATTGTCAATTAATGAAAAGGTTATCAACGAACCAAAGCGATAAAGGTGAAACGAACAAGCGCATAAACAGGGAAACGAAGAATGAAACGAAACGAGAATAACTGCTAAAAAATATATAATGTTTTTCAAGAAGTGTAAGTAAAGAACAAGGACATATGCAAAGTTGCGAGTGCTCAGAATCGAAGTGAAATATTTGCGATAGTGTAAGAATTAGCTTTTGGTCGTCTAGCGTCTGTGTTTCTTTTTGTTAGTACAAGTTGTGGACTTTGGCGAACCAGGTTTACAAAATGATGTACATACAGTTGATAATTTGTCAAAACAGTAATGAGAAAAAGGCAAAGTTAAAGAGAAGCTAAATATATTAGTATTCATTTTTCGTCTATTACTGCTGATAGATATGGCAAAAGCAGTAAAGCTTATATTCGTTGTCACTCTTTCTAATATTACAAACACCCACAGTTTAAGACCAACTCATAAATGTTTGTTATTCTATTTCTAAAGTTCCATAAATGAGTTGAGGTATCCAGGCAACATCTAGAAATATTCGTGGCTGTTGCTCTTAGATTGTGTTCTGACTGGTATAACAAAAGCTCCTTAAACGTGGTCCCAACGTCATTTGAAGGAGTCACCTTACTTTCGAAGCTGTGCCAGAATCGGTTGTTAAACTGACAATATATCCAATAGTTTGTCTCACTACTAGTTTTGAGAACTAATTATGAAATTATTACTTTAGGACAAACTTATGAACATGTTGTTATAGGGTGTAATAGTTTTTTTTACATAACGGTTGTACGTATGATATAAAGCTAAGCGAGAAAGCTATTGTGTTATATCCGCTTAGCACATTTATTAAAAGTGCGATAAGTGAATCACTAAACACGCCAGAGACATTAAATTTTACTCCTGGTATGGCGTGAGAGGTCTTCAATATAGACGGGATCAAAATTAGACGGTGGGCATGGTACCGCCTGCTCTTAGGTGAAGTCACAAATCTCGAGATCCGCGCTACCGAATTCAAAAAAAGTTGGTACGGTGTGAAAATGGGCGAAATCGTACTACAGACACTTCTACGAGGTTTGTCAATTAAATAATGAGACTGATTTTATTGCCGCGCTTGTGGTAAACCTGTGACCTTGAAATTCCCTTTCTCTGATACATGAACCATCACTCTAGCTTTTTTAGTTCGCCTGCTGCGTCAAGTTGAGTAGACGTGTGTTTGTAGGGCTTGTTACGAAAATGGAAAAACGAAATTAAGAGCAACGCGTCGCGATAAAATTTTGCGCCAGATTGGGCGAAACAGCTTCGGAAACGTACGCTAAAATTGTAAGAGTGTATGGTGATAGTGCTCTTAGACCCGGAAACCAAACGCCAACAATGGTTGTCCGCGCGACCCCCGCCCGAAAAAAGCTCGCATGAGCAAGTCGAAGGTGAAAACGATGATTATTGCCTTTCTTGACAGCCGTGGAATCGTCCACAAAGAATTCGTTCCACCAGGGAAAACTGTGAATCACTACCAAATACTCGAAAGATTGCGAAAACGAGTCCACAAAGTGCGCCCAGACATCGCTCGTAACTGGATCCTTCATTCGTGCCACACTGTCCTCAGCGTGTCCCAGTATTTGGCCTCCAAAGGGATCGCCGTATTGCAACAGCCGCCTTATTCGCCTGACATGTCACCCTGTGACTTTTTTTGTTTCCTAAAACAAAATCGGTGGTCAAAGGAACCCATTTTGAGTCGATTACGGACATCCAGGCGGCCGTGACAAGGGTACTCGCGGACATCCCAGTCGAAGCGTTCCAGAAATGTTACGAAGCATGGAACGCGCTGGAATCCCTGAATAGCTGCCCAAGGGGACTACTTTGAAGGGGATGACAGAAATATACGGTTTTTATGGAATCAGTCTCATTACTTAATTGTCGTACCTCGTACTTCCCATAAAGTACAATTTTAAATTCCATTTCAAATTTTCATTTTCCAGAATACAAACCAAGAATGAATGAATTGAAAAAATGAATTAGATCAAGATAAAACTTTGCATGAACAATGAAATTGAGGAGTGCCATAACTAATATTTGCATAAATCGAACCAAAACTGTTCCAGCCCCTTGAACTGAATATGTGGATCCAGCGTTTATAGTTTTTACCGAAAATATCGTTAATTGTGTGAGACATATAATCGAAATATTCAGTGAGAATTCCTTCCTGATAGTGATGAATCGGCTCAATATCTCTCTTAGCCCCATATACCTTATATAAATATCTTCGAACTTCCGGTGATTTTATACCGCATATATCGGCCAATATATGAATTATCTCAACGAAAATGAGAGAGCGTACTTTTCCGATAACAGTGCAATTTGTGCTTAGAATTAACTGGTGAGAACTCGCTGTAAACCCTAGATAACTAACAAGCCTTATGTTCTTGAAGCCTTAATCCATGCAAGTTGCAAGAGTATAAAATGTTCGATTATACCCGAACTTAGCTCTTCCTTACTTGTTATTTTTTATTATTATATATCAGCGAGAATTTATTTAATAAATGGCCAAAGAAGCGGTCGATGTAACTGTCAGTTAACTTAATAATTGGCTTTATTAAGTGCGCGAAATGTAAGCATGAAACCACGAGTATCATTTTAAGCACTTTATAAGTGCGAGTATTTACGATTATGTCCGTGTGCTGCCTTAAGGTTTAAAATTTAATGTAAAAGCAGAATTCTTGATGCTACTCCATATAATTTTCAGTGCATTTACATTTATGAAAAAGTATATAAATATTTATATATACTATATACATATATCTTGAATTAAATTTACTTTGTAGTATTCGCTGGGAAAATAGTAGATGAGGAGTGTATGCAAAATGCCAGACTGATTCAATTTTCATAACCAGTAATGTAATTAAACAAGCGCAGATGTAAAGTGAGAGGTCAGTAGGAAACTTTTTGCAATTTTACCGCTATACAAAATGCTCAAATATTTTATGGAATTTTTTTTTTTTTACTTTTTAAAGTTTGATATTCAGAAAGGTGAATTTTTAATTATGTTGAACGAATGATAAAGATCAGAAAACATTGGAAATAGCTAATTTCTTTTTAAAAATCTAATCAATCGAAATTTTCAGTTAAATCTTGTACTTAGTGCCAAACTACAATTGCATAGACCAAAGTATATCGAAGCATTTAGCACGTGCACTTGAACTTTCATTGCTTAGCTGAGTAATTTTGCCATCAAAAACATACTCGTACGAAACTGAAATTGCAAATGATTATGCTGCCAAGTGAATAAATTTGCAGCTTGTAAAATGAATGCACAAAGAAATTTTAAATTATTAAATATACAAATATCTTGTAGGCATTTAAAGCCGACTTAGAAAGTGTGAAGCTATATATTTAATTTCTTTGGTCCTAAAAGTTTCTATGTCTGTTTTTCAGAGCAGATATTACGGTTTTGGGACAATGTCGAAGTCACTTGGAGCTAAATCGAACTTGCACGATGGCTAAGCGATGATTTTTGAGTGCGATGACAACCAGTTTCAGACCGAAAATTCCAACCGATTTGTACTGAGTTAGTCCAAAAAGTTTTCTTATTGGCTGACACTCGACTGCTAATGACGACTTAAACCATTAAGTTTTCCAGTAAAAATAGAATGCTCTCTGCTAAGCTTACTTTAACATAGTTTTCAGACTTGTTGTAACTTCCTTTGAAGACAAACGAGGTTTTCCCAACTACGAGAATCTATTGTATGAACCCTTTATTTTATTAATTCCATTGATCTGCAACAATATCTTCGTACATATAGTTTGTATATTAGTAGGCCTCCTTGTTCTTGTCAACCAATTTGACATCGGTACATTAACTACATATACCTCATTGGATGCGTGCAACGTCCTGTGGCACTCATTAAGTAACCGCACATTGCTTCGAACCTTTTGACTGTGACATTGCCCCAAAGACACTTTGTTTATGATATTGCAGTGGGTGTGTTCGATATTGCATTAGTTAACACTGCCATTTGCATCTAACGGTATGTAGCGTTAATGCCTGATCTCAATTCTAAGGCCTCCCAGTGAGTTCATTGCTAATATACAAGGGCATTAATACCACATCGACTGTTTGTGAATGTAATTGCTTGCAGGTATTGGCTCCAGCTTTAGCTTGTCAATCAAATTTATCAATTCCAGACGGTCGGTTAGGTAATGTTAAATGGGATTTCCGTTTGTACTTGAATTCGTCGAACTGAGGTGTCTGCTCCATAACCGCAATGGAATTGCCTATGCTTAGGACTTACACTAAAGGTGTCCAAGGTAAATTGCTACAATCAGTTTTTAGGAGTATCGTTTGCACGTCAAGTTATTTTTAATTCAGTAGAAATGGTCACAAGTTATAATTTCGTTTGCTTACGGATATAATGCTTAATTTTTTCACATATAAAGCTCGTAAGCCGTAGTGCCTAATCAAGAGTCCATTTCATTAAGAAGTTCAGTGTAATCAAAGACATGCAAAATTCACTATATTAAAAAAAAAGATTTTCCTTTAATAAAATATTTTATTTCACAAAAGTATAAATATATAATCGTTAAATAAGGATCCGACTGACATAAACTTGACAAAAAAATAATAATAATTACAGCATTATTATTTAGTTCCAACCGAAGCTTCCTGCGGTGACTATCTCTCATCTGAAATGAATCGGACAAAAAATTAGTTTTACCAATAGATGGTCTTGTACTCAATCGAATCTATTTTTGAATTCACAAAACGACGGCTTCAGGAAGTTTTTTCATGTTTTTGGAAAAACCAACAATTAATTGTTTAGAAAAATATCGAAATAAAATTCAATTATTAGATTAGACACTAGTGTTTTATTTTTTCAAAAAGCTGTAGAAATTTCATTGAAATGAACCGAGTGGGTTTCGAGTTACAGTGGTCACAAATTTAAAAACCATGTTGTGTGAAAAAACATTTTGTTTACACGTTTGCTCCTGATCGCCTGAGAACCCTTCTCGTATAACTTGAAAAGTATTTGTCGGAGTTACTATAAATTTTCATATAATAATTTTAATATAGTATTATGGGCAATATAGTCTCATAAAGTTATAAGTTATAACGAACCGAAAACATAGCATTGAAAATTGTACTACTGTGTCACCAAAAAATTAAGTGACATTTGAATTTAAACTGCGCGCGTCGAAGGATTTGGAGAATTATTTTATTTTTTTTTTAGGTTGGTAGTACCGTCAGTCACATTTATGTCAAATTTCATGTCAAAATATTCATTAATGTTTTAGATACGTGTCGTTTTGTGAGCTGCTAAAAGTGAGTTTTTCGTGTTTTGCGATGTCGAAATTTGTTGAGTAAAGAATTTGCATTAAATTTTGTTTACGGAATCAATTTTCTGCTGCGGATACGTTGAGGATGGTACAGAAAGCCTTTGGTGATAAGGCTATGTCTAAAAAAATGTTTACAAGTGGTATAGTGAGTTCCAAGCCGGCCGTGAACGTGTCGAAGACGAAGAGCGTCCAGGGCGACCATCAATCTCAACCGACGAAGCTCTCGTTCAACAAATCAAAGGTTTGGTGTTGAAAAACCGTCGATTAACAATTAGAGACCTTGCTGATGAAGTTGACATATCGAAAAGCTCAGCTAATACCATTTTGAAGGATGTTTTGGGCCTCAAGCGCGTCAAATCTCGACTGGTACCCAAAACTTTGAATTTTTTGGAAAAAAGGCGTTGCGTTGAAGTGTGTGAAACGAGGCTTTCCGAAAACCAGGGTGTCATGAAATGCATTATAACTGGCGGTGAGACTTGGATCTATGCTTACGACCCCGAAACAACCGATCAATCGAGCGGATATCGTGCTAAAAGGGAGCCGAGACCAAAACAATCGCGCCAAAGTCGCTCAAAAATCAAGGTCATGTTGACTGTTTTCTTCGATTATCGTGGTGTTGTGCATTATGAATTCCTTCCAACCGGTCAAACAATCAATAAGGAGTATTATTTGAACGTTATGCGTCGTTTGCGTAACGCTATCTGCCTAAAAAGGCTGGAATTGTAAAAAGACAATTCTTGGTTTGTACACCACGATAATGCACCATCCCATACTGTTCTCGTAATTCGTGATCATTTCGCCAAAAACACAACACATATCGTTCCGCAACCACCATATTCACCTGATCTGGCGCCGTGCGACTTCTGGCTGTTCACCAAGCTCAAAAGACCGCTCCGAGGACACCGTTTTTATACGATAGAGGAGATTCAAGCCGCAGCGAAGACGGCCATCCCGGAAAGTGACTACAACCACTGTTTTGAAGATTGGACAATCCGTTGGCATAAGTGCAGAATTTTCAAAATAAATACAATGTCACCTTTTTGGGCACAGTAGTAATTGCGTTCTTTTATACCAAGCTGCTGTTGTGATTGCAGCTTTTCGACATGGAACTTTCTTTATAATCGTTGATGTGTCGTGGTGAGAGCAGATCTCATGCGTTCGCTCCAAGAGCTCATAGAAACCTTCTTCTCACTTCAGCTCCCCTTCAAACGGATGTTTTTTTGTCTACCCAGAGGATACTTGGTCTAAGACTGGAAGTCGTGAGCTGCTTGAGCAATATGTAAAAAAATCGTTTCTGGCCACTTCCACACATGGCTCCATCTTCCATGATTCTCATGGACTATATGGTCGAATACTATTCAATAATGCAAACTGGGTCTCAAATGGGTGATGGTGTTGCGAACGGTATGCTCAGTAGGCCGATTATGTTGACCATAAGCTGAGCGAAGCGCGCGAAACACGTTTTTAAGCAAGAAAACACGTTTGCTGTGGTTAAATCGAAGCTATTATACCCTTCTCAAATAAAAAAGTTTTCATCCAAGAGCTTGATTTTGATCTTTCTTTGAGCTTGTATCGTTACCATGGGCAAATACCTTTGCAAATAAAAAAATCTGGTATCGTCGCTCTCTAAAACGAGCAGCTTCTTGGGGAGAATAGGACGTGTGCAAAATTTCAAATCGATTTTCATTTTCAAATACTGATTGACTAGGTCTAGTACCACAATTTTTGATTGACAATACTGACGTCAATGCTAATGAACCAATATCTAATCACGGCAGTGGAGTTGTGCATCTCATACAACGTACCATCTTGGTTATTTATTGAGCAACATCTGCTCGTACTGCCTTTATAAAAAATAAAAATATAAAAGGCAGAGTTTATTATTTAATTTCTCATAATGTTAGTTGTTACATAAGACATTCGATACGCCGTAGCAGGATCAAATTAGCGATTCGTTGTAGTCATATATTTGAAATTACAAGAGAACACGCTGACAATTTACAAATTCGCCGTTCTTATAGCAAGTAAACAGAGAGTAATTCCGGATTCCAATCAACGCGACATTACAACGTGAATATTTCGAGCTACAATACGCAAATTGCCGCATTATAGATGGCACTTGTTGCCAGTGTTGCATTAATAATAATGAAGAAAATGCGAGATGCTGGCGGAAAGATGGCCACCAGGCCCCAACCGCAATGGGAAACGCAATGAATGAAATCAAAATGAACGATCGCAAACGCGTATTCGGTGCATTCAATGCGACACGGTTGTATTTGCAACACAACAATAACAAATTTGCTGCACCGCAATCGTTACATAAAAATCTGCGCAGAAAAGTCGGTCGCTTTAAGAGGCAGCGAAGGTATGCACAAAGAGTAGCCAGCCAGCAGTGAGCAAAGACGAAACGCGCGATATGGTGAAATCACGGTAAATATTGCCAATATGCAGATCAACAGCAATTGCTGCAACAGCAACAACAACATAACAACGCCAATGCCACTGCACAAACAAACAGGAAGAGTAGCAACATTTTCGACATTTGCGCCGCTGTCATTTTTGCCTGCTACTACTATTGTTGTTGTTGTATGGAAGAAAAGCGCGATTGTGATTGTAGCGCAGCTTCCACGGCAGCTTGCAACGCAGCCCAGCCGACGCGTCTACGGCGCAATCGCGAAACGGTTGCAAGTTGTTTGCGGCTGCTACTGCTTATGCCACCGCTGTTGTAGCGCTGCGTCTGTGCTGCTGCCGGTGCGCTTACTGTTGTTGTTATTATTGTTATTGTGATTTCTCCGACAACGATCACTGCCTATTGATAAAGCTTTAAGAGTCAGATGTGCTGGACTGCTACCATTGCAACACACCACCGCAGTTCATTTGCGACGGCTGCTGCTGCTGCCACTGTTGCATGTTGCACTGCCGCTCCTGCTGCGGCGGTGGCAGTAGCAGCTGCGCGGCGAACGCGTTGAAACTAAAAACTAGAAGCATTTACCGCAATTGTAATGTCGAAAGTACATGATATGAGATCGCAGATAAATCGTCTATATACCGAACTAAGCAACAATTGCAACGACAGCTACAACAAAAAACGAAAGAAAAATCAACTAGATTGCATTTTTTATTATTTGCGCTTTGCCATATTTATTGTGTAGATTCTACTATGTATTTGTTTGCGCTCACTCGCACATTTATGCCACTTGTGGCAGCGTAGCGCGAGATTTTCCGATTGTGACTTTGAACTTGTTGCAAGCGCAAAAAGGAAGTTGCTCGCATAGCTGCACCGCTTCCTTTACCAAATGTTTTTTTTCTGTTTGCTCTCGTTGTGCGCTCATTTTCTTTATTTACAAGCGCACATATGATTTCTTTTCGGTATTCCTGTGTGCGTTGCAAGTTTTGTTCGCCGCTGTTGTAAGCGATTTTATTAGATCATTAGTTGTTGTATATCGATTGCGATCACGAGAAGTAGTGTTCGTACATGCACTCGATTCCGTAGGCTGCCGGATTCCACTAGTTGCCAAACTGCGCTTTTTCCGCGTGGGTTTTCACTGCGCCGTCAGTTGCCGATAGGAGAATGGTTGTTGGCTTAATTACTATTTTTTAGCCATAGGTTATAACAATCAACGGTTGGGGAATTGTTCAAAGCAACCCGCCGACGATTTGTATAAAGGGATAAGCGGCTAAGGAATTTATGGCGCCGTTGCGTGTGATGACGAGCCAGATAAACTAGTAAATTTTTTTCAAACAAAAGTATTATAGAAGAGCAGAAAAATTCTTTCCAAAGGAATTAGAATTTGTATTTATGTTAAATTAGGTTTGAAAATATACATTGTGACAAAAAAAAAGCATCCTGGATTATTCAAAAAATGTATTTTGCTTAGTTGGTAGCACTGTCCTTAATTACAATGTCAAATATGACTGCGATCTGTTAACCAGTTTGTTTACAGAACCTGCTTAAGTCGGTACAACTCAGAACTGCGTTGCGATTTTTGTATTTCTAACCCAAATTTAATACGCAGAATCGTTGCGAATGAAAAGAAGGCATACGGCAATTCAGTTTTATCAAAAACACAAGCCTACGGGTGGTACAAAGCCTTCGAAGATGGTCGAGAGATCGTTGACGACATGCCTCGTTTTGGGTGACCTTCGACCTCTTCAACTGATGAAAATATTAAAAAAGTGAAGAATATGGGTTAACACTTCTCCCGCCTGCTGAATGCCAGTGAAAGCATAACGCCAGGAGAAGGTGAGCCCGATTACCCAATTAATGACGATAGAGCAGACGTATTCAATGACGGTGGCGATAAGGAGCATGCATCAGCTTCAATGTAAACCATGGTCGGACGAAAGCATACCCAACGATTGAAGCTTAAATGTTCTCTACCCCATCCACAAAAAGGCAGACTCTACAATCTGCGCCAACTACCGTGAGATAAGTCTCATAAACTGTGAAATATTAAAGCCCACCGCCAACAAACTAATTGGACCTTAACAATGTGGCTTTAGGCCTGGAAAATCAACAACCGACCAGATATTCACCATACACCAAATCTTGGAAAAGACCCGTGAAAAGAGAACCGACACACCTCCTATGCCGCTAAGTCTGAATTTGGTAACCCCGCAAAAATAATGTGGCTATGTAAGCGGAAAAATTTCTGTCAGGATCGGGAAGGACCTCTTCGACCCGATCAATACCAAACAAGGTTTCAGACAAAGCGACAGCCCTTTCTTCTATAAGAGTGTTCATCTGTTGGCGTACGCCGATCGTATTGATATCAATGACCTCAACAGCCGCACCGTTGGTTCTGCTTTCTCCATACTGTACAAAGAACGGAAGCAAATGGATCTGGTAGTGAACGTGGACAAGACAAAATATCTTCTGTCATCAAACAAACAGGATTCACACCCCTGACTTGCCTCCCACGTCACTGTTGACAGTCATAACTTCGTCTATCTGGGAACCGGCATAAACTCCAACAACAACGTCAGCCTCGAAATCCAACGCAGATTAATTCTTGGCAAGAAGTGCTACTGGGGGCTAAGTAGGCAATTGAAAAACAAAGTTCTCCCTCGACGAACAAAGTCTAAACTCTGTGAGTCATCTATTATTCCCATTGCGAACATTTCAGAGATTATATTTAATGGCGTCTTTTAAGCTCACACTATTTTGTTAAAACTCAATTTTGTAGTCTTTATGAATTTGTATTTGAAAATCTCGAGTTTCTTAACCTACATTTTTTATAATTTTTTAATTCGAAGTATAAAATTTCGAACCTGCGTCCTATAGGATAGGATTCAACCTGACTAACAACATCACCACAGCGGTCTCCACTGCCTTCGATTTAAGCTATGGACTCCTTCCATTATAAATGAGAGATTTAACGAAATTAAATTGTAATTGGATGTCATAAATAATTGGTCGCTAAGTCGATTGCAATTCGGCCAATCAGGTAAGCGGAATTACTACAGACCCCGAGCAATAATACAGTAGTTCCTTTAACTGTAGGTGTGTGTGTTTCGAATACAACAAGAGTAAGGAAAAAATAAAGTGTTTTCGTTTAAAATATGTGTGTATATACTGATGAATGTATGTATACTTAAATGCGTGTAGATATGTATGTATACATTCATACCTATATGAGCAGTAAGGAGTAGCCGGCGAGCAAGTTGCAAGCTGAAATTACACTAAATACTACTTAAGTGAACATTTATCACTGGCAGCAACTGGAACCACGACAATGCCGAAATGCACTTGCCAGTCGCTGAAAGCACAGCTACTCGATGAAAAAATGAATAAATTGAGAAATTTAATTGGCGATTATATGTGGAGAAGAAAGCAGTATGAACTCATACAGTGGGGATGTGTTGAAAAATAACTGCATTATTTCATATAAAAGTTTTACTTAAAACACTACATTTACTTAAATTGCCAAAATTACGCATATACCTTAAAAGTAACGAATTATTGCTTTAAATGAGTCTTCTTTTCAAAAACTATCTTGAAAAGGACGGCATTATACTCCTGGAACAGATACAACAGCAAGCTTTCTTGCAACAGAAACGGACTTCTTCTCTAGTAATTGAGGATAGAATTGTTAGCACAACAGAAGGTGTCAAGTGGAGTTCTGCTCTAATCAGTTAGTCTATAAACCCTCCTGTGGGCAACCAAGCGACAATTGAGGCTATCCCTAGGGCCTATACTAAGACTTACTAGGCCCTTAATGAGAAATTCCGTACAAATCATTTAAATACCCAGTAAAAGGTGGGCAAAAAATAGTAAGACTTTTTTTGATAAACACGTCAATAAATTAAAGGAATTGGTGCTTGAGAATCGGAAGAATCAGTGATAATTATTTTGAAGGATCTGTTGAGCCCAAGAAAAGTGAAAGATTGGTTTCAAAATCGCTAAATCTTGTCGAAAAACATCGACGCGTTAACGTCTGAGACACAATGCTTTTCGACGACCAGGGTGTCATGAAACCTATTATTATTGACGATTAGTCTTGCATTTATGCTTACGACCCGGAAACAGACCATCACTCGGCCGAATAACGTGGCAAAGGTGAGCTGAAGCCGAAAAGATCACGTCAAAGCGGTTCAAAAATCAAAGTTACGTTAGCAGAGTTCTTCGATTATCGAGGTGTTCTACAGTCCGAATTACTTCCGACCGGCGAAAATGACCGTTGCATATTGGATTGATTCTTCGTGAGTTTTCCGCCAAATGTGCAACCAATATCGTGCCGCAGCCACCATATTTGTCAGATTTAGGTCCGCGTGACTCATGACTATTCAACAAACTCAAAAGACGTGAATCGCTGGGCGCATTTTGGGCTATTTCGGAAATTGGCCTTAATAACCCCTCGAATAAATTAATAATTTTTGCTCATAGTAGTAAGAATATAAAAAAATGTAAAGCCAGACTAGTTGTCTCCCTAGAGGACAGCCAGTAAAACAATTTTCCTAAGCTGCATAGAGCATTCAGCTCCTTCCACTGTTGTTTGAAGTAATGGACCTTAGAAGGATATCTCAGGTTTTGCCGAATAAGTTCTAGCAATACAGGGTATAAAAAAGTATGAAGGTACCTTGAGGTAGTGTTGATGGTGAACAGACCAAAAAGTTTCTAAATTGAGGCTGAATTAAACTTCAGATATGTGGAATGCCTCATTTTGTAGTTTCCCTTTTTCACTTTACTTTAGTGAAATCTTTTTTTTTTTAAGCTTTCTTTAAAGGCATCACAAACAACAATCAATTAAGAAAATATTTGCCTCAGTTGGTTGGTTTCCTATGAAATTTAAAATATTATATGCTAATCAGATTTTAAAATCCTTCAAAATATAGTCACTCATCATATATAATAAAATTTTGAGTAAAAACTATTTATTGTTAGTTAAAAGTAGTTGTGTATGTTGTACAAGAATTGTAGTTTTGCTATGAGGAATAAGTTTCTAGAAACATATTAAAACTTTGCCACTTTTATGTCACACTTTATCACTGGCAAATGCATTATTTACTCAACTAGCATATACTCTCGTGCAGGCTTCTTCCGTATTCCTAAGTACGCGTCACCTAACTGCACTCAAAATATGTGCATTTTTAACATGACTTCATCCTCCACTTCATCTGCTAAAGCCGCAGACGCGTCCAAAAAGTAAAGTCAAATAAATGTCCCTTTTAGCCAGAATGTCAACGTAATCAACATTTTTATCGTATGCAAGCAAAAGTCGTCTGCAAGTGCATGTGGGTGGATGAGGGAGGTGGTGGAAAGCGCTATTAAATGCACTGTGAGAAATAATTATAGTAAAATGAAATTACTTTTCAACTATTGAGAATATAACAAAATTAATGAAAGTGACCACAAACAATTAAAAAATTTATGATTTTTTTATGGGAAACTTATTTAGCTTAAAATTTAAAAAATATATATACATATGTATATATTACAAATTGATTAAAATGCCAAAAATTTATTTTAATAAATTTGAATAATTAAAAAAATTAAAATATACATATATTTCTCTATTAATTCGTAAAATTTAAATTGAGGAAAAGAGAGAAAAATATTTAAAATGTGAAGAAAAAAATTTAATATTTAAAAAAATGTATTAAAAAAAATAAGAAAACATATATTATATTTTACTGCAACTTGTAGGTATTTGCGTTACTTAAATCATTAAATAAATAAGAAAAAAAAAGTATTTTAATAAATATAATAAATATGTTAATAAAACTGTTCACTAAGTCTAATAAAAAAGTGGAAAAAAGAAAAAATAATTATCCTTTCAAAAATTTATTTGAATATTTCTGAAAATTAAAAACAAAAAACATATATTTCAGTAGTACTCATTAGTTTATTAGATATTTATAGTACGCAAATCATAAAACTGAAAATAAATTTAAAACAAAATAAAATAAAAGTAAATAAATAAAATAAAGTAAAAAAAATTAAATAAAATAAATTCTCTAAATCATTTTTCTCAGTGCTTAAACGTGCTCTCCATTCAGCTATTTGTGAATTTTGTAAGTTAACTGCAAGTAAATGTGGTAAAAATAAGTTTTGTGTAGGTGGCAAGGCACTCTAGCTGTTGCCGATGCACACACTATGAATATTTTTCGCTACACACATACACACACATTACCGCTATGCATAGTTGTACTCATGTAACTATAGAATAAACTCATATCAGCACTTAAGTGACAGCAATTTTTAAACCTACTTACTTCTCATCTCCGCAAATCCCTATATTTCTCGGCTTATATGCGTATACATGTATGTGTGTAACTATGTACATGGTAAAATGCGCATATGCTCGTATTTGCATAAATTTCCGAACACACGCTCGCATTTTGCTAACACAATTTTTCATTTTGAGTGAATTAAGTGCGACTGCTCGAGAGTGTAGAAATCTTCTATGACATTGCTGACAGCAAAAATCTCTTGGAAAATCAACACTATAGATATTTATTTATTAAAACTTTTAACTTGCTTGAATATTTGTGTGACTCAGGCATTTTAACAGAGCAGATGTATGTAAATCGGAACCAATCATTTAAGAAAGATCCCGAAAGCTTGGATTTGTTGGCCGAGAGTTCTGAGACATGTTTTTCTTCTTTGGATTGGGTTTCCATTTTCGAGTGGGTTTCGATAACGCTCGTTTTTGCTTCGCTATAAATCAGTACAAATCACCCTGTAGATCCGATCCTAGCAAAAAAATGTAAATGTTAGATAAAATGTGTTTGTAATAATGTTCTAAGATCTGAAACTAAAGTGTTCTCTAAAAAATAAACTTTACAGAATAAACAAATAACATTGTTTTTTATGTCTAGTAGAAAATATACAATAAATGAGCTTTTAGACATTAGGCCAATAATGCAATAACACTAAGACCAATAATGCAATAACACTAAGATTACGAGTTAATCTTTAGTCCGGGACAGGAACAGGTTTCAGGAAGCCTACTTAAGAATTAAATAACTTCACTATTAAAAGATTCGTAACTATTCGAAAAAGATTCCTAGCGAGTGTGCAAAATGTGGTTTGGTTCCGTGCTCTCAAACCTTATCATTTTAATTATATTTTACGTAGAATTTCCTTTGAAAGTTTACGTATAGTTTCTGTCGCTTTACGATGCCTTGCTGTGGTGGAAACAGCGGACACAGAGACTCGCTGTTATCTGCACAAAAGGAGCGCCAAGAACCATTCCAACGGCTGCACTCGAACCAACCAAACGACATTTCAGTGGAAAGCTTAGCAGCAAAATCAGCTGTAAGATTGGCGGTGTTAGATAAATTCTTCCCAAGGACCTTCGGACTTAGCACGATAAGTAGAAGATTGTTGTATAAAAAACTCTCACGATTTATTTGGGAGAGAAAAGTCAAACTAGAAGAGGGTGAATGCCATAGGAACATGGGACTTGCTAACGGAACTTTCAATATCTACACAGGCATATCGAAAATAGCTAATGGTGCGGCGGTCGGAATCTATTTCGCAGAGCGGAATTAAAAGCGATCCTTCAAGCTTTCGGAATATTACAATATCTTCATGCTTGAAGTATTCGCGATCATTAAAGCGTCTGAAGCGTGACAATAAAAAGAACATCAATATATACTACATAGCACGGCGGCAATTACGGCATTCATTTCACATTGTATTATATTAGAGATTGTCCTTAGAAATAGGGAAGCGACAGACGTAGTGTTGCTGGAAAGTTGCTGCGTATATACCGGCCACAAAAGAATTCTGGAAAACGAAAAGGCTGATAAGATTGCTAAAGATTAAATTTGTACAGAACGATAAGTGCAAATACATACATATGTGTCTAAAACGATGCTGACATCACATACCAGCCGGATGGGATAAGTAATGACGTTACGTTGGCGGGTGTTCAGTCTTCGATATGCAGAAGCTTCGTAGTTCAACGGACTAGATGAGTATCGAAATTAGATATCAAGTCGCTCTTAAAGTTCAGGAAAAGCGTTGACGTTCTTTATGATGAATATTTCATCTCAAATTTAACTGAATCTCAAAAGGATCAATAAATTAATTACACAAACTTCAGTTAGGCATTCGAATCCAAAAGGCGTGGTTTTGATACTCGACACTTACATCTTTATAACAATAGTTTTGTTTATGATCTCCATAAAAACGAGTCACATACCCTATCTTACTATGTTCCATCTATGAAGAAATAATTAGATTTAAATAAGCTTGAAACATATAGTATCTGTCAGAAAAATGCATCTTAAAGAGATCTTACTTGGTGAGGGCGTAATCGGCACATATGAAAAGTTTTAGTTCCAAAATGAATTTAAATGTTTAATATTGTCATTTTTTTTTTTTTTGAATACGGTACATAAGAAGCTATGCAACAATCGTGAGATGACGAATCCAAGCAAGAATGACACTGAGATCCACTGAATTACCAAGGAAGCCCATCAAGCCAGTAAGCAAACTGTATGCACGATAATCACTGTTGTAATATATATGTAATTCTAATGAAGTATTTTGAAAAAAAAAAACAACAGAATGTGACAATAATTTTTCTTTCGAAATGTCAGCCTTTAAGGACACAAACATAAGCGATTTATAAACCTTCAGTCCATCCTAGCTTAAGACTCTTAATAGGATATAAAATCTTGGACCTGTGTAGGATTAGGCATTTGCACTTCGACCTGCATTGAACTACTACAGATACAAGCACATAGAGGAAGAAAAAGAAAGCTTATAGTAAAGGTATAATTTTGCAGAAATTGCATGTTTGAAGCTCAAAAGTCTTACGATGATCCACACCTTAGTCAGTTATTTGCCACTAATCTGTAATAACCGGTTCAATAATAATTTTTATGATCAGCAATTAGAACAAGCAAAAACTATTCATATTTTCGATTTAGACGTAGTCGACACGCAACGATTGCCAGTTAGCCCCAGCGGCTACTGTTTGAGCGCAGAAACAATCAATGCCACAAAAGTGACGCAGCCACCGGCGCTGACTGCACAGAGCACGCATTTTCAAAGCCGCATAGACCAAATAAATGTCATTACAAATCACATTGGAATCTGCAGCAAAACGAATGAGTCCGAACAGGCACAACGACATGCAACCAACCACCAACAACACGGCCAACGCATTGCCGGCGCTCGCAGTTAGGATTCTTATAAACAGATCGCGCTTGAAGCACATAAAGGAAATGCCTTGCTATTGTTGTTATTGTCGTTGTTTCGCGCATGTACTAGTTGTTGCTCCTATTTCTGTATGCTGTGTAATTGTTTTTCCATTCGTTGTTCATTTTCTTGTCGTAAGCGATTTTTTCCTGAAAGAGTCTTGTAATTTAATAGACTGATCGATCATAAAAATGATCACTCGCCGCAATGCGACATTGCCTCCACACAAAAAGCACACATATCGACGAGTAGATCGAAGGGAAGGGGGTAGAACGGCATATTGGTAACAGGAACAAATGTTACTGCCGAGCATACAACTGCTGGGGCGGTAAAGGAGTGCAGAAAAAATTTACAACAACAAGTTGAAGCGGCGCGATCAGTAGATCAGCGGACTGACTGGTTAGCTGCAAGCGACGGCTGGAGCTGTAGCTATGGCTGTGGCTGCGGCTGCGACTGCATATGATCATGTAGCAATAATATGCGTACAGATGTTTAGGCTGCAATTGGATCACTTCTGTTTCGGAATTAGATGATTTACGAGTGCCATTAAACGGAAACAACATAGCACAACATAAAGGCGCACACGCAATACAAATGTGCGTTTGTGGCACAGACGGACAATCAGCGGTTTGGAATCACTGACTAACAGTGCAACCAAATGATTGAGTGAAGTAGTGGCGTACGCCGGCGAAGGAGGCATTTCTTTGGGCTTGGCAATGCGCGTGTGCTTGCCAGAACTGCCAGAACTGATCGGTACTGTTTACAAGAAAATTCTGCATTTAGAGTTAGTATTGATTAGTTGCTAGTATGTAGTTGGTTTGGCTTGCGATTGGAATTTTCGAGTTCATGTTTGAATTTATGAGTCGATCAGTTAAATTCGATTTACATAAAAAATAGTTTCTTTTGAAATTTGGACTTTCAGTGCTTTGTTTGCGCCAAGCATCTGCTAGGCAGGTGCAGTAGCTGTGAGTAACAGTGAAAATAAATTGATTTGTCTGAGAAATTACTGCTCCAGTTCGATATGTAGTTTAAGTTATGATATGTTAGATTGTATGACTACAACTACTAGAAATATTTTGGAATTGAATCACATAATCGAAAAAATGCATTGAACTGATATTTTAATTTCCTATAGTTTACAAGGATAGCTGGAGGCGTGAGTTTTCGATATTGCTGCCGCAAAAAAAGATCAATCAATAGAATATTCATTGAAACAATTTCAACACCTTTTTTTGACCGGTTAAACTCCAAACAACTAGGAAAATGTGAACTCACAGACAAGGTGAAAAAGAAATCTTCTTCTTTGGCACTACAACCGTGGTTTGGTCTAGGGTGTTTCGGTTACACCAGGCCTTTTTGGAGGGCCGGGGAGAGGTCGCTGATGAAGACGAAGGCCGCTAGGAGGGCAAATCAAAAGTAAAAATATCCTCATTGTCTTTTTTGACATCAAAGGTGTCATCCCCTATGAAAATGGTCTTCCTGGACAAACCGCCAACGCCAAGTTTTACGTGGAAAGTCTCAATGGACTCAAACGAAGTGTCAATCGGGTCCGACAAGACAATGCAGTCGATTTGAAGTTGCTCCACGACAACGCTAAAATCGGAATCCTAATGCTTCCGCAGCCACCCTACAGCCCAGATATGACCCCCGTGCTGTTTTTTGTTTCCTTGCTCGAAAAGACGGATGAAAGGAGATCCAAGAAGCATGCACCCCGACTCTCAAGGCTATTCCGGAGAATGTGTTCCGTGACGCCTTTAATGCTTGGTAGCGCTGCATCAACGTAGAAGGAGCCTATTTTGAAAGTTTTTTTTAAAGAATTGTAACGATTGGTTCAATACATTTTTTTCAAATCGACTCAGTGCTATTACTTTCCGGAAAACCCCTGCATGGGTGGTTACGCCACTTGTACATTCGAAGTGCAGACAAGGTTCACACTAGGTCCTTCCACTGGCTGTGGGCGACCATGGTTCCATTGTCCATTCATGAATATCGAATCGAAGAAACCATTTGGAGGGGAGCTAACGAACACATTCGTTGGATTTTTATGCGCTTAACTACAAACGTGTCGGGGAAGAGACCACACAGAGAGTTTTCTATGACTTATTTAGTTTCAGTCAAAAATGTATAATATTGTTTCTGACAGTATTCAGATCTGAAACAAGACGATGTCAAATAATGATACCGGTAGCTTAGGTAAGGTTAGGTAAACACGAACACAAACAATTCCATTTCCATTGCTTGTCTGTTGCAATGCCCAGAACTACTAAGCACAGATCAAAAGGACCGCCGTATATCCAAAGAGCGCCTAAATTTATTGAGCTGGCTGATATCTATTCTTGCCAAATGGCCGGGATCACAGAGAGTGCGACTATCGAGATGCTTCAACTTTAATCTAGCGAAAGTTGGACAGTGAAGGAGAACTTTTCAAAAAATGTATTATCAAAAAATTATAAAACCCTGGCACCCATCCCTGTGCGCTCCTTAGGGACTTTATATAAAAAGATTAAGGTTAGAACCATCCATTGAAATGCAATAACTCCAATTCTTTTACCTTTGTTTAGTCACATTTTTTATAAGATGGATCTGGTCATGTCCGTCTGTCGGTCTGTTTATAGAACTGTCCTTTCGTTTTTAAAATAACGATCTGGAATTTTGCGCACTTCCTCTTTTCACTTAAAATTGCGCATTTGTCGTTGAGCCGCTGTATAAACTGCAGCCGCAGTAATACCAAAAGTTCCGTCAAGATCGGGAAGGATCTCTCCGAGCCGTTCGATACCAAACGGGGTTTCAGAAAAGGCGACTCCATATCATGCGACTTTTTCAATATGCTGCCGGAGAAAATAATTCGAACTGCACTTTTGAATAGAAAAAGCGCAGTCTGCTGCAAGAGTGTAAAACTGCTGGCGTAAACTGATGACATCGATATCATTGGCCATAACAATCGCGCCGTTAGTTCTGTTTTCTCCAGACTGGATATGGGAGCAAAGCAATTGGGTCTGATAGTGAACGAGGGCAAGACGAAATATCTCCTGTCATCAAGCAAACAGTCGTCGCACTCGTGTCTAGGCTCCCACGTTACTCTTGACAGTCACAATGCCGAAGTCGTATATAATTTCGTCTATCTTGGAACCAGCATTAATGCGAATTCAGCAAATTAAGAGACAGTGGCTAGGCTTGCTAGCTCATGTCATTCGATTGAATGAAATCACTTCAGTTCTGAGATTATTCGACGAAGAACCCGAGGCAGAGGAAGGAAAAGGAAGACCTCGACTTCGTTGGAAAGACAAAGTGAAAAAGGACCTGACCACATTTGGAATCTCCAACTGGCGCCAAACAGTGAAATGGAAGGACGACTGGCGCGCAGTTGTAAACCGCGTAAGTGGTGTCTACGTCAATAAGGAAGAAGAAGTGGAAGCATAAAGCTGCCACCGATCAAGCTCAAGTGTGAAATTTTTTTAATTTGGCATTGCTTGTACCGAAATTTGGTACACATTATTATCCAAGGCATTGCTACAATCTCCGAAGAGAGGTAATCCAAACTGAATGATCAAACCCAACTTCTTGTAAGAGCAACTTTTTTATTGACACGGTATTACGAAATTTTGCCGCCGAATTTTATCAAAGTCATCGCTACATTCTTCAAACAAATTGTTCAGATCGGACCACTCAGCACATAGCTGCCTTTCAAACTGATCAAGATCAAAATTTTTATAGCCAAGGCATCTGTGGGTAGTATTAAAGCTTCGGTGCCACCGTAGTTAACATGTTTTCTTGCTTCGGTTTAACATTGTTAGTTTTATATCAATTCTTTCACTATTTTGGCGACTATTTAGATTGCTAATACCTAGCCTTACCTCAGAGGCTTCTATTGTGCCACATTCAAGTGAGTAAACATTTTTGGTCATTATTTAAGCGCTTTCAATTTGAAGACTTTAATAGTAATACGATTATTATTTTCCCAAATAATTTTTCACTCTAAGCCAGCAGAGCGCATAATCGCACAGCAATTTTCCTGCCAAATACGCTTTGTGCAATACTTCAATTTAATTACAATAAAATTACTAATATTTTCATCGACATTTGTCGATAACCGTTCACATCACTGTCACGACCATGTCAATTGCCATTTCAACTCAAATTAGTAAAAACGCTTAACTGATGCAAGTACAACAACTGGCAAAGAAGCTAAGTGCAACAAAAACAACCAACGGCAATGTAACAAAATACAAATAGAAAGCAAAGTGCAAGGAAAAAGTAAAACAACCAGTAGAGGGAACACCATACAGCGGAGTTAGGAGGCAAAAGGAACTCAAAGGCTTCAAAGGCCGTAAATGTCGTTGTTGTCTGACGATGCCCTGTGCACCCATTAGCGATGTCAGTTCAATTACTGAAACGCCACAACCACTGCACCACGCCAATGCCACCATTCTGACCGAAACGTCGCAGTGCAGAGGTGCTGCTTAAGGTGCAGGAGCGTTATGGCAACAAGAAGTGCCCGCGCTTGGGCTCTCGAGGTAGTGGAGGTAATGGTTTTGATATTTGCAGCGATTGTGGTTGGGCGGAGGGCCCAGGCGTCAAAGGCACATCGTACACATAGTAGCACAAGGTAACCACAGCAACAGCAGCAGTCGAGTTAGGAAAAAAAAAATAAAAAAAAGAACACGCCTTAAAGAGCCGCAGAGCATTTTTGCAATCAGAAGCAAAACAAAAAGATGGAAAAGTGTTGTTGCAAAGGAGCTGAGCTAATATCAAAATGTTATTCACGCTTTGTTGTTAAGTAGTAGTCTTCGCTGTTGCTGCTGCTGTTGTTGTTGATGTTGTTGAGCTGAAATTGCTGCAGAATGTCGCTGATCGTGTAATGCAACACATTTGAAGGTTCGCCTCGCCTCGCTCGAAGCCAGCCACCGTATAAAAGTACAACGACGAAATTTGTTGCGCGCAAGCGTCGAGGGAATCGCTAGATGAGCCATGACGATGGCTCTGTTCCCCACTAGCAAATTACCAAAACCGAAATGATTACTGCAATTGAAACAATAACGAAAAGCGCTAAACATTATTACATATGTACATTGTTTTAGTCATTTGCACGTTCTGACCGCAGGGCATGGTTAGCAAATTAAATGCAATTATCCATGGCAAAAATGATGATCCTTAATTTTCTGAGGTTTCGCACTACGGAATTAGTTAAATTTAAATTTGCCCACTTTACAATATTAGTTGTAAATGCTGGTGTGGGAAAGGCAGTGCTTCATAGTTAAGTTGAGGGTAGCAATATCTCAAGATTTAGTAATAGTTGTGCAGTAATAATAATAATAATATGCCTTTGAACTTTCACTATTTCTAAATTCATTTGGTCCACTCGAAATCATTAGAGCTTTCACTCGTTTTTTTTTCGTAATGTGTTACTGTAAAGCTTTTGGCAAACCACTCTGAAAACTTGCAAGAGAAACGTTCCGTGAGATTAATGGGGTTTGGGGGTACTCTATCACTACGAACTGCGGAGGAATGGTTTCGTCGATTCAGAGCAGGGGAAAACGACACCATGGATAAGCCAGCCGGCGGAAGACCCGTGATGATCAATATCGATCAAATTATGGGAAACATCGAGTTAGACCGGCATGTGGCAACTCGTGACATCGCCCAGAAGATGGGAGTTAGTCACCAAACCATTTTAAACCATCTGCAGAAGGCTGGATACACAAAAAAGCTTGATGTTTGGGTGCTGCATGATTTGACGCAAAAAAACCTTCTGCGTCGAATCAACGTCTGCGATATGCTGCTGAAATGGAACGAAGTCGACCCATTTTTGAAGCGGATGGTGACTGGCGACGAAAAATGGATCACAAACGACAATATCGAGCGAAAACGAACGTGGTCGAAGGCCGGTGAATCGTCACAAACAGTGGCCAAGCCATGTTTTGCTGTGTGTTTTGTGGGATTGCGGGTATTATGAAGTTGCCGTCTAGATGGAAATAGATTATCGAACGAAACGGCGCATATTTGAACTAAATCCGATCATTGTAACACTTTTTATAAAGCATTGAATAAAGAGCAAAAAAGCGGAAGGGAGATATTTATTATCGAGCACAACTACGGTCTGGGCCGAGAACGGAAAATGTCCAACAGTTGTCCAGCCAATACCACGAATCACTGAAACATCATCTTCCTTACCAACGACATGAGCTCACCATTTTATTTGTTGCATTTGTATGTGTTTAACTTACAAGTGATTCAAGTAGAGGTACTTTTTCAATAGACTTTTTTTAAAAGATCACGCGTGTCAAGCTGTCATGTCATATTTTTCAGTATTGCTTGGCATTTCATGACAGAAAGACTTACGCTTGAACAACGTTGACATATCGTTAAACTTATTATGAATATTCACGTTTTGAAAAGATGAATTTTGTTCATTTTATCTTCTTCAAAGTAATCTCCTCCCGCTGCAATACGCTTATGCCAACGAATTTTCCAGTCGTAGAAATCATGGCACTTGAAAAAATCCTCCGTCGAAATAGCCATCAGAGCCGTCTTCGATTCAGCTTGCTTTCATAGCTTCAATTGAGCCGAAACTTTGCCCTCGGAGTGGTCATGTGAATTTGCTGAATAGCCAGAAGTTACACGAAGGTAAATCAGGCGAATGCGGTGGTTGCGATATTAGAAATGATCACGTATAATCAATTTTGACGTAAAATTTAGCATAAAAAACAGAACATCCGACACCTCTTAAATAGTTATCGAAAGCCTTAAAAAGTATTTTTCCGATTCCCTCCATATTTTCAGAGAATACTTCTAATATATTTTGCTTTAAAAAAATGTATAAAAAGAGTTTTTTTTATATTTTGACTATTTTTAACCCCATAAGATCTGGACTCATAATTCGATAAATACATATTGTGACAAAAAAACACCCGATAATTGTAAATAAAACGCCAAATATTTAATTATTCATCAGTATTTTTTATTTCGCCAAGTAATCCCCACCAGATGTAATATATAGTACTTATTCCAACGATTTTTCCAGTCCTCGAAATACTTTTCATAAACGCTTTTTGGAATGGCCTTCAATTTCTCCACCGAATTTGGCTTTATCTCTTTGTTTGACGGAAAAAGGATTCCACGGAGCGGCAATTTCTGTTTGGGGAACAAGAAAAAATCACACGGAGCCAAATCTGGTGAATATGGTGGTTAATCGATGGTGTTCATTGCGTTTTTGGCTTTGATAAAACAATCGTAGATCGATGCGAAAAAAATTCAGCTTTATTGGAATGAATCGAGCAAGAACGCGTTGCATACTCAAAAAATCCACCGAAATCATTCGAACTCGCGAGAGATGTCGAGCTCTCTTGCCATCTCTGGAACCAGCCTTGCTTGACGATTTTCAAGCAAGTGTCGTCAAAAATGGGACATCTCTTCAACGATCTCTTGACCGTTTTTAAAGGCTTTGTACTACTCGTAGGATTATGCTTAGTTAATCAGCATTCCGAGATGTACCGACTTAAGCAGCTGCTGTAAAAATTGGCGCGATATCCCATGTTTGGCATGGTAATTAAGAACAATCCCACCAACTTAGCCAAAGTTATATGCAATAGTTCCTTTTACTTCAAATCGTTGAATTTGCTGGATAAAAATTTCGAAAAATTTATTTTTATTTTACTGAAAAATAGGTCAAACTTGCGTCCTTCATAAATTAGTCCGTAGAAGTAGCATTCGATACATTGAAATGCTTTCAAGAACGTATAGTTTTTATGAGCATTTTAAGCAAGCGTTAATTTTACTAGGTAGTTCATGATGGAGGAACGTCATAAAGTGAACTCTAGTGAGAACATAACATATTTCATATTTGAGATAGTAAATCATTAAAACCAATCTTCTCCATGTTTTAGATAGGTTCTTATCTTTGATAGGAACAATTAACTGTGTAAAATACTACTTTGAAATATTTTGTATATATCGTCGGAAAACAGTATTCACTCATATGCTCATTCGTATGTTAATGCTACGATGCAAAAGAAGAGTAATCGTGATATTGTTTAAAATCTTAAATTGCGCCAAATCTTTGGAGATTAATGTCACAAAGGTTAAGTATATTTTTGTGAAAGCCACATATCATACTAATATACGTATTACTTAAAAAATTTGGGTACGGTCAAGGCCCAAATTTTATGAAACACTCGATATTTCTCAAACTTCTCGATAGATTCGAAATGGAATGAAAAATATGGGGTCAAAAAACTTGAAATCAGTTTATAGGTATCATTAATTCCATAGTCCCATAATGCCAATCTGCCATTAAATTTTCTACACGTATCATTTAAACCAGTCAATGTGATTTATTCTAATAAAACTAAATTGCAACATGCTAAGCAAATGATATGGTGCCAAATTAAGTGACTTATCCCTTAACCTTCTCCAAACTTAAACATTCCTGACTTGTAAAAAAAATATAAACTTGGACTTTGCTCTAATCTGATGGAAAAATATATGTCCTCAGAATTTAACGAAATCACGTCTATAGACATTGTCTCACCATTTCTAAATATTGCCAACATTGCGATCTTCGAAAAAAGTTGACAATGAAATGACAACGGCAACATAATAACTTCCAAACAAATCCGTCAAATGTCGCAGCTTACTGTCGCCACATAGCGGTTCAATACCTTTGATCTCTAATACGCGTACGAACGGAATTACATACCTACAGATTTATTCACCTATGCTCCAATGAAATCGCGAAGGTTAAGAGCTTATCAACGCAAGCTGTTTCCAAGCATGAGGCATGGTGAAAAAATAGCAACAATAACAATTGCAAGTAAATACACTTGTTTGTCAATTACGAGAAGCGAGCGCAAAACCTTCACTCGAATACATTTATAAACGGAAAAGAGACAGAAAAAATAAACGAGAATATCAAGAACACGGTAATTGCTTACGATCGTCGGCAACATTTTAACTTGTTTTAATGTAATTTATTAAACGACTCAATAAGATGAAATATATGCTGGCAATAAAAATTGATATAATACTTGGAATACGTCAACTTCCCTACTTCATTTGATACGCTTGTAGGTGCTTAAGCTCATTTAGAACTTCCTGCTTGCCGCCGGGCTCTGGCCTTGCAGCCCAACCGCTGCTGCCACTCCAGTCAGCCTAGTCACTCGTTTTTCAATTTCAACACAACGACTGCTCCAGCTCGACTGCATGTTGACTCTTTGTGCCTTTCTTGATCGCTTTGTGACATTTTTTCTTACGACAATTTGATTCCGTTTGTTTTTTGCTCTGCGCTCTCATTTGCTGACGGCGCTTCGCTTTGCTCTGATCATTAAATGTTTCATTTGTCTCAATAAATTCTTTGGTAATAAAGCAGGTTGATACTTTCTGTTGCTTTTGATCGCGTGCGACGCTTATTTTGCACGAGATCACGAGATCAGTACACTGATTGAACTTTACTATTTTGTAAGTGCGTTATAATTACATTCAATATATAGTTATGATGGAAAAGTTTTTTATTATAGAATTTTAAATTTCAATAAAATGAAATTTCTTCACAAAACAAACATATAACTTTTAGAATTTTTCAAAATATATTCGCTCAACTATGGTACTATAGTTTTCCACGAATACTTTGAACTTTTCGTACTAACTGATATTTAGGTTATTATAAAAGCAATCTAAGGGTCAGATATCAATACATTCGGTTTATGTGGTATCACAGCTTTTAATTTTTGGTTGGTATGTTTAATTAACGTTATTGCAACACAAGTAAAAAGTGCATAAAATAGTGTTATTATTCCAGTATCCTGCCTAATACCTGGGAATGTACCTAAATGCATATATTTTATGGAAACGTTAAAGGTCCTTAATGCTCTGGAAAGTAATTCCGAGAGGAACGCTTCTCAGTGCAGGGTTGAATGTGCACCGAAAGAAGGATATAGCAAAAAGAAGAAAAAACATTAACTTTGACTGCACCGAAGCTATAATACCTAATACACATAAAAATGTTTCCATATAAGAACATGATTTTGGTCGGTCAGTTTATATGACAGTTCTATGAAAAAGATATCTTGTCAAACAAAAAAGTTTTCTATACAACAAATTAATTCCATTCGATCAGTTTGTGTGTCATTATATTATGTAGTGGTCCGATATCGGAGGTTCCGATAAATTTTCAAAAACTGAGGAACACCGATATTTCCCTCTAGTTGTTACAAAAGTTATGGTAAAGTTAATACTGCAATGGGTAAAAATAATAAGAAGATTAAAAATTCCATTCGTCGAAATATTTCTTTTCCATGTTGGTATGACTGCCAGTGACATCTCTGCCACATGTGACATCAGAATAATCATTAATGTTTGGTATACGCTTATCTTTCTAAAATACATAAAGTGCATTCGGCGATTTTTGCGATGAGTGAAATTATTTAACAAAGAAATTCCATTAAATTTTTGTTACCGAAACGTTCAAAATATTAGCAATGGCCTTCCGTGATAATTGTTTGTCGTGAAAAATTGTTTTTTATTGGTACAAATCATTCAAAGAGGGTCGAGAACGCGTTGACGACGAGCCAGGTCCTGGACGGCCATCAATATCAATCTATGATCAACACGCCAATAGAACAAAGGAATTATGGGTTGAGAATCGACGATGGCATCGTAGCAATATTAGAAGGATCAGTAAAAACTATTTCTAAAGATCATATAGTCGGCATACGCTAAAAGCTGTATACTCTTATAGAAGATTGTACTTGCTCGATTAAGTTTTAAACCTCAAATTATTTTCTCCAGCAGCAGATTGAAGAAGTCGCACGATAGGGAGTCACCTTTTTTGAAACCTCGTTTGGTGTTAAACGGCTCAGAGAGGTCCTTTCCGATCCTGACGGAGCTTTTGGTATTGTTCAACGTCAGTTTATACAGCCGTATTAGTTATCCAGGGGGATACCAAATTCAGACATCGCGGCATAAAGGCAGCTCCTTTTCTTGCTGTCAAAAGCAGCTTTGAAATCGACGAAGATGTGGTGTGTGTGATTCTCTAATCCTTGGTGCCTTTATCACGGGCATCATCAAACGGGGGGTCTCTCATCCAAGGCTGTTTTCTTCTTTTCATTGGTAGTGTTTTTAGCGGGTTCCAAAACCAGCGCACTAACCTATGGATAGATGGTTCGCCTTCGCATTTTAGCTCGCCTTCAAACGGATGTTTTCTGGCTACCCAGAGGATAGGTAGGTAGGTAGGTAGGTAGGAGTGCAGCCCTATTGGGCTCAATTAGCACTGATGTGCCATTTTGATACACTATTCGTAGAAACTCCTGTGTCTGCTATTACGTTTCACCTACTCTCTACTCTCTTTGAGATTTCAATGAAACTACTTATGTCCGATATGCTTTAGGTGGAAATCCATTCAAGATTTGGTGCTTGGTGGATTCCGAGTGATTTGTGTCGGATCTGTGCTAGAGCTGGGCATTCGCAGAGAAAGTGGAAGATTGTTTCTTTGTTCCATGTTACTCCGCAGCCACGGCAGATGTCGTTGTGGGGCATACCCATTTTGGCCGCATGTTCCCCAAATGGTCAGTGCCCCGTTGTGGTAGCTACCCAGAGGATACTTGGTCTAGAACCGGAAGTCGTGACCCGCTTGAGCTGTATTTAAAAAGAATCGTTTCTGGCCAATCCCAAGGGAATGGGAGTCCGAGAACTTTCCTCACTTACGTGAACTTCTAAACATGACTCTATTGCTATTCAGCAAATTCAATTGACCACTCCGGGGAAACCGTTTTGAATCAATTGAAGACATTAAGCGTAAATCGCTATGCGTATTGAAAACTATTCCGTTAATTGACTTTAATAACGTTTCTAGGATTGCAAAAAACTTTGGCACAAGTGTATCGTGGCCAAAGGGATTACTTTGAGGGTGACGACATAGATTTTGAAGACGAAATTAAGAATTTTAAAATTATAAACAAAGCCTTAGAATTTTTTTCGTCCATAATTGTGTATTACATTTTAGTATAAACGTTTTGTCGAACTATTTTAACCACCTAATGTCCATTTGGGTAACATTTTTAATTAAACAAAGAAACGCATAATCATCACATTTAATTTACATATCTGCTTTGTGTATTTTTTTTATATTTTTTTTCCTTTAAGGAAACCACGCAAAGAAGCAGGTACGATAATGGAGTTATTAAAGCGGAATGCTTAATACAAATATTTCTTCGCTTGATGTACGCTTGGTTTAAATAACAGATAATATCTAGAGAGAATCATTAAAATATGACTAATGTGGAAAAATATAGCAACACTGTTGCTAATATTATGTGATTAAGCCAGCTCCACCCACTGTGATTATCTCTCATATAAAATTAAATTTAATCAATTATAAACTATATCTGGATACTTAAATCTGGACTTGTATTTATGTGTAACTTAGCATGGCATTATATAGCACAATACTGCATAAACCAACTATTTATTTTATTTTCATGGCGCTTGTTAGGTAATTAGCTGTAATCAGCATTACGCACACGTAATGGAATATATATCGCAAAATTACGGCAACCACTTGTAATCTAAGCCTGGTCTACTAGTATGCTCATTTCATTTCCCACTTCAACATTTGTAACGGTAAATTAGACCGAGGTGCTGTAACACAAGCATTGGATCTAATAATTAGCCAGAGTGATCTGCGTTACTAACGCACATAAATATCGGCAAATAAGCGCATTTATAATTGTTTAATTTATGCAGAAGTACAGATATACAAGTATATAAACGTTTATTAGAAAATGTATAAATAAATAGTAAAATTGCGTTAGATTCACAGTTGCGATCTGATTGTGGTCGACGAGTGGAAAAAATATGCGCAAAAAAAATAATAAAAAAAAAAAAATAATAAAATAGTCATTGTTGTAATTAAAGCAAAAGCTTTGCATGGCAACCGATCATTACTTTTAAGTGTGAATTATATACAATTTTTATATTAAGTAGTGAGTAGTGAAAACTTGCTTTTTTAAAATAAAAAGGTACGCCTGCGTAGCGACTAGCTAGCAAAGTTGCACCTATAGCGAATCGGCACGATAATTACGTTGGAAGAATAACACCAACAATAGCCTTATAGTATGAATAAAAGACTAATCAAGAGCGAGCAACATTACAATTGCGTATCGAAGGCATGTGTTGGGCGCCTTGCTGTGTGTTGCCAACATTAGCGAATTGGTGCAACCAGCAGCCGCGGCTTACTAACCGTTTGCCCAGCGGCTGGGAGTTAGCCGGGCCGGCATTTATAATTGGCACTTTGGTGGCGACGGCATATTTGTTGCCAGCAACTGTGTTACCGTACTTTGTTGTTATAACCAACGAAGCAGCCAACCAGTCCAGCGAACAGCTTTAAAACATTTTTGAATTCTTAAATGCAGTTTCAATTTAATTTCCATTTTCAAACCATTCATCGGTGAATTGTTATTTGTTCTTTGTTGCTCTTTCATTAGTTGCTACTACTGGATTTTTAAGCAAAAAGTACATCCGCATGTCTAACTGTGCATTTATAGACATTATATTCTCTTTAAGTGCCGTTTAGTTTAAGTCCGCTTAATACATTTTCTCTCTTAACTGTAATAGTGAAATAATTTTAAATACTTATTAGTTACGGTATTAAATAAAAATATCGGATTATAGTAGTTCAGAATAATGAAGCGAAGTAATATCGGATCGGTTTTTCTCGCTTTGTTCCGTCTGACCGAAATTGAAAGAATACAATAGAAGAAACTAAGCAAATGAAGGCGCAATACATGTAGTTCTCTGTAGTGAGAAGAGCCTTGACAACCAGTGACAATTTATTATGCTAAGGAGAAATACTGTTTAGTTATCGCTTATAACAAACCTAATGAAAATACCTCAAACTGACTTAATGAGTTGTACTGGATTCTGAGTCTTACCACATTGACAAATTTCGAATACGTTTAATGTCTTCAATTCACTCCAAACGGTTTTCCCGAACGTCCGTTTGAGTTTGCTGAATAGCCAGAATTCACACGGAGTGGCACGATATTGGTTGAAAATTTGGCGAAAAGCTCACGAAGAATCAATGCAGTACGCAACGGTTTAAGATCCAAGAGTTTTCGGCCCATAATTCCGGTTTTTTTTTTTGTAGTTTTCTCTGTTGACAGTTTGATAATCGATTTTTGACTTGCTTCGACGTTTTTTCGGCTTCGGCTTACCTTTATCACCATATTCGCCCGACTGATCGTCTGTTTTCCTTTTTTTACGTGGCGGGTTTCAAACCCAGCGTACAACCCTGTGGAGGGAATGTTTCGCCTTCTCACTTTAGCTCGCCTTCAAATGGATGTTCTTTGGCTAGCCAGAGGATACTTGGTCTAGGACCGGAAGTCGTAAACTTCTTGAGCCTTATGTAAATGAATCGTTTCTGGCCACTCCCAAGTGAATGGCAATCATAGAACTTTCCTCAATTGCGTGAACTTCTACACATGGCTTAATCCTCTAAAGTAATTGGTGTTATGGTTTTCACAGTTAAAGGCGGCTGATACTATACAGAATCATTAAAGTTTATTGGAAGTATTTAGTTCTATATGATGAGAAGAAGAAGAATTCTATATGATTGAACTGAATATGAATATATGTATGTATTTAAGATACTGCTTCAGGAAAGAAATGTCTTCTTTTTGTAATTTTTTTTTTTGTAAGAAATATTCCAATATTTTCCTTTCGACCTTAAACTAAGTCTCGCTTAGTTGCACACCATTCCTCACTATGTACATTTCGCCCTCGGAAGATGCACTCTAATAACTGTAATGGAGTTCCACACCCCCCAATGTTACTCATAATTGGATGCGTGTCTATAATATGCTGCCTAATTAGTCAAGAGGCGTACATTTTTACACGATACACTTAAACGACTATGTTTATGCAAGAAGGTATTTATTTAATCTTTATACCACCAGGGGTCCGTGACTGGCTGCATAAATACATAAGTACACATGTATATGCCAGTGGGTGCAGTGAAATCGCAACCAACATATGGAACGTCACTCAATTAAGCACAAAATCCATGAAACATTAATACTTTTATTTTCTACGACTGCATATCCCCATGTATGTGTGCGTGTAAATATAATTAAATATGCATAAACTCCAGGCGCAATTCATAAGTAAGTACTCTCCACATTAGCCGAGCAGACACATGTGCCACGCCACGCAGTCAATTTGAATTTGCTCCGGCAACCAGCAGCCGTTGCAGTAGCGCACTCATCGTTTTGTCTTCCTTCCTTCCGGTTTTGGTGAAATTCAGTGAAGCAATTTCTATGCGAATTTATTTCGTATGAAGATTTATCGCGATTTTAGACAGCACTGGCGACACCTGCCAACGCCTACGAATGTAATTTATGGCGTCGAAATAATAGTCTCCGCTACACACCTACACCTACAGCCATACATATATACATGTGTGAGTGAGCAAGTGTCTGTGGCAAAATTTGAATTTTGTGTTTGCACTTTCCAGCATTCGAGCTTACGAATTATTTTCACGCGTCTCTTTTTTTCTGTGGCACACACTCCACCAAACTTTGGTTCATTTGAGTACATTTACAGTAAGTTTGTCGCTTTCAATATTTATTTTATTTGTGGCAAGCTAGGATAAAAAAATATTCTGCCGCGCATCATCAGCTTGTAGCGCGGCAGTTCGCCGATGGCAGCTGGCAGCAGAGACAAGCGTAACGACGACTGAATGCAGCGAATGAACCGGTGAGTGAGTGTGTGTGGGTGGCATTGTGGGTGTATGTGCGCGAAAATGTGGTTGTATCAGCATAATACCATATACTTTGGTGGCAACTCCACTTGCTGTACTCATGTGTCCATCCAGGAGGCGGCTGTGTCAGCTTGACTTGACGTGGCTCGCCTGTTCGCCAGCATATTAGCATCTGAAATGAGACAATTTAAGTCAGTTTCGAATTTCGGGAGTTGCAATGTGGGAAGTATGAAGTCGACATTTTACTGTAGCTACCATGATCTCTTTAACTGAGTGGCAAGAGTGAGTAAAAATCATATTTATTTAAAACCCGATCGGAATGCTTCGTCCTGGGTGTATAGATTGATTTGTAACCAATGCAAGGGTACACAGAAGAGGTCCTAAATATATTGTTATTCACTTTTGTGGATGTAGTTTTTGACCATCTCATTTTCAACCATCTCCAATCTTCAACTGGTGGAAACATGTTAGTTAATACCAGTTAATTATAATGAACTTTTAGTGTTCAGCTTCACTGAGATTTTTTCTGGATTCCAATATATGTATACTTTTTGCCTTACCTTATCCTTTAAAATTATATTATTTTTGAATGAATTGTTATTGGTTTAAGTTCTATCTGATATTAAGTTTTAAAATTAAATGATATATAGAAGTAACAGTCGGACTAAAATGTTTTTTTGAAAAACTCGGCTTTAGTATTTGACACATATAGTAGGTCTCACCGTAGATGATTTAACAACTTTTTCACACCTATTTTGTCATAAAAAAAACTTATACTTTTCAAAATTGGTCGTTAAATTTATCTTGTTTATTTATTTTAGCGAGAAAAATGCCGCTGGGTCAGATCCGGAGTAATTCGAAGCCCAATGCATGTATGTAATTTTGTTATTGTTCCCACTGACTTGTAAAGCAATGAATCGGTCCATTGTGATCAACCACTTTACGCAGATAGCTCATTGCTCCATCCTAAGATACAAGAACAATATGTCCAACACGTTCATTCGGTATTTGGAAAGTGTCACTTGCTGCGAAAAACCTAATTTTTCAAACATTCAAAATCATTTTATTTCATAGTTTTGGCTTTTCGACCGGAACAGCTCCTTTACGATACTGGGTTCTTCGTTTTTGGTGCTAACAAACTCAGAAAACGTTCCTGACCAACAACTCTGGCCTGGCCACCGTTTGCGCTGGCTCACAGTGATTCGATCACGATCGATGATAATCAGACGCGAGATCATAGTAGGGCACCGGTTACGGGACATTCTTTTCATATGCCTAAGATACGTTATGAAAATGAGCGAAATCGGACAATAACTACGCCTACTTTCCATATAGTACAATTTTAAATTCCACTTGATTCGTTCAGTTTCCAGTACACAAATCAGGAAGCAATTAATATAACGGGATTAAACATAGCGGTATTGGGAAAAAAGGTAAAATTTGGTCGATACTAACCCAACTTCCATATACTATTTATAATGGCTTTCGTTTTTCTAAACAACTTTGTGTGTCTGTTGGTACATGAGTTATATATATTATGATTATATATAAAATTGCTTGGATTTCGATCCTGAGATTGACGTTTAACACCATATAGTATATCCCTGGCTTTGATTCTTGTAAGTTGCAAGAGTATAAAATGTTCAGTTGCACCCGAACTTAGCCCTTCCTTACTTGTTTTATTAATATTTTCAATAATTAGCACATAAATTATCGGAACGGAATCAACGAAAACAAAATGGCACGTGATTGTTTCCAACAATGTCAGAATCGCAAATACTATTCACAAATTTAGCCTTTGTCTAAGAAAAACTGTAAAATAAAGCATATTTTCTTATTGCTGGTGTTTTTCTTTGAAAGTCACTGAAACAGTATTGAGGCAAGCAACTGTCTGAAAAGCCTTTTTAGTATGAAAGCTTCTTTTTGTAACAGCATATAGAGTTACTCAAGATATCGCCTAGTATGTATAGAAAGCCATCTAATAGAAAAATAATAAATTTATTTTTTATGAAGGAATCTCCTACAGTTTCTCGAAATAATTCGTTGCAGAAGCTGCGTTGGAGCTACATGTTGTCAAGATCAACTTTTTCCAATTGCGGCCACAAAAAGTTGGTTATCATCTAGAACGCTCTCCACTGATAGTAACGGTGTCACAAGCCTCATTTCGAAAGAAGTACGGACCGACAATGAATTTTCTTCGTACCGGGATCGACAGTTTCGTTTATTTACCGCACCACTCATTCATGAAGAGGATTTCCATAGACAAATCGTTATCGTTTTCTAGTTGTTTCAAAGCAAAATCAGTAAATTTACGATGGTAGCTTTAGTTCTTGAGGAAGAACAACTTTATATGGATTCAAGACCAGATCCTTTCTCAAAATCCTCCAGGTTGTGGTTTGAGATAGTCCCAAAGCTTAAGATCGTATTGGAATTGACAAATTGCTCTTCAGCAACACATGCCTGAACGGCAGCAATAGTTTCATTACTTCGAGCTCTTCTTTGTCTCTTTGGCATGTGAACATTATGCAAAGAATGTGTACGGTCCAAATTCGCAATAATTCGACGGATAGCGAGCACAGGTGGACGATTATTACGACTATTAAAGGGCAAAAACGCACGAACAGTTGCAATTGAAAAACGATTATTTTGATAGTAAAATTGAGTAATTTTTAAACGTTGTTCTTGCGTATATCTTTCTATGATGGAATTGTAAGTATTACTGAATACAACAAAAATTACAAATTTACATATCAAAATGGCCGGAACGACACTTAGAAATCATATCGTCCTTATTGGATAAAGCGGTACTATTCTAAGACGCCTCGAAATTTATAAACAGATTTATATCGTGATATTATTTTCCCTAAAATTGTCAAACATTTCTCTTGTTACTTATAAAAATCTGATGGGTGGTGACTTCTCCATTTATAAATTCTGTTTGTTAGTCACTCAAAAGTTGGTTCACGTTTATGCAGAATATTAGAAAATAGTTTATGGCCTATATTTATCATTTTATGGACTATACTTATTAATGTATTAATTGGGCAGTAGTTTTTATTAGAATTCATCTACTTATTTGATCAATGGGTATATTGTTCCGTTTTCCCAATATCTTGGAATGCTTTCTAGTTTTCACGCATGTTGAAGAATATTGAAGTTATGGCGGTAGGAAACGCTGTGTCCAAGGTTCTCATAATTAAATTTCAACTTTCTGTTTGATGTTTTTATATAACTCGGTTAAATTATGCATTTATATAATTTTAGAATACATTTTCAAAGCATATTTTAATTTTGAAGAACATTTGCAGAAATTCTGAATATTTTCCGAAAGAGCGATTTGCAAGTAAATATATGTAAACATGTTAAGAGAGCAAATTAACACCGAAACACTACATATAAATATAGAAAACGTTCTAAGTTCGGCAATATAATGTACACCCTGATATACAAAGAAATAAACACTACGAACAGCAGTAATCACAAAAATTACATCGTGATGTTAAACTGCAAATTTGAAATGTACAAAGTTCGCCAGCAATTTTCCACATGCACACACAATTTTCAAAATAACAACATAGCAACAACAACAACTCAACTCAAGCTACATAAACACGGTACTAGCATGCAAACAAATCGCCAGCATGCGCCCCCAGTGACTGCAATGAAAACAAGAAAAGTGTTTGAGAAAATGCGGCACAGCAACGACGTGGGCCAACAAGCGCGTCGCGTCTAGCCCGACAATGCGCCGGCCGACGGCCTACGAGACCGGAGTAAGTGGAAGTAAAGTAAGAGTATTCGCACAACAGCCAAATAGTAGGTTATAGGATAAGACGAAGCAGTGTAGGCACAACAAAGTGGCCAGCAAGTGAACGCGGGTCGCAGGGCTCGCGATCTAAATTGTTTCGTGTGCAAGAAAATTAGTTTCAATGCGGACAAAAATAAAAACAAAAGCAAAAAATGTTCAAAAAATAAGGCAAAAATGCAAAATAATAACAAAGATAGCGAGTGGCACAAGCACAGTGTCGTTGCGGCAGTTGGGCATTTAATGCAGACGATGCGGAAATTCTACCAGCGTCGTAACATACACCAACACACACACACCGACACCAAGTATGTCGGAAACTAATCAAGCGCTGAGCAAAATCCAATCGCGAAAAGGGCTAAGAGCGAAATTCCACCGAAAATAAAAATAAAAATTAGGTTCTACAACAACAAATGGCGGTCATGTGCTCGTTTATGCTCGCATTAAGCGA
Source organism: Bactrocera zonata (assembly GCA_037783105.1). NCBI lineage: Eukaryota > Metazoa > Arthropoda > Insecta > Diptera > Tephritidae > Bactrocera > Bactrocera zonata. The sequence goes on along the minus strand of JBAWJQ010002079.1, from coordinate 135,081 downwards.
TAAGCGTTGGCTGAAATGAGCGCGTCTGGCAAAATAAAAGACTTAGGCAACGAACCCGAGGAGCGGCACAAAGGGCTTAATTGTTGCACAGTTGTTGTTGCATGCGCTCGTTGCTCCAACCGCCTGCGGGATGTGCGCGCACAGCGGCCACGGTTGACTACCGACAGCTGCCGCCGAGTGTGCGCACACTGCGCGCTTGCCACATTCTACAATGTTGTGCGTTGTTATTTTGTGCTCCACTTCAAATGTGCGGCTAATAAGTATGGCTTAGTTGAAAACACTTCAATAGCAGTGCCAATCGTCGGTGCTGCTCTTACTTTCGCTGTTTAATTCTTTTCCAGACTTCTCCCTTAGTATTGTATCTTCAACTGTTGATTATTTAGGCGGTCGCACGTCAACATCGACAGCCAGCCTGCCAACAAGTGGTGGCTGTTCTTGAACTTAAAATTTATTATTTATTTTTCTTTGCTTCCACAAATATTGCTGTTTACACTATCATTTCCTCTCTCGTCTACGCTTTACGCAATTCCGCTTGCAGCCAACAACAAAAACGACGTCCTTCTTCCACCTTCCACTTGCACATTGCGATTCGTAGAGTAATTACTATAATTAGCTTCAAGGTAGATTTTCCAAAATGATGGTGCCTGCGCGCAAACCAGCCACCATTGACCAACCAACAACTCAAGCGCTGCACCGGCCAGTTGCCACTTGCTTTCGCTGCTTCAATTAGTAAAAAAAGGTAATATTATGAAGAAAGTAACTAAAACTTGCAGGCACAGGGTATTTTGTTGATTATTTGGCATCGTCTGCGCCATGTGTACTTGTACTGTTATATGTTTGTAGCAACAAGAGCAAAACAAACTCGCATGTTCGGCCTAAAATTCAAATCGTCCAGTTTACTCGCCAAAACCTGCTTACGGGTTTCTTGTTTTTGTTTTTTTCAACAGTTATAGATTTTGAGTTTTATTTTCATTACTATAGCCCTTGAAGTTATCATGTCGTATATTTGTTGGTGTTTTGTAGTTCCTATATTTTCGAGCCTCTGATATTTGTTAGAAAAACAGGAGTTTTCCCTTATTACCCAAGAAGCGATTGGCATACGAAATACTTATTAATGTTGGCCGGAACTGGGACGGAACCTAAAGATCTTCGTGCTAACATTGCATGGATAATAACTCAAATAAATAAATAATATTAAAAACCAGTAGGAAAAATGAAATTCGGGTGTAACAAAAAAATTTCATTGTAGTGCAACATGCAATCATCAAAGTCAGGAAATACTCATAGCTGATGGCACAGCTTTATTTCAAAACATGCTGCGAAATATTTCAACATTTATTGTTCTGTGTAATCGTTTATTAATAAAAAACAAATTCAGTATCTAATAAACTCATATTAGACGTTATGTTCTTAGTTTCATTAATATTTTTTACTTCCCTCAGCGAATAATAACCATACCTTAAATGAGACATACAAGGTCTATAGCAAAAGAAACAGGACTGTTAAAAAAAAAACAACAAAAAATTAATATTTTTCAAAAGTTATATTTTTTTTATTCAAAGTAGTTTTCCTTGTGCTTCGATACAACGTTTAGCTCGGTCAATTAGTATTTCAAATGAGTGTTTAAGGCCATTTTTCGGAATGCTCTTGAGAATATCGGTCGTCGCCTTTTGGATAGCTGAAATGTCCTGAAACCAGTGTCCTTTCATCAGCAAATGAAGTTTTCCAAATAGGTAAAAATCACAGGGTGCCAGATCAGGGGAGTAGGGTGAGTGCTTAATGGTTAATATGGAGTTTTTTGTCAAAAAATCAGTGACCGATCTTACGGCGCATTATCGTGCAACAGGCGGCAGGACCCTGCCTTACGCGGCACGGTATTGTGGTCGAGCACGACGAATGCGTGACAAAAGACGCTCCATAACACCAAGGTAAAACATAGTATTAATCGGTTGGCCAAGTGGGACGAACTTTCGGTGTACAATACCCTCGGAATCGTAAAAACAAATCAGCATTGTCTTTATTTTTGATTTCTGAAGACGACTTTTTTCGGTGACTTCTGATCGTCACAGAGGTCCTCACGACCTTCTTGGAATCGCTTAAACCACTCATGCACATTACTACGAAATAGGCACTGATCACCATATACTCTTTTCATCATTTGAAATGTTTCAGTACACGTTTTCCCAAGTTTAAAACAAAATTTAATATTTGCTCTTTGTTCAAAATGCATTTTACGACCGATGACCAAAAGCTGCTGCCACCTTTTGATCGATAACATCGTTTGTAGTTATCCAATTGTCTTAAAATTTTTACGAAATGTCAACAAGAGATGAGACATTTTATTTCACATACCCACCAATAGGTGGCGAAACCAGAAACAGTTATATTTAAAAAGTTCTGTTTCTTTTGCGACAGACCTTGTATGTTATGTACACTCAGCTGAAGAGACTTGAGTTGTTGTGAAAAATATTAATAAAGGTTTGATAATTTTTCCTATAAGAGATAAGATGTTTAGCCCAAGAGCTACGCCGAAAGCACTTATATTCATCGCTAAACCTTATTTAATTTATAGGAAAACACGTCGGCTTAGTTTAAATAGAATATCACACATTTTACCTACCTAAACTGTTTAAAGTCAGGTGGAAAAATCGGAAAAGAGTATAAAGGGTAAATTGGAGACCACCAAAAGCCTGTGCTGATTGCACCAACTTTTGACATTGCTCAGGTATACTTGAGAACTTTTCTCCAAACGATTTTACAAATTTAAAACTTCCAAAATAATCATATGTAGTATACTGGAGTTATGGTAATTCGTAGACATTTTTTAATATAATTTCGACATTTAACTATTCTATATGCAATATTATACAGTTAGTTATTGTAACTAAGATGTCTTACTTATTAACCTATATGTTATATATACTAGGGTGATTAAAAAAAAAAATTTTTTCCGTTTGGTACTCGGAAAAATAGGTTCCTAGACACCTCTAAGAAAGCTTATCCAAGCATGAGTTCTAGATTGTAACGGGAAGGTCCTCCTACATACAGTTTTCTGTTTTTTCTTATTATCAGATAGAAAAATTTATATCTCGCTTCCGACTACTTGAAAAAATATCTTGTTCCTTAGATTTTGTAGGAAATTGAATGCTCTACAAAAAAGGTCTCCACGATTTTTTCGTAAACCCAATCGTTTAAAAGATATTAACGGTTGAAGTCAGATTATTTTTGAGAAAATTTTTTATTTCTTATGATTTTATAACTGTGATTAAATTGAAAATTGATTTTTTATTTATACTTCGTGTGTTTTTCGAATCGGTAAATTTGTTTTCTGTACGTTAGTAGTACTGTTAGTGATACAATAGATCTTATCGATTTTTACTATGTTTGAATTTATAGAACAAAGAAGTGTGATAATGCACCATCCTGATTTACCTTCGTGTAACTTCTGACTACTCAACAAATTGACATGACCACTTCGAGGACACCATTTTGACTCAATCGAAATTATAAAAGCTGAATCGAAGAAGGCTCTGATGACCATCCCAACGGATGATTTTTCCAAGTGCTATGATGGCTGGCATATCGTTGTTGGCATAAGTGCATTGCGGCGGCAGGGGATTACTTTCAAGGAAATGAAATGGACAACATTCACCTTTCAGTTTGATCACACAACCTAAAGTTTCCAAACCTTTTATTATGCATATGGAAGCTAGAGGAAGTATTGAACCGTTTTTGTCTATTTTTGGCTATACTACATACTACAAGGGTTGCTATTAATATTTCGGGATTGGAAAACAAAAATAAATATAAATACTCAAAAAATACTTTATTCTTTCTCATTTAAGATCTAAAGTATATACTTTTGCATACGTTTGACGCAACTATACATTTTTGGTTCCCTGATTGAAGTATCTCTAAAACATGTTCTCTTCATGTGTCTAAAAAAGTTGACCTCTGAGTTTATCTTTTACGTACGGGAATAAAAAGAAGTCATTTGGGGCCAAGTCAGCATCATGCGGTGGATGATACATAAAGTCAACTTTTGACTGCTCAAAAATATAGTATTTCCAGTCTATGTGCGAAGGTTCGAATTGTCGTGTTGCAGAGTTATCCGTCTTTAGCAGTCGAAAGCAGATTGAAAGTGCTTCAATCGCGAACAGCTTTTGTAGGATTCGGCCCATCTTGAAACACCCATACAGTCTACTGCTGTTTACTTTCCGGATCGTACGCATAAGTTCATTATTCACCACCTATCAAAGCACCGCTATAGTAACATTTCTCTCGAATCATCGACACGAGCATTTTTTCAGCGAATGACAAATTGTGTGGGATCCAACGAGTACAAATTTTATTTAATGTTAAATGTTATTGCATTATTGAATGTATATTGATCCCACTAATGCTTATAGTTGTCTCTATCCACCTGCAGGTCACATGTAGATCTGGCAACAACAGTTTGCGCACAGCTTCTGAAGAAACAACTAATTTTGGACGACTTTTACGAAGTCCGTCTTGGAGGGATCTTTGACATCGATTGAATTCGCCATACCATCGATAAATATTGGTCCTCGATAGTGCTTCATCGGTAAAATTTGAGTTAAGTTTATCGATTCACCATTGCTGAGCTTACGAGCACGAAAATGTTCACGATTTAATTTTATTCTTCGCCGAGATGAATATTTTAAGTTACCGTGTACAACACAAATTTCAAAACATTAAAACTGTCAAAATTTACGATAAAGTTGTGAGTTGTCAGATTGTAACACTAGGGTTGCTAAATTTCAAAATATAAAAAGCAACCTACACACTAACAGAAAATAAGCTCCTTGAGTTACATTATGAATGCTTACATACCAACATTCAAAATGTAAAGAGTAGTAGAATCAAACGGATATTAGATAGATATATTTGGTCTAAGAATACAGAGATACATTGTTGTTAGAAAAACACGCCTTTCAATTTCATTAAGACAACTGATATATTACCCGATTTAAATGGTACAGAATCAACCGGAATTTCGAAAATCGTTAATTTGGGTATATGAAGCCTAATTGAAAGTTGATTCGATTCAACCCATTTTTGACATTAGGACATACTATTATTGGAACGAAGTTCCTTACGGCAGGCTTGCAGAAGATAGGATTTTGCTGCGGGAGCTAACTGAAAAAAAAGTGATAGTAAAAACCGTAAGAAACAACCCGTAAGAAATATCCGTAAGAAATAACCCGTAAGATCGCTAGTTATAGCCTACTTTTAGGTCTTGCTCTATTATAGCTCTATTATATCATTTGTAATAACAATTGATAATTTAAAACAAAAAAATATTTACCAATTTTTACTTATTTTTTGCATACAAAAAAATTTCACTTTGAACAAAATATTAAAATTTCATTGAAGTGAAATGTATTAGTATGGCCACAACGATATTGTGTACATGCAAAATGAACAGCTGTGTTGTCTTGTGTACATGCCGGCCATGCTGCACTAAATATGTTTATGGGGAGTTGAATTGTTGCATATTTTTTGGCGCAGGCTTTGAGGAAATAACCCGTAAGAAAAAGACTGTAAGATCGCTAGTTATAGCCTACCTTTAGGTTTTGCAAAATAGTTAGGCATGAGAATCTGTAACATTATTGTGTATGCAAATTAGTTTTGAGTGAAGTGCGGAACACATAGAGCGCGACAGACTGCGAACTACATCTGCCAAATATTAAAATACAGACGTTCTTATGGACACCGTTATTTTGACAGTTGCACGAATACACGACTGCAGGCTGACAGTTGTCGTTCCCGCTAGCTTGAATATTTCCTATATTTGCCAATGGCAATAGGACGACAGTAGAGTTGACAGTAGAATGGAAGATAGAAAGAGGAGGTAGAGTGGTGATGTCACCTAATATGTAAAATGTAAAATTATTCACAGGTCTAACAAACTTAACGTTATTTTACAAATAAAAGCATAAAATAGCTCTATTATATCATTTGTAATAACAATTGATAGTTTAAAACAAAAAAATATTTACCAATGTTTATTTAGATATAATTTGAATTATTTTTTTATTTTACGTAATTCATTATTTCTTAAAATACTAAATTTTCTTAATACTTATCTGTACTTAAATAACAACTAATCAGCGAAATTTGAGAGAAAAATCAGGACAACCTACATAAAATAAAATTAAGCACAATTTTTTTTTGCAAATTGTATCGATTCTACATTATCCGAAGGAACTTCGTTTCTGCCTGGTGTCCCACGACAGCGCATTTCTTTTTTTTTTTTTTTTGAATTTCAATAACATATGTATCTCACAGATTGTACGACAGTTTCTGTAAAAAGTTCCCAAAAGATACATCTGTAATCGGGCCTGACAGTTTTGGTCCGATTTTGATAATTATTAGACTCAAGATAGTTTACCTTAAAGACAATAATTGTACCAGAACTTTTAGTAGTTTTTCTTTAATTATCATATTAGGAGCGGGGTTATTATTCAATTTCACTTATTTTCATGCTGTTTTGAGAAGTGTCAAAATAATTAATCCTGTGAAAATTTGGTTCCTGTGCTTGAATGGTTCAAGAAATTATTTTTTATATTTTTTTATGTTTTCATCGGTAAAAGCCTCCTTGGGTGTCTACTGTCTTCACCGTCCAGATGCAAAGTCCAATTAATGTTGATTAATTCAAGTTTTATTTTCAGCAGTATTTTTTTCCAAAAAGCAATGCTTTACTAACAGACGTAACTCTTTTCGATACATTTTTCTTTAACTAACACAAGTTGCTTCATTTAAAATGATATAACTTATAAACTAAGAGTTCGACAGCTTGGTCATGTTTTAGCATATAATATGATCTTCTGCCTTAAAAATATATCTGTTTTGTTTACTTTATTTGCATAGTTTCTTTATATTTATGTATATGGAACAAAAGATATAAGTCGTCATTGATGCGTCTTTTCTCTATTCAAGAGAATCATTACAGTTTTGTACTGCCTATTTTTCTCCCTCTATTTGATTATGCCAGTTTATGGCGTTTATATTAGTGTATTGTTCTATTCGTCACTCGCAAATGTATGACAAATCAAAAACAACTACAATAATATCAATTCTTTGTCTAATCAGTGATATAAATCAGAAGAAGAAGATAATTTTAATTAATAGTGGTCTTCTCTTCCAGGCTGGATAACGTTAATCCAGGCTCCATTATTTTGGAAAAAAGTATTAAAATTCCAATTTTATTAAGTATTATTAGTAAGCAAATGCGTTATATCTCCAATACTTTTAACTGCTTCCACAATTAAATCAGGGTAGATATTTTTTGAAAACAAAAAAAAAAAAAAAATCGAAGTTGGATGAAACTCTCTATATTCCCTCCTTTTTTTTCTTTTTTAAAGCATTCTGCTTTATTTTGAATGGACCGGCATTTAAGCTTCTGGTTTTATTATATTAAAGTTGTGGGTGATTTCGCAATTGAAAATAATAAAAAGCGGCAAAACCAAAACTTAAAAAAAAAAAACAATCATTTACAGAATGAGAAAGTCTGAAACGATTCTTTCAACATTTTATTTGTGGTTGCAAAAATAATTTTGCGAAAATCCTCAGCAATCAAATACAGCTGCTGCCTCTATGTTGCTGCTGCCGGCGCTGCTGTTCTAAGCCTCAGTACAACAGCAAATTCAGAAGCATTAATAGAAACAACAACAATAACACAGTTAACTAAACGACATTTTAGAAAAACCCGTGGTTGGCACATCCTTTTGCACATTTCCTTACCACTACACAGCAGCATACACTGCGCATGTATGGGTATTAGCAAGCTTGTTGTCGTTGCTATTATACTTTTGCGGTTACAGAACAAGGATGAGCTTACGACCGCACTGTCTACGGATTTCTTTTGCCACACAAACGCACATACACGCACAAACACACATTGCCGATCGTTGACTGTTGGCTGCTGGCGGGAGATGTGACATTTGTGAGTGCCACACCGTACAGTGGCAACAACAACTACAACGCAAGGAGTAAACAGCTGCACATTTGGGAAAGTAAAGCAGAAAATGCATGCAGCCTGCTGCTGTGGCTGTGGCTGTTGCTGCTGGTGTTTACCAACAATATTCCGTTTCATTCGAAATTTTCTGCATTTCCTTGTATTTGTGCATGTGCGTTAGTGCAATGGCAGCCGGAAGCGGAAGTGCAAAGCTACTCAGCAAACACCAGCATAAAACAATGCAGCAAAAATGCCAACGCCACTTCTCTATTGCTTGCTGTCGTTCGGCTTTGTAGGATGCGGGTTGGGTTGGGAGGCTTTGTTGCTTGTTTTCGGTTTGCATCTTTCAGCTGTGTGTGCAGGCTGGAGTATGGAAGCGGGTTAAGCTGTGGCTTTTATCTACAACTTGGCATGACGTGCTCTCGTGGTCGTGATATCCTCTCAAGCACAAAACGTTGACAAACAGCATCTAAACGAAGCGACGACGAATAACCAGCGGTAGCTATCGCCATGCAAAGCAAGCATTCTTTGTGGCAAAAGAGAGATTATGTGGAAACGCTTGCAGCTGTCATAATTTTTTGGAAAATTCGCACAAACCAAAATCAAGCACATACTCGTAAACAGTATTTTGCATCTACTAAGTGACATACGGTGTGTTGTAAGTATTTAAGTATACATGTATATGTGTTTAGAAAAATTATTTATACTTTTGAGAAATAAATTTTCCAGGCTTAAGATGTGCAAAAAAATTCTGTAAATTAAAGTTCGATTTTCGGAATGATTGTCCAAAACGAAAATAAACATAAAATAAGCTATAAAAGAAAAAAATGCGTTTGTTTTTTTATTATTTAAAATAGATTTTAAGTTTCCCATACAAAAACCAAATAATTACGAAATATTAAATTCTTTCACCTTCGAAGGCTGATATTAGCTTTCACATGTGGTGAAAAAACTAGACTTTCATTCAGATGATTCACAAATTAAGAATGGTTTGTCGGAATTGAAAAGATGAACCGAAACTTTTAGCAGGTCCAGTAATAGAAATTTTTGTTCAGCAAATATTTACTTGCAATGTACACTCAATGGATAAAACCAAAATTTCGGCCACAAATTCATAACGGACATCAGACACATTAATATAGCAGTTCACTAAAAGCTTTCTGATTTTAAATTGCTATTAAGAAATATATACAAGCGTTTTATCGTCTATCGATCCATCCGTCTGTGCAGTCAAGAGTTAAATTGATAATATTATAGTGCTACATGTTTTTCTTGGCACTCTGAGGTGCATTGATGCCATTTAAGGCTTGGCACAGTTCGTTAAGATTTGCTGATATTTATTGGGTAAAATGTAGCCTGAAGAACAACAAAGCGACAGTGGTCAAATGTGGTATCCCTACAAAACTGATACGGCAATGTAAACTGACGTTGAGCAACACCAAAAGCTCCGTCAGAATCGGGAAGGACCCCTCCGAGCCGTTCGATTCCAAACGAGATTTCAGCCAAGGCGACTCCCTATCGTGCGACTTCTTCAACCTATTCCTGGAGAAAATAACTCGAGCTGCATAACTAAATATAAAAGGTAAAATCTTCTATAAAGTGTATGGTTGCTGCATGCGCCGATGATATTGACATCATTGGCCACAACAACCGCGCCATTGATTCTGCTTTCTTCAGGCTGGATAAGGAAGCGAAACGTATGGCTTGAATTTTTTCGATTCCGGACCCGTTGAAAATGTCAAATTTTGCACCGAAAAGTGATGATTTGTAGAAAGCATTAATTTTTTGTTCTATTTAAGGAAACTGAAGTACTACGGAGTCGCATCGAATGCTTATCGAGGCATGTGGTGATCACGCTTCATCAGAAGCAGGACACAAAAGATGGTTTCTACGGTTCAGAGATAATATTTTTGATCTGACAAATGAAGTGAAGTTCGAAAAATGAATACAAGCATTATTGAGCGAAGATGATACTTTGAGTAAAAAGTATTTGAAGCAAGCAATTTCAGATCGTTTGAAAGCTGTAGAAAAGATCCAAAAGTGTATAAAAATGGTGTCATTTGAATTGAATAAAAGCAAATGGAAAACTGAAAAAACATTTGTGAAATTTTGGTTCAAAAACACGAAAGAAAATCAGTTTTGTATCGAATTGTCACTGACAATTAAAAATCGATCAAGGATCAGCTCAGGATACAATCAAAGTACTTGGCTGGGGGCTATAACCCCAAAAGCCGTATTCACTTGGCACCTTCCGCTTACCATATTAAATTCTAAATGATGAGACACGGATTGGCTGAGCCGGACTACGAATTCTTTCGACGCAGAAGTCGAAATTTTGGTGTCTGATTGCGTCCAATTTGCAATTATAGATGGCCAAGCAATAATCAATACTTTGAATACATTTTTATACCCTGAACAGGGTATATTAAGTTTGTCACGCTGTTTGTAACACCCAGAAGGAAGCGTCGGAGACCCTATAAAGTATATATATAAATGATCAGTATGTTGAGCTGAGTCGATTTAGCCATGTCCGTCTGTCCGTCTGTCTGTCTGTCTGTCCGTCTGTCTGTATATATACGAACTAGTCCCTCAGTTTTTAAGATATCCTTTTGAAATTTTGCAACCGTCATTTTCTCTTCAAGAAGCTGCTCATTTGTCGGAATGGCCGATATCGGACCACTATAACATATAGCTGCCATATAAACTGAACGATCGGAATCAAGTTCTCATATGGAAAACTTTCGCATTTGACAATGTATCTTCACCAAATTTGGTATAGATTATTTTCTAGGGCAAAAATGTAATATCCAAAAAAATTGTTCAGATCGGTTAACTATAGCATATAGCTACATAGTTTCCATTCAAACTGGACACATAGTTACTAACAGAAATGCACCTGTGAAGGGTATTTAGCTTCGGTGGAGCCGAAGTTAACGTTTTTTCTTGTTTTTACATTCCCATTCAGAATTAGTATTTCATTTTCTCAAAATTATCATTATCATTTCATACCAGTACTCCTGCTACATATCCTTACTTTTATTATAAATCATTTTCATGGCCTCTTATCTCATGTTGGCTATATGATTTGGAAAAAATCATTGAGATCTTTTTCTTACTACGTAAGTTGGAATTGATTGTATGTCAATTGTAGGTACTCACAAATTCTGAGAAAAAGAATACCTTCGAGTTAGTACCAAACAATTTTAAATTGGATATGTGATTTGTGAAATATTGCTTATCAATTAAAAACAGATCGCGGCCCTTGTTTTAAGCTTCTACATAGAAAGGCTAGATAAAGGAACTACACCTTTTTGAGATTTCCTGCCGTTCTGTTATTGTTAGAATAGCATAAAATATTGTCTATGACCTCAAATTTAGCGTAAGCTCAACAAAACGCAGACCAAATAACATTAAACGATAACTCCGTAACTCGAAATGTTTGCGAAATCACGTAAACCGTTAGACACAAAGGGCCGACACATGGAAGGCAAGCAAAGGCAAGGCATCAGCACCAAATCGCCATTTATGCGCCGCCATGACATGAACGCGCCAACTTAGCCGAATTACAGCTACACATCAGAACAACAACAGCAACAACAACAACAAGAAATCCAATAAGAAGAAGTAAACGCTTATGGTCATGTGTGGCCTGTGCAATGATGTCGCTGGCAAACAAATACGATTTGGCGATTGTGACAACAACAGCAAAAAGTTGCACCAAGTAACAACAACAAAGCCAGAGCTGAGGATGAACTTTGTGATGACTATGTGGCACGCAACAATTGAGAATTGCGAACTGTGGCAGCTTGCTCACATGTGGCCATATTTTTGGCCACAACAACAACAACTAGCGGCATTTCACTTACACTTACGGGACAACCAGAAATTTTCTGCGTTCGTACTCTTTCGTATAACGGACATTTGCATGGTTCCTTTGATGGCGTCGGCTACACTAGGGAGTGTTTTCTTTGTTGGAAATGGAACACAACGGAATAGAGCTTAATTGTTGTTGCAACCGAGCAGTTGAAGAAAAACCGCTAAATGCCTACAAGTTTAACAACAACAATGAGGCCTGTGGCTGCAATGACTTTGGTGACGTCAAAATTTTTGATTTGAATTTGGTGCCACACGAAACATAGCTGCCTAATCTTAAGTGCACACATGCGTATTATTGCTGTAATTGCTGCTCATGCGCACACAACCACTGCTATGTATTGCATATGTACGTGGCTGCTTGCCACAGAACGCAGCTGAACACTGCAAGCGGACAATTGTGCCAACAGGAAGCATCGAACTTATCGCATGCAAATGCAAATGCAATCAGCCAAATGCCGAAACACGCACAACGAAAGACACACACACACAGCCGAACTCATTGCACATACGCTTAGCGTGCATTAGCGTAAGCGCACAAGAATGCCACAGCCGAAAAAAGTGCCACAGCACAACACAAGCCAAATGGGGGCAAAGTTATTACAACTTGAGGCGTCAGCGGTTGCCATGTTTAGTTGCCACAACATGCACTGTGCGCAGCCATTTTCGTTGTTGACCCTCAGCAACTGCAGCGCTAAAAACAAAGCCGCTTTTTCACTACTGCTTAGTCTTCTTCGTCGTCGTCGTCGTCGTCGTCGTCCACATTCGTTTCGTCCACTACTTTGGCTTGGTCATCCCGACATTTGCACTCATTTCAATATGTCCAATTTGGGTGACCAGCACTTTGTGTGTGTGCTCCTTGCGAGGTCTTCATGTTCAGCGCCTGTGTGGCCTTTGTCGCTTATCGCCCTTTCATGTTTGCATTGCGAAAATTAAAAGCCTGCAAAGGGACTGGCCAAAACATGGACTGTTAACCCTCATGTGTTGCGTAGACTTTTACAATGAGACGCGAGCGAAGTTTGGCATTCCATGTTGGCTGTTGCGTAGGCGACTTAGACACTTAGACAAAAGAGGTCTTTAGTGACTTTTGAGCCGCAGCGCTGAGCATACATATCCAAGTATTTTTACATACAAAGATGGGATTGCTATATAACGGTATCGCTTTATTTTCGTGAAGGTTCTACACTGATGAGTTTTGACGGCAGTGTGAACATATTGTAAGGGGTTGCTTTACTGAGGAAGTATGCGTTATAAGAAAGACATAACTCAAAATAATATATATTGTATTTTATTATGGCAGTGACTAACGGTGCTTTGTACATATATTATCATATTAATAAAATATACGCGTAATGGCTTATGCAACACCGAGAATAGTCACTAATTTCATTTCTTCTGCATTACGAATATGTAGAACTGCAACTTTCTGCTACTCGATGTCAAGAAAGAGCAAATGATGAGGAATAAAAATGAACATAGCAAAAATAGGAGTAGCAGGTTAAGTAGGAAAATGGAGTCGTCAAACAACTTTTTAAGATAGTTATTCCTGACTCACGGCACATAAATCGTGTCATTTTCTAACGCAAAGTTTAGGACCGAGAAAATGGACTGGGTCCAAAACTAAAATTGTAGAAGTAGGTCAGGAAAATATTACTTTTGAAGACTAAAACTAGCCGACCTTCTATCAAATATTTACAACATTCGAAAAGGTGAGCTCGACTTCTTCACTGCTCGCATACAGACAAGGCATATGTGGATGTGGTGAGTACTGGAGAAGAGGCGCAGCGAGCTTTTTCACGGCTGGGCCGAGGCTTGGATGAAAGGTTGATGGGAAAACTTTCTATTAAAAACTCTTCGTCAGTCTTAGCTTATTCTTATCGAATCACTGTAGTTTTTTTTCAGGCAGAACTGCAAAGCCGATAAGCTAGACAGAGGAGGTATCCTTGCCTGTTCTCATTGGAATGCAAACAAGTTGGATCTACGGACAGACATCTTGTGGTTTTGTCGACTTGGACTACGTTTACACGAGGACTTTAAATAAGATGTTTTGGATTATGGAGTCACCAAACCAAACTCTGGCTGCTTTTTCTCTGCCCAAAAACCTGCGCGGGAGTTGTGGGTGGAAGCCGTTGTAGGGGTAATCTTCAATCAACTTCAGTTCAGATTTCCTAGTTATTGCAGTATTTATCAGACCGTGTTTGCTGGAATTAAGGTAGCGGTAAATATACGGTCCGTAAAGGAGTCTTCAGAGACGTCACTATCTATTCGATACTAGCCTTGAGCTCACTAACCATACATTCAGGGCTAGTTAAGTAATTCCTTACCTATGATGGTAGGCCGCAGCGGAAAGCCAAGCAAATGTAAAGCTAATGAGCTGACAAAAGAAATTACCTAAACTCCACTATTAGTAGAAAGGGAATCTAACGTGTGCTCTGTTACAGGAAAGCTGGGCTTCGTGAGAACTTTGCCAACGCTGGGCTACCATCGGTTCATACCATGTCGCAAGCTTCTTTTGGCCTAAGATGTATCGTTAGAGTTCCAGTGAACTTTTTACCCTCCCTAGGTTTGGTGGTTCTACAAAGCCATATCCCAATTGGCGTTCATCTTACCGGACGCTGGCTGCAGAAGCTGTATGAATGGAAATGAGCTGGATAAATCTCAACACTGAGATCTGGAGCCGAACTAGTGCGAATCGAAATTAGACATCTGAGCAATTTTGTTTTAACTAAAATGGTTTAATGACTTATGAGATCAAATACTTCCGATCTTCGGATCAGCCATCTAGCCCATCCCAAATATTAAGCACAATTTGACTAATATTACGCACATCTGATTATATAAATATAGATTATATTATATAATAAAATATTTGTATTCTAACCTCCTTTTGCAATAATATTTTGCAAAATAACAGTATCAATGCGAATAAAACAATTTTCTATTGCATGTAAATGTAAGGAAATCTATTGGATTGGAAAGGTACACGCTTTACCCACCGGAGATGAACACTGTGATAATTATAGTTTATGAGAGACCCGATGGTATTTTGATGCAATGGACGGTGACATGAAATTCAAGTGAATGAGCGAATGTGGATGGCAGGGATCGCCGGAGAAAATGCATGCAACAAATATTACACATTTTGGGTACTCGAAATGACACGAAAGTCCACCATGTATGCTCGTTACAAGTGCTCACAAATGCATTGCAGGCACGATAACGCTCAACTGCATATACGAACAGCCCAAACAAGAGTTTTGCCGCCGATATGGGCATTGGTTGTAGTGGAAGAAGTGACAGAGACGCAGCAACGCGTCAAACAAAGACGGAAGGCGACATCGCAGAATATGCGACGTACTCGTATACCAGGATGGAGGTGGCGCTGCATGACGAAAGCAAGCGCCAAAATATGGAAGTCTGCGCCTTCATTTGTCAACGAACGAACATGCAACATTGTCACAATGTGGCATTCGAGAAACAAACCATACACGGCTCCAACAAATGTTGGCATGCAGATTTGCTTGAGTGTATGTCCGTTAACGCCTTGTTGCGTACCACGAAACATGCGCTAAGTTCAGCACCGTCCCCGTTGTACTTACTTGCCGCACATATTATATTTGTTGCATGTATGGACGAAAATGCAAATGTTGCCACTCTCCCCAGCGATGGTGGTATGGTATGGACCTGGTTAGTGCAACTGAAATTGTAACACTTCAGTCATTTCAATTGTGTTTTGTATTATGTATAACTATGTAGATATGTACTATATATACATAACACTCTTAAATACGAACACATACTTGATTGTGCTCTTGCTTTGCCATTTTCTCCAGCCTCGAAGTAAACATGAAATGGGTTCAGACTCGTGCTATTTTAAAATTATTTGACATATCTTTCGGTCTATCTGACAGTTGGCGTTGTAACGCTTGTGGTTGTTTGTTGTCGCAATGGTTTGTCAGTTGATCGTAGATGATAAACACGACAATTCATTTACTTATACGAAAATTATAAAAATTGGCGCTCACGTCTATTAGTAATATAGCGGTATTTAAAAAAAAATGATTATTATCAACATATCAATAAAATAAAGAACTTAGTGATTGAGAATCGATGATTAAAAGTCAGAGATCTTACTGGTATCGTTGGAATATCGAAAAGATCAGTGAAAACTATCTTGAATGATTATTTGGGCCCAAGGAAAAGTGTAAGCGCGATTGGTTCCAAATTACTGAATTTTTTCGAAACACAGCGTCGCATTACCGTTTGTGAAATAATGTTTTCCGATTACCAGGATATCATGAAACGTATTATTGCTGGTGATGAGTCTTGGATCTATGCTTACTATCCGGAAAAAGACTATCAATCAGCCGAATATTTTGAGAAAGCGAGCGGAAGCCGAAAAAATACGCAAAGCAGGTCAAAAGCTATGGTGATGTTGACAAGTTTTCTTCGATTATCGAGATGTGGTGCACTTAAAATTCCTTCGGAACAGTCAAACTCTCAACAAGGAGTACTATTTGAGTGTTACGAGTCGTTTGCGCGAAGCCATTCGGAAAAGGAGGTCGGAATTATAGACCAAATTTTTTGGTTTCTTCCTCCGAGATAATGCAATGTCACATTTTTTCTGAGAGTTTTTTGCCAAATTTTCAACCTATATCGTACCGAAACCGCCGTATTGTCCTGATTTAGCTCCATATGACTTCTGGCTGCTCAGAAAGCTCAAACGACCGCTTCGCAGAAACCATTTGGAGGTGTGAACCAATACAATATTAAAGTGGAATCACCTTTTATTGTTCCTAAAAGGGGATTGTTTTTCTGCAAATTGTAATATTCTTTGATTTGGTAGAGCCCCATTACGCTTCTTCAGATTATAATGTGGATCTCACCTTGTAAATTTCAGAAAACGCTAGTCCACTGCTTCCGTGGTCTGTGGTATGCACCAGTTGTTTAATGTACCTGTATCATCGACCTTCGAAAGTTCGCTTCGCTTCGCTTATGTCTGCGCTTGTCATCCAGAGAGAGCAAAGGAAGGAGCCTTCTCATGACAGCTTTATCAACACCAATATATCCTGCTGAATGTGATCACACGATCTTTTGAAATGCACTTTTATCACGTTATCTTCCATGATAACCCTTTTCGGACGGATCCATTGCATGTGGTTCAACAGTTTTCCACAGTCGCTATAAAATGAAAAGAGTCACTAAGCGCTCTTTGATTTCAAAGCGGGATTTCCCTTCTAAAACTCATAATAATTTTTTTTTCTTTTAAATTCGCTGAAACTTCCGCCGCTTCTACACGGTGTCAAGACAATAATTAAGTAGATCGCCATTTGGATGAATTTGTCACTCAAGTGTAGTTGATTTCCCTCACCTCTGCCTCAAAGCATTTTAATGCATTTTAAGACTTTAAGGAATACCCTCAGACCACATTTGTTCTATCTTCCCACAAGCCTTCCACAGCTTAGAAACCTGATTCGTTTATGAATAATAAAGTGTGTGAATAGTAAAGTGTGTTCGCGAAATTTGTCTGTGAATTTGTCTTTTTTACGAGCACTCACTCGTACGGCGTGGGAGAGATTCACGCACACATGCGATTAATATGCCTCCGTGCGAATTTCGCTAAAGCTTTTTATACATTTCGCGATTTTTTCGCGTTATGACATATATGTATGTATATCGCCAGGGATATGTTGCGTTCTTAATATTTATGCAGTTATATATCGCTATTGCCATATTTATTTAACAAAATTCTATGTTGAAATGATATAGTGGCAAATGTAATGAAATGGAAATGAAAATGGTTTAAAAATTTGCGTGAGTATGCGTGCGCATAAAAATGATAAGTGTGTGAATTTTGCGTGTTGAGTGCAAGTTGCGTTTTAAGAGATGCAAAAGAGTTTTAGAATAGTGTGAATAAAAAATATTTGCTAGGAAAAATTTTACACCGAGAAAAATAAACATAAATAATTATTATTAAAATTTAGAAGTTCAAGGCTTTGAGGCTAGGGCTCGGCATCTTAACCTCAAGAAAATCGACCATAGTTTATATTATTATTTATAGTTTTTGTAAAATCTTTCAATGCTTTCCAAACAAATTTTATACCGATGATTTCCTTAAATTTCCTCGTCAATAGTCGAACTATCGCCGACGTACACTTTGCTTTTTAATAATTCTAGAAAAATACAGAATCCCCCTAACGTTAAATAAATGTGGCCTATCGTTTCTTTTGACATTAGACGTCTAAAGAATTTTCGTTGCAGAAACAGAACAGCTGGCGGGAATCGTGAAGAGTCTTTATGTATTTGAGGCAAGCGGGTCAATCTAATGGCGTTTTCTTATCACTATGAAAATTGTGCCTGTTCCTGAAAATTATAACAATTCTGCTCTACGGAGCAGTAGAATGGTGGATAGGCGTACGGAAATCCATCTACCGGAAGCCAATGGAAACGGTTCAGAGGCCCGTTGCCCTATGTATAACGGGTGTCTTAAAAACAACTCCAATGGCGGCCCTTGAATAGTACTATACCTCTTCTCTGAAAACTGCGCAGCAAAATCGGCGGGTCGATTACTGCCTGCAGGACCAAGCACCGACTACACGATTCCATTTTTCAACTGGAAAAGAAGGTTCAAAGCAAACAAAAAAAAAAAACGAAGGCTGGCGTAAAGATATGTTAACTACGCGCAACACTCTAAATATCTATACGGACGACTCGAAGGCAGCTTTTTAAGTTGCCAGACCACTGCAGTATATTTCAAGCTGAGGTCTTTACTATTGAGAAAGCCGCGGAGCTGGCATCTAATGCCCATGCAGGCAATTCCAGAGTCACTATATACTTAGACAGCCAATCAGCACTCAAGACAGTAACCTCGTATCACATATCAGCCGAAAGTGTCTTAGGATGCAAGGCGGCAGTGGAAAGTTTTCCAGATGCAATCAACCTCACTTCTACTGGGTGCAAGGTTCTCGAGGGCAATGAGATAGTTAATAAGATTGCTAAGAACGGCTAATACCCGAAAATATGATCAACATTGGGAAATCTATGCATTGTCTATACGACGATCTAGACAGAAATATGGTAAAGAAAATCAGAACTCAATGGAATGAGCTACATGGGTGCAAAACTGCAATAGCCATGTCTGTAACGGTAGATCGGAAGTACTCACCATTCCTATTTACACTCGATAGAAGAGACTGTAGGAACATAATCTGAATGCTAACTGTCTGGTAGCGACACATGCCCGCAGAATGTGGCTGACAGATCGAGAAGCCGGCGGAAATGTTTTGAGCAAGGCCCCAGGCAAACAATGAAGCTTCTCTTGTGTACTTGTCCAGTTTTGGTAAGGCTACGCTGTAAGCATATGGGATCCCCACGGCATGATACACTAAAATACTATAGCTATCAATAGTGACCCACAGAGTCTGTAGAAATTTGGGTCAAGTGCAGGCATCCTATAGGATGATGATTCCCATGGACCTTGTAACTGCATTCCTTCTGGTATGGTAAAAAACCAAAACTGGTCTATGCGTGGCTCATTAGGCTACCAGACTAACCTGACCTGCACATATTTTTTTCTCCTCGAGAATCAGTTCGTTTGTCGGAACCGCCGATATGGGATCATTATAAGACATTTTAAAGAGAGCTCCGGTACACCATTATTGCTCCATTTAAGAAGCTTATTTCTTACAAAAAAAAAAAAAGAAATTATAAAAAAAACCTTCCGAATTTCTCTCAGTGTCTTCAAAATCCTTAAAAAATTTTGATTATTTTTGGTTTCAGGTTTCAGTGTGTGTAGTAAAGAAATAAATAAGATGAAGTAAGATAAACAAATAGCAAAAGACGCGACAAAAAAAATTAAATCAACAACTCTGGATGTGCAGAAATGAAAATCTCTAGATTTTCATAAATTTTCACGAGCGAAGAAAAAACGAATAATAACTAAGCGTAGGAAAAAAGGATTTTGGTGTGAGTGGAAGAAAAGTGCCTTTTTATCGTGTGTGCTCCCAGGAGAATTGCGAGTCTGGTTGCTATTTTGCATAGAAATGGCACAAATCAAGCAACATACACGCATATGTGGCGGAAAAGGAAGGGTTTGAGAATTATGGCACACACAGACAATGAGGAGGTGGTGGGCAAAATAATGGGAAAGTGCTAAAATTGAGTGATGGTGGCAAATCCTTTTAATGATAAAACACGCATAGGCAATTTACAATTTGCCTGCGTGCGAATTATTTCTGAAATGCAAACAATATAATATGCAAAGGGTAGCGGAAAGGTAAACAAGTGGCGTTTTGCTGAAAATGCCGACTGATTGCCTATATTTAGGCGGTTTCACACGCGCGCACTTTTACGCTCATCACACACGCACGAAACGCAAATGCCCCTTTTGGTATTAGAACTATATGTGTATGAGATATTACCTTATGTTGGTCATGACTAGATCATGTTTACAGGCTAACAACTAGTAGGCAAGCACCTTTAATGCCTTCACTCTTATCAAGGAACTTACAAAATTAGGCCACAAGGACGATTGAACATCTAGTTAAGGCCATTTAAGATCTAATTTGTGAAGTAAGACTTTGTGATAATCAATCTTTTTTTCCGCATCACATCTATTGCAGTTTTTAATGTAATATTACAAGATGGCGAAACGGTATTAGCACTTTGAAAACTCTTATTTTTTAAACAAAAACAACAAACAGTTCAAAAGTTAAATAAGTCATAAAATCTGGAAAATATAATATTAATAAAAATTGTTTAGAATAGAATAAGAATTGATATACTTTTTTTAATAAAATTTGAGATAAATTTTAATCGTATAGTATCGAAGGATAGAAAAAACTTGCTGCTTGCAGAGCCTTTTGTCACAACGAAACACATAGACCCAGTATATTGAAAAATTCCAGTCTCTTGCTAGATGCTGCTGAGGCGATGTGAGACTTTTCTGATATACAGATCAAAAGACCCTGATATCACGTTTACAGGCTGCTGTGCAGTTTAGAATTTTGTTCTTGGGAGTTTCCGGCTCTATGACGAAATACTGTCAGATTGTACAAAAAGCTATAGCCATATTAAAGAGGATCTTTCATTTCGATAGTTGTGTTCGAGATATTTGTCACTACATAACGACTTAACTACTGCTTGGAAAAGACTCGAAAAATGTTTCGCAGGTATGGAAATTTTGGTAGGTAATGCTGCGACGCTACCTTTTGACGCTTTCGAGCTTCTTTGTGTGGCTTACATTTCTGGTAATGTTGTCCCTCAGGAGAAGAGTCAATTATGACTCATCACTTAAAGCCTTCGTTTGTTGGGACAAGATTACGTTCCCGCTTCCATACCCTTCTACTGTCATATGATGCGTTGTATGTTTTCAACAGATACAGGTAAATGGGGTATTAATCGGTCAGTTGGAATATTAACACAATCAAAACGGCAATATATTGCAGATACCCAGATAAGTAAGAATTATTAGGTCCAAGACCTCTTTAGCTAAATATGAGTAAATGTTTAACTATAAGGCGCGCCGTGGTCAAAAAATATGTTCACTGTATAAAATAAACCGGAGAAAAATGCTGAACCGAATTTAATTTTAGTATTGGACCATATATAAAACATTTCAGGAATAAAAACCCATTTGATTTCTAGAATAACTAGCGAATTCGAGGCTTTATCAGTCCTTTCATTCGATTTGTTTTTACTTGGCGGGTTCCAAATCTAGCGTTCAACCCCGATTGAGTAAACTCATAAACCGAGTAAGTCGGAGTGGCCCCACCCTTTTAGTCGAAGCCTTTAGTTCCACCAGGGTTTGTTACCGCATTTCGCTCACGTTTACCAGGGTGCTCGACGTGGAGGCAGGAATAGTAAAGGATTGTGAGAGGTCAACTGTAACAGGAAACCCAAAGCAGCTACCATACCCCATTTACACGCGATGAAATTATGATGAACTGATTAGGAGCATGCATTTTCTTCTTCTTTGTAGAATATGGTCGAATGCATGACCGACGGTTCGAATTTTCGAATTTAAGTGTGTAATATCCAATCTATCAAAAAGGAGACCCCACAATTTGTGCCAACTTCCATATGATAAGCCTCCTCTACATGGCATATAAGGGTCTCTCGAGCGTACTTTGTGAAAAACTGAAGCCCACCGTCAACAAACAGAATGAGCCTAGTACTCGTATAGTATGATGCCCGAATAGAAGAAACCTCCAATTGGCAAAATATACGACTCGACTTCGCGGCACGCAATGCAAATTCGACTGGCGAAGACTTATCGACGCGTCCAAGACTGACACCCGCTTTTTGTGGGAACCTCATGATGATGATATTGAAAATTTGGCCGACATTTTAAGATATTTAAATGAGAGTTATAACACCTCAGAGACAGTACTTGTACTATGCTTTATTTCGTTGCTGGAAAGAATGTTTTTGATGGAAAAAAGCAATACTTTGCTGAGACAACTCTAGTAGTTCGTGATGACAGTTGGAGCGAAGCACGAGGTTTAACAAAAAGGTTTCTATGCAGGGGCGCAGTTCTTATATTTCGGAGGCTTATGTAATTAATATGGCTACTTGATTATATATACTGCATATGTATACTACAGGGTAGGCCATTTAAAGTTGACCCATCTGGCAACGCTGTAACTTTTAACAGCGCTGACAAATCGGCTAATGTCATACCGCGTTAGAAGCGTCATTCGAAGACAATTTATACAGTACACTCCAAAAGAACGCGCTGAAATTGTTCAGCTTTATATTCAAAATGACTTTTCAATTGTGTTAACTCAACGTGCGTTTCGCAAAAAAAATAAAGTGAAAAGTGCTCCAGTTAAGAACACAATTAAGTCTTTATACGCAAAATTTGTGAACACCGGTAATCTCAGTAATGCCAGTCATGCATTGAGACAACGCACAAGACGTTCTGATGAAAATATCGAAGCTGTACGAGCCAGTATTGAGGAGACTCCATCGACATCGAGTTATCGCCGCTCTCAGGAATTAGATATCTCTCGCACCACTCTCCGACGCATAATTCATAAAGATTTGAAGATGTTTCCATATAAAATTCAAATGGCACAAAAACTAAACCCAGCTGATTATCCGCGACGCCTTAATTTTGGCAAATGGGCAAATGGGTCAACTTTAAATGGCCTACCCGTATATAAACCTAAGGCTTTTTCAACCTTTCATTTCATAGGATCATAAATTTCGAACCTCATTGGAGATAAAACGGTAACGTTAACGTATCTTTTGTGGGCCCAGTAGATAATCTGCCAACATGAATATGTAATTTCGGTCAATTTAGTAACTTACACCGCTACGAAGCCACACACTCACACATACACATACATATACACGTACATATACACATACATATATGTATAGGCAAGCTTACTGGTGTGTAAGGTCAAAATGGCAAAATATGAGAAACGTGAATGTAATGGAAACGGCAAATATTTTCAATTTAAAATGCAATTCATGTGAAAAAATGAGTTTCGAATCATTTGAGGCGTGGCAAGAAATCATCATCAACATCAACGCGCAACACTACAATCAATGTTTTGCGGCCATAACAATTTGCGCGCACACACACACCCATGCACATGCGCACGCTGTGCATGCCGCACATAAGTGGTCATATCAAAACAACACCAACAATAATAATATAACAACCACATTACGGCAATTGGTGCATACGAAGCAGCTGAAACGGAGCAGAGCGATGAGTTGATCATAGGTTGCAGATTTCTTGGCCGGCCATGCGGCGGTGCAAGCACTGAGTTCAACGGGCGGCAGGATCATCGCTACGCCAGCAACATACCAATAACAACAACAAAAGCGTAAAAGAAAATAACAACAATGCTGATATTAAATACATTTAATGTGGACGCAACGAAATTGGCAGTTGCACGAATGATGCAATGATGGTGGCTGGCAGCGTGCAATGGCTGTGCTCGCCAGCACAGGAGGATGCAACGCATGCGCAGTTGTATTCTGGCTGCCAAATGGCAATTGGTGCTTGGCGCAACTGCGGCATTGAACGCAGCTAAACCGATTTGTGTAGTGCAACTTGTTATTATTTTTGTTAAGCTTGTTGCAATTTTCGTTGGGGGCTGCCGTTGGCGCATTTCCTTGCAATTATGTGTTGCTGTTGTTTTCGTTGTTATTAAAGTAGTATTGCTGCTCGAGTTTTGCTTTTTTCATTTATACTCGTAATATTTTTGTTGCAGTTTAGCGCGTGGAGGCAAGCTTTTTTTGGTACGGTGAAGCAATAAGAAGATTTTATAGTTATTTTCATTTATTAAAAAAATAAAACAAAATTGTTAGAGAAGTGTTAAAAATATTTTTATTTGGTTCCTAATATATGTATATTTGAAATGAATATATGTTACCAAAAGCTTAGTTGGACTAATTGCTCTTGAAAACATTACCTAAGTTTTTAAATTAGCCCGCAAGATATTGGAAACTTATATAAGTATGATCAGAACTCATTATTGAACCAAGATCAATTTGGAGTTTACGGCTTAAGGGTACTTTTAATTAAATAAGATATCAGTTAAAGAGGTTTCTAAAGGTTCATAAGGATATATAGTGAAATAATAAATACATGTAAGCACAAGTTTTCAGAATAGACTGAACAGTTATGTTTAGAGACTACTATTCAAAATACTGCTATTAATTGAAGTTTTAATCGATAATATATCATTTACTGCATATCATGAGCCTACTCTGTTTCATGCCAATGTTAATCATATCTGAGGTATTGAATTAATGGAAAATGCATCTCTGATAAAGTGGTAGGGACAGTGATCTTTTAATGACTTTCTGATTATTTTTATTCTTTTGAAGAGTATTTCTATATCTGATGACATTATTTTTAGCAAATAAATATATGCTAAGCCAACAAAAGCAAACAAAGTCAGTCATACAAATTCTCGATCATCCATTTTTTTCTCGCTTTTTATGCCGCTTGCTTTGTTGTCAAAAAAGTTTCACTTACAAAGTTGTCGAAACTGCTTTCTGACCCGAAAAAAAAGATTTCTCCACCAAGAAAGAATCGTAGCACAATTGCGCAGATATCACAATCCAAATTTGTACGGGGTTGATCTACAAGTGCTGCCCGTTTGCTTGACTACAAGGTGCGTTCTAAAGTAAACAGGACTCTCCTGTAGCGCCATCTATATGTCGACTGGTTCGTTAGAATCTGCTATCTTTATCGATTGCCCAGTGAGAATTTTATGGAATTTCATTGATTGGAAGTGAAATTATTGCGTTTTAAGTGTCAGTATGTTTGTGTTATCTTTGCCACCGATTACGCCTAAAGTGGCAACAGACCAGATCTCCATCTGTCTTAACAAATTGTGTAAAAAACTTACAAAAAAATAAAGGCATTTAAAAATATAACTCTCAGCTATTATCTAAAAAGTTTATCTGAAGACCATAGTAATGATTATTCACTTTGGAAGTGTACAAAAAATTTTTCTCACTTCGTAATTCAGCATCATCCAATCAGAAAAGCAGATCAGACATGAGCCAAGAGCGATATCGAGAAAGCAAATGTTTTTTCGGCATACCTTGAAGGTCTCTTCAAACCATATGACAGATCCAATGCAGCAGAGATGGAACCTCATACTTATGAGAATTATATCGAAATTCCTCTAATAACTAACGATGAGGTATGTGCAGAAATAAAAAAATGAAGTCTAAAAAATTGCCTGGTTTGATCTTATTACCAGTGAAATACTAAAACAGCTTCCTCTCAACGTTAAATGTAAAATAACTGCATGCTACTATAAATCTTCAATACGTATCCGTTTATTGGAAAACTGCAGAGGTGATTATGTTCAATAAACCTGATAAGCCAGCGCATGAAATAACTTCGTATAGGCCCATATCTCTCTTGCCAATACTCTCAAAACTATTGGAAAAACTGCTTGCTGTGCGTATTAACAACATAATTGAAGAGAGGAAGCTGATACCGGCGCATCAGTTCGGCTTTCGAAAAAATCACTCCAATATTGACCAAGTACATAGAATAACTCGAGTCATTGAAAATGCCTTCGAAGACAAAAAAGTTTGCTCGGCCCTTTTCCTCGACGTATCTAAAACCTTTGACAAAATTTTGCCACGGCAAAAAAATAAAAATGCTTTTACCAAAAAAATATTACCATATTTTAATATCATACCTTTCGGACCGTTTTTTTATACATGGAGATATGTACACTGCTTTAAAGGAAATAAAGGCTGGTGTTCCTCAGGGTAGTGTGTTAGGACCCATCCTTTACCTACTCTTTACGTGTGACCTACCACATGACGACAATTGTATTACAGCAACATTTGCAGATGATACTGCTATTCCGTCTGTCAGCGAAACATAAACTGCATCAATTGCAGGAACATAGTCACGATCTTGAACGCGATCTCGGAATTGACTCAGTTGCTGCATCAATAAAAAATTGTGTAAAGTCTCATATGGAAAGACTTTCTGATCATGTGAACACTGAAGCCAGGGCTCTTGTCACTCGAAGTAAATGGAAAGAAAAGCTTAAGCGCAAAATACCGCATCACGTTATACAGTAACCAGATTCTCTGCAATTTATACGCAGAGCAAGATTAATTATTTTGTATTATGTAATAAGCAAAACAAATTGTTCGTTAGTTTATTTTATGTTAACCAGTTACAATGGCATTGAAATAAAAAAAAAAAAAAATCTTTGCGAAAATGAGCTTCGAACAAAGAGCCAACATTAAATTTTGTTTTAAAATTGGTAAAACTTTCACTGAAACGTTTCAATTGATGAAATAAGTTTATTGCGATGCTAGCCTATCCCGTAGCAGAGTGCACGAGTGATTTCAACGTGGTCGTGAGGGCATAAATGACGATCAACATTGTGGGCCAATTAAAATCGTGAAATTGCGTGCGTGAATTCATTAAAAATTGACCGAAATCATCATTGAAATTCATGAAAATGGAGTTGAACATCTCCAAATCATCGATTTGACCGAAAATTTGGGCTTACGAAAGGTGCGTGCACGGTTTGTTCAGCACAAATTGACTGACGACCAAAAATTGCTCAGAATCCAACATTCGATGGACGATTATTTGACCAAAAATCACATTTTGACCATTAACCGCTCCCCGTATTCACCTTATATGGCACCGTGCGACGTCTTCCTTTTCGCAAAAATGCATTTGCCCATGAAAGGAAAGCGTTATGCAGACGTAGAGGCCATTCAAAAAGTTTGCACCGGCATACTGGCGGCCATACCGGCCAACGCGCTAAAACACTCGTTCGACATGCTTTTGGACCGTGCAAAAAGCTGTATTGAAGCAGAATGAGACTATTTTGAACAAAATATATTGATTTTGCCGAAAAAACCATTTGCTCTTTTGTGTTTTTTTTTTTTGAAAGTCCCGTTTACTTTGGAATGCACCATGTAAGTATAGCGAGTACAAACATTTTATAAATTTTATTTCACACACTAACATGCATAAAATGCCCACTGTGCGAGAACGAGAAAATGTAATTTGACTGCATGAAAATAAAAATGTTGTTGAACATAATTGCTGCAGGAAATGCAAGTAAAAAGAAAACAACAACAACAACAATGAAGCTACTTTCCTGCTGGCGATGTAAGCTGTACGATGGGCGCCTACTCCAATATGTGATTTTATTTATTTTCTACGCAATCATATTATTTCGATCGCTTCGCAAAATGGCAATTACTGCCATGAACAGCAGCATATTGGTAAAATGTTGCAGCAACACGACGAAAACAAAGCAAATAAATAAATAAAAATCCTTCATGTGAATTACAGCAATTTACGGTTACCAAACCATACAAACTTTAATCATTGTGTTAATGCAGTTGAAGGCAGACCGTAAAACAACAACAAAAACAAAGTAGTAGTAAATAAGAAAAATTGTAAAAACAACAATTGCTCTAAAAGCAATTGCTTTTTTGGTGTACGCTCTTCGCTTTGAAAAGCAATTAATTCTCGAATTACACTATCATCCGCGTGTCCGCAGCCAGTCGCCCGACTGTCCGCCCCACAAGATGGAGCGTCCATAAACTAAACGGAAAGCTACACTCGAATTATTAGCAAACATTCGGATAGTTTGTGCGCTCATTCACGCGCACAAATGTGCTGCCAAAGACGAGTAGCAAAATTCTTATCCTTAATCGCTGATTTCCTGTCACTTGTCTGTTTTCCTGGTGTGACGGCTCCGGCGGCTTCGGTTCAGATTCAGCGAACTTTTCCCGCATATCACACTTCATCTTCTCATTACCCTCCTCCGCTCTTTGCTACTTTTTGTTTAACGATTTTCTTACGCTGCTACTTGCTGAAGAAGTTTCAGCAGAAGAATTCTTCTAAATGTTTGCTCGAGTTGATGGGAAGCAGCCAAATGACCAAAAAGTACCTCGTATCTAATTGCGCGTGTGTGTATGTATTATATGTATGTGCGCATGTTGGTGTGTGTGTGGTGAAAAGTTTTCTTTGTTCCACAATTTGCGTACAACTTCCGTTCGCACTTGAATGCCTCACTGATTTCGTTTGGAATGCCTCAGTGGCTGCCGCATGCCACACTCCATCGATTGCCACTTGCTTGTTTTCGTTTTCGAATTAGTTTTGTTTTTGCTCAGCCAATCGTTGATTAAGGGTGTCACTTACAGGAGTAGTCACTTAAATGAATTCCAATAGATATGCATGAGCGTAAGGCTTTCGAGTTTGGATAATGAATAAATATATTTAAAAGCCATTTGGGTTTAATTGTTTTATTTACAAGCAAACTAAGTTATATCCATTTCATTGTTGAAGAAGAAAGTGCATGCTGAACAGACTGGATACTTATTTGTTTTATTATATTCTGATTTGAAATATTTAAATATTGGTACAAATAGCTTCTCATATAGAGTTAGAAGAGAGATCAATGAAAAGTTTAAAATTGGTTTTGTAACAAAGTCATATCCTCTCCGCCAACTGCGATGATCTAGAGATTAAAGTGGTCATCCATATTATTTTAGACAGAGTTTAGCTTTGAGTCTCAACAACTCCATTACATAGTAACCAATCTAGTTAACCTAACATAAGTCAAATTCCTCAAAACTCTACTTGTATATAACAAAACAAGCATGCATTATAATTGTATCCATCGTAATTGGATTCTGGTAGTTTTCTTTTTTTGAGAAAAACGACAAAGATTTAATAGAAATCTATACAACATTCTTTTGGGTTTGACGTCAGTACCTGCCGAAATCGGCCTAATCTCACGGTGCTTTAAAAAGCATAGATCAATACAATACGTTGATCGGCGCCCCAAATACTAAATGCTTTTTGGACGTATTTTTGGTTTCAATTGGTCTAGGTGGAAGGGACATCACCTTGGTCGGTTTTGAGGCCAATCTAAAACCTCCGGCACCCGACACCACACTGGAGGTTGGTTTAAATCGCAGTCACCACGAATCTCCACAAAGAGCCACACCTGCTACCAGTTGAGCATCCAACCGCCCAATGAGTGGTGACATTTGTCGCTTGAACTTCAAATGTCTCTGAAGTATCATCTGACATACTTAGACTATGCTGAAATTTCAAGGCAAGCCCAAAATTCAGACCCAGTAAATATGGATTTTAGTCGCCTCTTACATCAGGCATACCTTACCGCGGGCAAATTATACCCCCAGCCCGCTGAGAGAAAAAAATCTATGCAATAGAACATACATTGTCTGTCTTTTCAAAATAGGGTAGAGATTGTTCATCTTTAACTTAATAATAAACCACCTTACCACAGTTCGCCACTTCCAGAAAAATATCCTTCTGAGATATTTTTTCTTGAACCACCTGGAATCAAATTGTACACACTGAACCAGAAAATTAATACAAGAAACCAACCAAAGATAAAAGCAACCGTAAACTTAGCTCACTTATATGCTTAGGCTAAACACCCAGTTGTCGCCAAGAGTGATGATTCCAAAGTAGTTACAAGATCGACGTTGAAACGATTTAAAAAGATGTCCCCACTATAGTGCGAAGAACTTTATTGAAAGACTTGAAAAACGTTAAAATTTCCATCAGCAAAGCCGCCCATGATTTGAATACCATACGACCTGATCTGTCAAAGTTATATGTGAGTAGCTATTCTTTAGACTGGGCGGGATAACCAGTAACAGCTGCTCAAACCTAAGCCTGAACTGGTTTATGTTGGCTTTCGCGTGGTTTCTCCATATTCTATGTTTATCATTTGGAATTCCACCACATTTATACTCTTGCAACTAGTTGATCCAGAGCATTATAGTTTTGTTAACGTAACGGTTGTACGTATCACCTAAAACTAAACGAGATAGAGTGCAAGCTGTAATTTGAGTAAAATTTGAGATGACTCGATGAAACTTGGTATGCAGGTTCCCTAGTACAAAGAAAATTTTAAGTTTTTAGATGCAAATAATTGGACCACTGTCGCGCCCACAAATCACCACCGAAGAGATATATAGTAAAGTGCCATAACTAAGCACTGAATTAAGTTATAAAGCTGTAATTTTGTACAGAGGATCGCAATGGCAAGGGGCACATGTGGGCAACTTTTTTTGAAAAAGTGGGCATGGCCCCTCCCTCTAACCAGTTTAATGTGCATATAGTACCTCTTAAACTACTGTCAGTGTGAAAATCGAAATTCGAGGGTAACCCCCTAACTCCTTATATAACGGTATTGTTAAAAACTACTGAAAGCGTGATAAATCAATAACTAAATACACCAGAGATATCAAACTTTACCAGCGAGATGGTATGAGAAAGCGTTATGGGAGTCAGTGTGAAAATTGGAAATGGGCATGGCACCGCCCACTTTTTGGTGAAATCCCATAACTCGGGACTCGACATTCTGTGGCATTCTACACACACAATTTTGAATTCCACTTGACTCGTCAAGCTTCCAGTATACAAATCAAGAAGCAATTAATATAACGGGATAAAATCTTTGGTGTATACCACCTTATGATCAAAAGTTTTTGAAATCCAATAAAAACTGTTCAAGCCCCTAGGTATCGAATATTTAGACCCCGGTACCTATAGTTGACTTTTGATTGGAAATATCGGTCAATTTTTGATATATATAACTGAAATTAAGGGATCATCCTTCTTTTATAAATATATGTCTGTATGCCAAAAATGGGTTGAAACAGACTAATACTTCTCTAAGCCCCCATATGCTTACTATAAAAATTCGAGGTGACTTTGTACCGCATATACCGGTCAATTTTTGAGTTATCCCAATGAAAATAAAATAGCATGGTTTACTAAAAAATGTATCTTTATGCCTAAAAAAGATAAATTTGAACGAAAACTTGGTCTAGCCCCTACATAACTAATATCAAGATTTTCGAACATCCGGCCAACTTTACTCCATATGATTGTTTTTACACTTAAAGTAGTTTGCTGACTTTGATTTTTGCAAGTTGCAAGAGTATAAAATGTTTGGTACCACTAAAGAGGTGTAAGAAAGTACACAATAAACTTTGCTTGCGCAATGAGTAATACTATGTTTTACGACATGGAGGGTGGCTAAAAATTGGTTTCGTAACCTATAATATATAAAATAATACAAAAAAGATAAAAAGGTTTAAATATTTTATATATTTCTTTTTTTTACTTACTCAACGTTCTCCTCATGAGAACTCCACACTGTTTTTCAATAAAAGTATATTTTGAATAAATTAACAAAAAATTCAATACATTCACCGAAGTGTGAGCATTTGGATGTGCATCATTTGTTAATCAGCTATCAGCGAAAACAATCAAATATGGTGTCATCAAAAAGTAAGCGTGAAAATGGCAACCACAAAAACAAAAACTTCTTACAACAGGCAATTTGATCCTTTAATGCCGACTCCTATGGATCATTGTTTTTGTTCATTTCCGCTTGGAATTAGTTTCGACAATGTTTAATGCAACACCCTTCGTTTGCGCCGCCAACCCACCTCAGAACGCGGCTGATAGAGCGATGTACAGTTCGTGGCCATTTGGAGGCAGTCAAGCGACAAGGTGAACCAATTTCCTTTGTACGCTCGGATAGTTCTAATGCGAATGACAAAATTCCGCTGCGGCATATTAAACCATGCTCTGCATAACTGTGAAAGTCGTGGGTTTTAGTTAGGTATGACAGCTTTTTAATCAGTTTTTGAGCAGTAAATTGTGCGAATGGTTTGATGAACTGGTTTCTAGTGTGATTTTTAGCCCTCTTTATTTTATGGTATTTTTTTGACTGCATGAAGAATATTGAAATGAAATTTAGCGCGACATCACGAGTTTTTAATGTTGATTGAGAAATTTTTATAACAAATAATCTTAATAAGTAAGATTTTCCTTAACAAGTTATCTTCGTTTGTATTCAACATTGGGCACTCTGGCAGCATTTCGGTCGATAACTTTCTATTCAGCACTTCAATGTAATAACTTCATTATCCGAAGTGTATTTTAAACATTTCATTTTTCTTTTCACACTGAAAAAAGTCTTTAGAGCATTCGGTTGTGTTAGCATTCGAAATGAGTAAATGACATAGTTTCCCACTTGCTACCCCTTACCCCTCGCTTCCACTTCATTTCATTAACAATATTTGCCAAGACTTTTCTGCGCCATCCCTTCCATGCCAGCCTGCCTCCCTTGCCACATTGACACTTTGACATCGCTACATATATGTATGTATGTGTGGAGTATAAGTGCGTTTGTGTGCGTGTGGTGTCCTTTATACTTTTGTGCATGCTCTTATGGCTCTGCACTCTTGTGTAGCGGCGTGCGAATGATTAATGACTTCTGGACAAATGGAAATTGTTTGAATTGCATTAAAGTATTTCTATGTGTTCGAAGAAAAGCAAAAATGAATCAAATAGCAAAAAAGGGGTTTGCGGCATTTGTTACGTTTGCTCATCAACGCTTCGCTTGTGCAACACCAACTTGGGCTGCAGATGTTGAGCGAGCAGAGCATACTATATAGTATATTCCGCATACATACAAATGTATTACATTTAGATAATCAGGAAATTGCTTATTGCTTAATGTAGGCATTTGTTGAGCTAAGCTTTGTACACAAAATTTAATCCGATGTAAGCATTCATGCAACGTGAAACTTGTCAAATGGAAAATAAATTTTTTACGGGGTTGGTGAACCGCAATACCGTTTTGAAATTATTTTTAAATATATGTATATTTTATCGCTTTTACCTTGCATGTTAAAGTTGCTTGCACATACATTTATTTTATAATTTTTGTGCTTTTTATTATAAAGCTTTTTGAAAACACGTGAAGACTGGTTTTTTGGCAGATATTTTTGCAAAAAAAAAAAATTAAGGTCTCAGTGAAAATTTAGTTAATTTTTTTCCAATAGTTGTAATCGTCATTCGTCCAAGTCTTTAAGAATTTTAAGAAGATCGGTTGAGCAGTTCTCCTTGGATCAACAGTTACTACCATCATTTAGACTTTCTTGTGATATGCATAGAATTTGAAAATTGATATTATTATTTGCTGCAGTTAGAAGCACGATTTAAAACAACGTGCTGAAACGTCAATAATAATTGAAGTACAATATCCGTTAGAGCCTGAAACCATTGACAACACTACGAGCTTCCTAAATTTATTTAGGATTTTCCGAAATACCTACATATTCGTTTATGATTTAGTAAGTGTTAGTAGGATGGTATTAATTTTATCAGTTTATTTTGAACAGGGTATATAGTATAGAGTCATCCATACGTCTATTCATCCATGTGTATATACCCCAACTAGACCCACATTCTTGAGATATCAATCTGGTATTTTGCACACACCCTTTCCCCTTTAAGAGTTTTATTTGTCAAAACCACACATATCGGACTGCTATAGCTTATACATTTCACACATTCTAACCGCTTAAAATTAAGTCCTTTTAAGGAACACTTTTTTATGTAACAAAATATTTTCATGAAATTTTGCATGGATTTTTGTCCAAGAATATGCAATAATCTCTGAATAAATATTTCAGATCAGATCATTATAGTATATAACTGCCATATAAACTGTCGAAATCCCTTTAATGTTATAAGAAATTCAGCTAGGAAAATTGTATCTTTTTTGAAGCTAAAGTAAGTGCTTTTTCTTTCGATTATAGAATCTAGGCACTACGTTTGTGATTCCGCAATTTTGTCACATGACGCACAAAAATGCTAGGCCTAGATATATCCATCGAATCATGTCACGATGGATGTCAAATATCTCCCTTCCGCCTTTTTGTCTTTTGAATTTCGCGGCTATTTATATAGCACTATACAGCTCGTATCTGGCAATACTACATATCTTTGAAAGGTCTTGACATAACCTACAAAACTATATGCATGATTAGTTTGATATTGCGTTCAACAGTTATAGACGTGTAAACATAGAGTTCACTAACGCCGAAATTTACGCAACTTAAAGTTTTCCTTCATTAAAGGCAAATTCGCTAGAGAAACGTTCCGTGAGATTAATGGTGTTTTGGGTGATAGGACTCTATCACTTCGAACTGCGGAGGAACGGTTTCGATGACTCAAAGCGGATGAAAACGACACCATAGATAAGCCAGCCGGCGGAAGACCTGTGACGACGAATACCGATCAAATCATGGAAAACATCGAGTTTTTTTGACGGCATGTGGCATCTCGTGACATCGCCCAGAAGATGGGAGTTAGTCACCAAACCATTTTAAGCCCAACCTTCTCGACCAAATCAACGTCTGCGATATGCTGCAGAAACAGAACGAACAC
This sequence comes from Bactrocera zonata, assembly GCA_037783105.1. Lineage (NCBI taxonomy): Eukaryota > Metazoa > Arthropoda > Insecta > Diptera > Tephritidae > Bactrocera > Bactrocera zonata. The sequence continues at coordinate 100,459 of JBAWJQ010002079.1, read as the reverse complement.
GACCCATTTTTGTAGCGAATGGTGACTGGCGACGAAATCAAGCGAAAATGGTCGTGGTCGAAGGTACGGCGAATTGTCCCAAACAGTAGCCAAGCCGGGATTGACGGCCAAGAAGGTTTTGCTGTGTGTTTGGTGGGATTGGAAGGGAATCATCCACTATGAGCTGCTCCCATATGACCAGACGCTTAATTCTAACACCTGCTGCGAACAACTGGACCGCTTAAAGCAAGCCAGATGTGGCCAACAGGAAGGGTGTAGTATTCCACTAGGACAACGCCAAACCATACACTCGTTGATGACTCGTCTGAAGCTACGGGTGCTCAGATGGAAAGTTTTATCGCCTGGACATAGCGCCAACTGATAACCACCTGTTCATGTCCATGGTGAACGCCCTTGTTAGTGTAAAGTTGAACTCAAAAGAGGCTTGTGAAAAGTGGCTGTTCGAGTTCTTCGCAAATAAGGACGGGGCCTTCTACGAGAGGGGTATTATGAAGTTGCCGTTTAGAAGGAAACAAATTATCGAACAAAACGGCGCATATTTTAACTAATTTTGATCACTGCAACACTTTTAATAAAGCATTGAATTAAGAACAAAAAAGCGGAAGGGCGATATTTGACAACCTAACATTTCGAAGAAATTCAATTAATGTATTACTCAAACCCTATTTGGAAGGATTTAGTAGGTACTTGGCTTATAAAATAAAATAATAAAAAAACTGACTAACTTCGTTGGCTCATACAAATAATATATTTTGGAGACGGATTTTGCAGAATACGGTGGATGTAGCAGCAAGTCGTATTTTGATTCGATCAGTTTAGCAGTGCCGACGAGGGCCGGTGGAGGAAAAGCGCCTCTCTTCCAAATGCGAGGTTATGCTGATAGTTTTTTCGATTGTCGGTGGTGTAATGGTATACTTCGAATACCTTCCGGCCTGAAAAACTGTCAAAAAGTAATACTATTTGAGTGTTATACGTCGTTTATGGGAAGTTATTCGTAAAAAGAGACCGAGACAATTGCGCCGACAAATGCTGGTTTTTGCAACACGATAATGCACCGTCGAATCCTGACTGGATTCTTGTTGAGTTTTTCACCAAACTTTTAGCCAATATCGTGCCGCAGCTATCGTATTTGCCTGAGACATTAAAGGTAGATTCCAGAAATTAACTTTAACAACTGTTTCGAGGATTGGAAAAAACCTTTTCACAAGTGAATTGGGGTCAAGGGGAACGACATAGATTTTGAAGAATAAATAAATAATTTTAAAATTAAGAACAAGTCTTACTATTTAATGCTCAAAGTAATATGACGTAACTCAAGCGGATAAAACAAAACTACGCAACTTTCGAAATTGATTGTGATGATCTGGAAACTTCTATGTATATACATATAAGAAATTTACAAAATTTTTATCTTGTGATATAATTGTAGAACTTAAGCTCACTTTCCTTTCAAAAGTTTTTTATTAGTTTCAACAATCGTGTGAAATTTTTAAAAATTTGGTAAAGAAATGTAATCAATTTTTTAATTTTATGATTTTTAGTACATAGAAAAGTTATTAATAATTCAAAAGCTCCAAAGCTTAACAACCTCCTTTCGACTTCAACGAAAATCCATCAAACATGTATGACCGCTAACCAATTAATTTAATACAATTATTGTAATGAAAACCAATATTACAATATCATATGCATACATATTTTATTTATTTCCAATTCGAAAATGCCCAAGGGCACAGCCAGCCATGGCGTGACCCCTGCCCCTGGCGTGACAACTCCACTGACTACCATATTTGACGACTAATTTGGCTGAAAATGCATTTTTACACACAACAATTATTAAATAAATAATAATAAATGCAGACAGTGACAAAAACAACAAAAGCCCGCGGCAGTCAGCAAATATTCGTATTAACAACAAAAACTAAAGAATAACGGAAAATACAAAATACAATATAGTCGTGTATTAAAATAAAATAATAATGCATCAGCGCAAATTATGACAGTCAGCAGCAACAGCAACAGCACAACAGCAACAACAAAAACGCGCATATGGGGAGCGACATTTACCGAGGGGAAAAAATACGCCGACAGCAGCAAATTATGACAAACGGAAACGAAGCCATTTAAATGGAAGCTCATGTCCGCCAGTCAATGGTGGCGCAAACTCGCCACTCCACCGCGCCACTTCGCCGTAGCGTGTATTGGTAGAGTTTTGATGTCACATAATGGCGTCACAATGCACTATACATAGTTGGGGAATTAAATTAAATAAAATATTTATTTTTGTTGGCATAGATGCGGAAGCGGAATAACGGCATGTGCCGAATGTATTTTATATTGTACAGTTACAGGCTTATAAAGCGTTATGTGAGTTAATACAAATTATCGAGTGAATTCACTTGTCACTTTGTCAACTAACGGTACATCATTATCAATGCTAACCCCTGCAATTGCAGAATTTATGCAGAGGATTTTCCGGTAATGAATTTCATTATTAATTAATCGTTGAATATCATTGAATGTTATTTGACAACTCTTCTTTGGCGCATGGACTTTCGCTTTTGGTACAGAGCAAGAAGGTTCCAACGTAAATATATTTTAAGAACATATCAAAAACAAAGATCCAATGCGTTTGCCTCTCGGTGCTGATCAATTGAAGTTAATAAAATTTCGCAAAATGGTGCAAAGGATTCGCAGTTGGAATACCAGATTAGCAGAAAAGTTTATATCGTTTTAAACGAATCTACGGTAGTTACGTGGGTTTTGCAATTACAAATTATTATTATTTTTTTTTAATATTGTGATAAGACCAAAATATTTTCACAAATTTTCAAGGCAATCGCAATAAAAGTGTAGGCGATAGGCCTTTGATAAAGCGGCCCGTCAGAAAGGTCCGGTCGGCTACTTCAATTTTTGATCCTGTTTTCTAGAAACATCATTCTCAAAGTTGGTGGTCATGATATCCTAGAAACTAGTGAGGATTTTATTGAAATTTTTCACAGTTCTTCTAAATAGGATGACCTCACGACTGACCGAAGGTTTTTTCGATGACAACTAATTTTTTCAGTGTAAAAAAAATACATAAAATCATACCGTTTTGATTGCAACTTTGTCGAAAGTCATTTTTATCCAAATCCTTCGATTAGTCACGATTTATACTCATCTACCAACCGATAGAATCAGATTTTTTGATTTTAATTTAATCCTTCATCTGTTATGCTGACCACCAAATGGAGACGTTCTTGGACGAATTCGAAAATGTTATTAAGTTTTTTGTTTTTTTATGATATACTCAAATATGGAAATTAATGAATTAATTTATTATAAAGAATATTGTATACATTTATATTTTATCACAGAAAAAAAGAAACAATTAATGAAGACAATAATTTTTCTGCCGTCGAAACCAGCGTAAAAATTTTCAAAAATTAGGTATTTAATTTTTTTTTTATTTTTAATATGCAAATATTTAAGAATATACACAGACAGTTTCGTATCGTTCCTGTAAATATTTTCGAAGTTACATGCAAATTTGTAAAGGCGTGTCAGAGTGCTTGGAAGAACAAGGCCAAACTTATATCGCGTTTTTCTCAAAATGGTCTTCTTTTTAAATCAGTGACCAATATAAGGTTCTTAAATATATTTTTAAGTAATACTTACAATAAGTACTTTTTTATAAACAATTTAAAACCGAAATTTCGGTCAAAAATCGATTTTTTTCTTAGTAACCGCCATTTAAAAAAAAAAAAAAAATAGTTTGCTTACTCCTCTGAATAGTTAGTAGATTTAATATTAATTTAACGAATTCCGTTAGGTTTTTTTAATTTCAGATTATCCAGCTCAGTGATTTTCTGGTCAACGCTAAACGTCTTTTTTGAGATTAGCCCCCAGAGTTCAGCTGTAGTTCCTTTCCAAATAAGTATCCTCACCAATACTAAGTCTTAAAATACAGTAAAAATTTACCATAATACGTTTACAAATTTTTAGATCAATAAACTAAAAAGTTTACTCAGTAAAAATTCTGGAAAAATGCCTTTTTTCGGCCACCTAACTGTATATAACGCCTTAAACTTAGCTTCTGATCAAATTTGACACGGGCTGACAAAATAAATTAGTTTTCATGCATTTTTATAAAAATCGCTTTCAAAATAAGCGCCCGAGTGAATACAAACATGCCAACGTTTGATACAATTTGCTATACACTTGAAAGTAGAGTTCTCAGCTTACAGCTCCTCAACATTAACCAAAATCGACTTTTGAATCTCTGCTATATCTCGGATGCCAACACGACCTAAAAATACTGTTTTCGTGATGTCGCAATAAACACAAATTTTCAAAATACTTTGTTTTTAAATTTCTTTATTATGAAAAAAATTGCCAGACATTGACAAATAGAGATCAAACTTCACACGAGCACAAAAATTTAAATAATTTAGGAAAAAAAATGTTTATCGACTCAGTTTGAGCACGCAGTTCAAATGGCCAAATTTGGTAGTTACTGTCAAGGAGAGACTCTAGTTTTTTCCAGCATTTTAGATTTCAAGCACTCTACTCTTCCTCTTCGCACACAGCTTCTGCAAACCCACACATATGACAACATTTCTCAGATCACATTTGCAGTCATTTAGAATCAACCTCTCTCTCGTGCCTACAAGGTGCATTCCAAAGTAAACAGGAAAAACAGAACAAATTATTTTTTCGGCAAAACCAATTTATTTTATTCAAAATAATCTCGTTCTGTTTCAATACAGTTTTTTGTACGGTCTAAAAGCATGTCGAACGAGTGGTTTAGCTTGTTGGCCGGTATGGCCGCCAGAATGCCGGTGCAACCCTTTTGAATTGCCTCTACGTCTGCATAACGCTTTCTTTTCATGGGCAGATGCATTTTTCCGAAAAGCAAGGAGTCGCACGGTGCCATATCAGGTGAATATAGGAAGTGGTTAATGGTTAAAATGTGATTTTTGGTCAAATAATCGGTCGCAAGCGTCGATCGATGCGACGGCGCATTATCGTGCAGCAAACGCAAACTTTCATCTTCGCGATATTCGGACCGAACACGTCGAAAACGGCGCACCAAATGCGATAAATCGATGCCTTGGAGATGTTCAATTCCATTTCTTTTAATATCAATGTTGATTTCGGCTGATTTTTGATGAATTCACGCAGAGTTTCGATGGAATTTCCGGTGATCACGGATTTTGATTGGCCCACATGTTGATCTTCATTTATGGCCTCACGACCATTTTGGAAACGTTGAAATCACTCGTGAACTCTGCTACGGAATAGGCAATCATCGCCATAAACTTGTTTCATCAATTGAAATGTTTCGGTAAAAATTTTGCCAATTTAAAAGAAAAAAAATTTAATGTTGGTTCTTTGTTTGAAGCTCATTTTTGCCCCGATAACACAAAAATATTGACACTTAAAACGCACTAACTTCACTTCCAGTCAATGATATGTTATGAAATTCTCAAACTCCGTATGTTCGTCTGTCTGTACTATATAGTTTTTGAGATATCGATCTAAAATCTGGTACAAGTACTGCTCATCAAGAAGCCTCATCATTACTGCAGCATGTAGCGGTCATGCAAACTGAATTATCTTTTGACGAGACATATTAAAAAAATTTCCTATGGATTATTATTCAAGGAAACAAACTCCGCAGAATTTGTTCAAATCCGACTACTAAATTAGTCAGTTACAACACGAAATCGAAAGATCGGATTGCTGGCCGAGCTATTCAAATACGGTGGCGAAGAACTAATAAGGAGCACGCATCAGATATATTGTCAAATATGAAAGTTTTTCATACAAGAACTTGATTCTGATCATTCAGTTTGTATGGCAGTTATATGTTATAGTGGTCCGATATCGGCAGTTCCGACAAATGAGCAGCTTCAATAGAAAATGGCGTTTGCAAGATTTCAAAACGATATAGTAAAAATTGAGGGACTAGTTCATATATATACAGACAGACGGACAGACAGACAGACGGACAGACAGACCGACAAACAGACAGGCAGACAGATGGATGTGGCTAAATCGACTCATCTCAACATTCTGATCATTTATATATATGCTTTATAGGTTCACCGACGCTTCCTTCTGGGTGTTACAAACTTCATGGCAAACTTAATATACCCTGTTCAGGGTACAATAAGCGAAAATATTTAATGAATGCGTGCATCATACACCCGCCAACTCTACAAACCGACAGGAAACATGTTCCTAAATACACACACTTTGTACAAGTATATATAATATTAATCACACTGTGAGGGCTAGGAGCCTGCGATCACGGCGCTGGTGTCGGTAATGATGCCAAAAGCATTGCACTAAATGCATAATTCAACGAAATTGTCATGCCTGCCAAATTGACATTCGAACGAGAACCACCACTGCTGCCGCTGTGGAAAACTAAGAAAAATAAAATTAATAAAACACACATACACAAATACAGAAATACGAAAGCGACAGCAGTGAAATAATTTCATTGGGCTTGCATGGCGAACAACAATAAAATTAATACAAAACTAAAGTGCAATAGTTGTGCGCGCATTGCGGTGAATAATAAAAAGCCGTCACATTAACAACCACTTTTGCCGCGCAAACCGTCCGCGCGCCGGCCGCCCGCTCCATGCGCTCGCAATAACAGCGCAGCGCGTCACTCTTCGCGGCGCACAAAACCGACAGCAATAATGTATGGAATTTGTTTGCTGCCTAATTAGCAGCGAGTTTTAAATTTATAATTTGATAAGCGAACATTTTTAACTTCTACTACACGCCATCCCACACATACACCCGCAACTATAGAAATTGTAGGGGTATATAGTGTTTGAATCAGCGCTGGGGTTGCGCATACGCCGTGGCGGCCCAGTGAATACTGCTGGGAATGCAATATGCATGATGCCCGCCGGTTGGCAATGGTATTTTGTAATTGTTTTAATGCCAGCGAATTGACATGTGTGCGCTTTGGTAGCGAGCAAGTGATGCAATTGAAAATTTCGTTTGTCAGTTTTATTTGCTTTTAAATATTACAGTTGGCCTGTTTGCCATTTTCCACATGTCAATTAACGTTTATTTAATGAAACTTTTACATTCCAAACCGCTGCTAGTGCTTATTCCCTGCACGCTATGGCCGTGGTCTGGCAGTGACTGCGCGCTTGTATGCGTGTTTGTGTGTGTTGGTGTGTGTGCTATTTTATATTATGTGGCTTGCGGCAGCAATTGTTTACTCGCTTTTGTTGCACACTCGAGCCTTTGCTCCACCCCCCACAGCTGCATTATAATTTAACCAATTTGCTAAATTACATTTTCGGCCATTTTCACCGCCTTATCCATTAAAGTAAGCCATTTTATTTGCCATAACTTCACATAAAATTATGCATTTTGAACTGATTAAAAATTAGCCGCACTCAACGTCGTAAGCGTTGGTCCTTTTCTTACCGTTACGGTCGTGCGTTGTCGCAGTTTTACAACCACCGTTTCTTTTGTTGTTGTACCAGCAGAAAGGGTTCGAAGAAAACAATTTATACTAACATAAAATTACCAGCACACTAATGCCGCGTAGCTTTTGGTATTGCCTTGAAAGGGACATTTGTGTGATTGTTTCCTATAGTTGTTGTTGGGTTGTGTCTGCACCCATTTGGTGTTGTTGTGGTATGCGCTGCTCATCTCAAGAAATCTTAATTTTTAATTAAAAGTTTTCTTTAAAATTAAAAACAATTTTATCTCTATTACATAGCTGAAGTTTAACAGAAGCAGGTGTTCCCTGTAGGAAATTGAGTATAAAAAAACTTTTTGCAAACTAAAATGAGCAAAATTAAAAAAAAAAGATTAAATAGTTAAACAAACACGACTTTCTTCTATATATATATAGATAGGGAGGGGTCTGAATTTTAATTTTTCATTTAATGTTCAAGAACTTAAAAAGCAAGAAAAATCATAAACTTCGGTTTCACAGATGCCTTATAATATATTTCATATATACAAAAGGCTCCTTAGAAGAACTTGATTCTGTTTGTTTGTATGCAGCTATAAGCTATAGTGCAAAAGAAATCTCTTATGTACAAATGGACGGGCGAACAGTCAGCCGGATAATCATATGAACATGTCCCAGCCATATACTATATATCTATATTTTAATGGGGTCTGCAACTTTGTCTTCTGGGTGTTACAAGCTTCATTGCAAGCTTACCATGTTCATAATAACATAAGCATATCATAAGCATCATCAATAATGGACTTCGTCTTACCCCGTTGAAACTTGCAACAGCTAAAAACTGTCGTCAGAACGTCAGAACGGGGTCGAAATAGAGTACATTACATAGCATTTAAAATATAGACTATTGCTTGACAGGTTCTTCTTAGTATGATCGCTTCAAAGAAAAATATGATTATAGATTTTCTTATTCGTTTTGTTCCCCTTTGTAATATACGTATTAACATTGCATATACGCTACCTATACTCTATTTGATGATAAATGAAATAACGAGGAAACGACTCACATTAGCAATGGCGAACTTCGCAGCCGATGGAACAATGAGCTGTGCGAGATATACGTCGTCATTCAGATAGTTCAGCGAATTGATAGACAGCGGCTATGCTGGCTAAGTCATGTCGTGCGAATGGATGAAAACACTCCGGCTCTGGGAGTGTTTGACGTAATACCCGCCGGGGAAAGCAGAGGAAGAGAAAGACCTCCACTCCGTTGGAAAGACCAGCTGGAGTAGGACTAGCTTTATTTGGAACTTCCAATTGGCGCCGAATAGCGAGAAAGAAGAACCACTGGCTCGGTGTTGTAAACTGGGCTATAATCGTAAGCGATATCTACGCCAATCTAATAAAATGGGTTTGAATTGAATTAAGAGGGTATTCTACTCTAGAATTTTGAAAAATTCGATTTTTTTGTCACATATTTAATGTTTAGACTTTCAAAAATATGACCTTGGAAGGATTTTTCAAAATTCGTCTTATTTTCGGAGATACAGCCGATTTTGTGAGGTGGCGTCCATGTTCACTAGAATTGTCTTCTAACCCTTAAACGCGCTTTTTTCGAAACTACTTTTTTCCACACGGTACCGGCATTATCTCAAGTTCTATACAACCGATTTACCTGAAATTTTGTGTGAACCTTTCTATATAATTCTTTATCGTTACTACCAGCATCGTGTCAAAATTTTTGTTTTTAAAATTTAAAAGTTCAGGAATTTCAAAAAAAAGCGTCAAAATTGATTTTTATTTTCAGGCAGTCGCCATTTTTTTCGTGTTCCCGGACTATAACAGCATCCTTACTGATTAAGAATTTCTTTTGATTTATATATATGGAGGAGACTTTATGAATTATTTCTATAACGGATCTGTAAAAATTTCCATTGTTCTGAATTTATTCGCATATTTTCTATATCTACTTTCAAAGTATTTTCAGATTTCCTACCGAAACTAAGTCTCCTTAAACAGCATTCAAGACTTTCGAGACGATTTTAATATATCTTTCGATTCTGTCTAACATTAAAAAGTATTTTTTTTTAGAATGTTGGTTTTTTAGAAGGTAAAGGCAAACCTCCCTGTAAATTTTTTGGTAAGACATTTTCATGATTGGTGGGATATTAAGGGTGAAAGAAGCTTGGTCAAGCATATATAACTTTTATTGTATAGAAAATATTGTCGTGGGTCCTAATAATAGATGATCCTAAAACGTATTATCATCCTGGAAAAAATGCCCAGTCCAGTGTCTTTAATACCAGTTTTAAAGCCATTAAGAGATGATGTACCCGTCCCGTATGTAGATTTCAATAAAAATTTTAACTATATAAAAAATACATAACATAATGTTTTTTATCGATAAAGTTTTCTTATAAATATTGCTCTTGAAAAATATGATTCAGTTTTCAGGAAAAACCAAAGTTTTTTGGAAATATTCCTCTCAAAAAAATGGTTCAGTTTTCACGAAAAAACAATATTTTTCAAACGATGTCCTATGTTAATTTTCAAACAATAGCAGTCTTTCCAAATTTTTCCTACAGGTAACTTTCTGTTTTCACTGAACCACGACTTTGACGATAGTGTAATTCGGTCTGGTATATTTCAATAACCAAATTCCTGCTCAGGTCGAATATACAGCGATTACTTTTCAGGAAAATGTGAAAGCATCCTGTGCTGACATTGCGGTAAGTGTATTTCAAAACGCAGGCGGAACTACTGTTATTGTTGTTAATGTTGCTTAATAAAAGCACTTACATGTAATTTTAATTTTGAGCTGATTAGTGTCGCTCTTCCGAAAAGTGGCAAACAATGATAGCCCAACCCCCGTTAGAAGACTCGAGTCGACCAAAGGTATGATAGGCGCGCGCTCATGCAGCGAAGCGGATGTTCCAGCTAATGCCATAACAATTTCAATACCAGAGCGGATGGAATGGGAAAGGCATGCGTTTTGTTAACCCCTTATTGTTGTCTGTCTTTCAACAAAATTGTAATTTGACTATAAAGAAAATTCATAATTCTTTAGTATTATGTTAATACACAATAGCGGAAGATTCTGCCGTGGTACACACACCAGGGGTGCTAATGGCATTTTGCAACAATAACAACGAGCAGAAAACGTGAAACAGTAAGTGTTGGCAGTCAAACGGAAGCTGAAACAACATAAACAGTTGTAACAGTTACACTTGCCGCTTTGCACCCCTCTCATGCGGCAAGTAGCCAACCAAATCACCACCGCCGCCAGCAGCGCTTACAACTCATTTAGAACAACAAACAACCCTTTATGGCTGTTAGCATGAAATTATTGTCGTTGTGTATTTTATGTTGCTGCGTTTCGCTTATCGCTGGCTTTGACTTTCGCCAATAATTATGGCAAATCCGTACGGTCATCTATCTCCTTCGCAGAACTAACCTCATTTTGGACCTTGGCTTTTATCGAATTTCCCGCGGTTCACTGCTCAAACACCGGTCCTAGTGGCAGATCTTGACCCTTTCAGTTCGCAATTACAAATCCCTTTGAGGGGCTAGTCGTTGGGCTCTCTAGAGGGGTAAATATGATTATATTCGCTTGTAATTGCGATTTTGTTGTTGTCTATATGTTTTTGTGAGCCTTTAATTACCATTTTGCGCATTTTCGAACGTCTTCATCCCCACCATATTCAAACTCAACGAAGCTAATAGTGCAATGTTCATGAAATTCTTCATTTTTTAATGCTCCGCTGTGCCAATTATATCGATCCCTTGGGATGTGTGCGCATATAAATCATATTGTGCGGATTTCTTTATAATGATGTAATTTTTGACAGATGTCTTACGAACTGAAATAGGTTTCTAAACTGCTGCTTCTCTTGTTTCGGTTATGATAAATATTATTTTTTTGCAATCAAATGAACAACATGGCTATGTTAGAGAATACAATTGAGTCTACCTTTCAATTTTCTGAGGATTTGTATAAAATAAAAAAGAGTCAGAAAAAACGATGTTTTTAGAAGTTTTACATATAAAAAATTACGTTAACAAGTGAGAACGTATACGCTTGATTTTATCCATACAGCTCTCAGAAAGAAAGTGTACAGAAAATCGCAATTCTTCAACGTTTCCAAAGCAGTAGTCGGTAACTTGTTGTCTTTTGATTTTTGCTTCTACCCCCAATGGCACTGCCAGTGCTCAAGTTCACCTTTCAGCTTCAGACACCGCACGACGTTGTCTTTATCCAAAAGGCTTTTGAATCTTTCTATCAAGCAGTCAATAAAAATTTTCATTTCTTTGGTTTTCAAAAAACATATTTTTCTGGAAGCAGTAAACTCAGTTGAAATCTATACAATACTTCTTTACAAAAGCGCGTCTTCAAGTTTTCGCCAATTGTACCCAATAGAGGAATATATATTGAGACCCTTTAGTATTCTTTGCAAGTTCTTACTCAGAAATTTTCTCGTTTTATTTGTTGGCGGCAGCTTCTTGGTTTCTCTTTGTCAACTTTTAGTTCGGCCGCCATTTTTTCGTGTCTGAATAAATGGATCGAAAATGCTTCTCAGCTTTTTGTCATCGATTTCGGAACGTTACAAGCAGCGTATCCTCCATATTTGATGCTTTTGCCGGATCGATCGATTCTTTCTGAAGAATCCCGTTGAGTGAATGAGTTAGAGATTGGATATCACATAGTCAAAAAATCCCAATTATACATTTAAATATGAACACGGCTGCATTGCTTTTCCCGCTGTTTCCTTATTGTTCCAGTTATTAATTTTTGTAAAAAATTGAATGTTTCTGAATTATATTTCTGTTATTTAATATTTATATTTTTGTTTCTACGTGTTTAGTACACGCTTGTATGTCATGAAACATATTATTCCTGGCGGTCAGTCGTGAAGAAGAGGCTTACGACCTGGAAACATAAGATTAATCGGTCGAATATCGTGGCAGAGGTGAATTGAAGCCGAAGAAACCACGTCAAAGTAGGCCAAAAATAAAGATTATGTTGGCAGTTTTCTTCGATTATAGACGTGTGGTGCACTCCGAATTCCTTCCGACCGGCCAAACGGTCAACAAGGAATTCTACAGGCAAGAGGAGGAGGAGAAACTTATGGGCCGACTACTCTTGGTTTTTGAATCTCGATAATGCACCGTCGCATACTGCATTGATTTTTCGTTAGGTTTTTGCCAAATTTTCAACCCAACTTAAACGACCACTGGAAACTGTTATGAGCCAATGTCAACTGAAGACATTGAACGTGAATCGCTACGCGCATTGAAGGCTATTTTGGAAATAGATTTCCACAGCTGTTTCGAAGATTGGAAAACACCTTTGCACGACATAGATATTGTAGATTAAATTAAAAATTTTAAAATTGTGAACAAAGTCATACTATTTTTTGCTCACGGTAAGTAGTATATCTTTCTATAATAAGTTCTGCCCAAAAATACTCTAGGATCTCGCAGTGCTGTAAGATGGAAAGATATATAAGATTGTGGATCTTCAAATTGAAAGAGCTGTCAATGTTTCCAAAATGAAAAAAAAAAAAATTTGGTAGCAGCAAAAACGAAGTTACTGTCCAGCTTCTTTAAAGCTTCGCCGATATGAAAATTTAATTAAACTAGCAAGAGTATATTACTAACGATCGTAAAGTGACTTATCCTGTTAATTCCCCCTAATGCTTGAGGAATCTCACTACTTCCACTTTGAAATAAAAATTTAGCGGTGCTCACATCGTGCTGCCGTAATTATCAACCTGGTGTGACAACGACAAAATGCGAAGTTGCGCCGAGTGTTTCGTTAACTGCACTTGGTATCCACTAATTTATTGCCACTCAGCAGCAAGAAGCAAGCACACACCCATTCGTACAGATCACATTAACGCTTGTAAGTGCATACGCCACATAAGTAAGCAGCTAGATGCAGAATTAACAGCAAAAATAAGCAAGTCATTTGAGTATCAGGGAACCCGAGTATCATCAATCTGTTAATGTCAAAATTGTCAACACTGTCTTGTACAGAGACAGCAGCAACAGACGCCAAAACATATTCTACACAGATAAGAGAAGAGTGGAAGAGTGGAAAAAAGAGACACTTTCGAGGAAATTCTCGCCTTTGTAAATGGCATCCCGTGTGTCACAGCTAAGTTTGCTGGCTGCGTTTGTAGGTGTGTAGTAGCTTGCAACATGTCCCCAAATGATTTGCCGTTGCAGAGAACTGCAAATTCATAAACCAAAAATAGTGAACGGCTGGAATGTGAGCGTCTCTACATGTGGGTGCTGCATTCTTCATGTGCATGTGTTGTTGTGTTGCTCCTATGTATGCACCGTTGTAATTGAAACCGCGTGCAACTGACAAATTACTCATTAAGACATTTGCAGCCAACCAGCTGTTTTGGTTACCAGTGCTGCTGCTGCTGCTACACTTGCATTTGTTGTTGTTGTTGCTTTGGATTTTGGTGCTCGTTGTTGTATGTGTTGCAATTTCCTTTCTGTCAAACACCCGCCTCACACCATATGTTGTATATTAGTTAGTTCCTTCTTGTTACCACACACTCACACGCACATACACACGCATGTGAGTAAGGCGCCCAAGTACACCCACACGTTGTCGCAAGCAAATTGCAAGTAATATTATGCGCTACATGCCCCACCCTGTGACGTTGCGTTGCAAAGGCAGCCATAGCCACAATCGCCGCAGCCGCAGCCGTAGCCGCAACTCAATATTCGCTTTCTCTAATTTACGCCATTTGCGCTTTACCCTTCCGCATCCCTCCCCCTTCCCATTTAACCGTGAACTCGCGCTCGTACTCCTGACTCTAGCAGCTGCAACTTTACCTACGATGTTGTAGCTGGCTGCTTTTGGAAACACCAACAACAATTGTGCATACACATACAACAACAACAAACCGATCTCTAGCAGTGTGTGGCTACTGTGTTGCCTTGCTGGAAATCGGTTTGGTGAAAGGGTGATAAAGTTGTGCCAAGATGGTGGCATGGCGTGCTTTGGGGGCAGTGTGGGAGATTTGTTGCGCCGTCAGCCATAGTAGCAGCGGCATATGTGGCACAGCCTGCACACCAACAGTCAAATTTCTTAGATTGTAATAAATCAAATTGCAATTACGCCAAATTAGGCATGTTTTCATTTTTGCATATGCACACCAACCCACACGCACTCACTCACATATGAATCAACCTTGTTAGTTGGATGTATCTGTGTATGTGTGTGGTTTGAACATGTGGACTCAATCAACGACACACCTTCGCATATGTTGCATAAAGCAGACACATTCATGTCGTGTGGGTGTGTAACGGGTTTAATTAAGTCGCCAAAATACACCGTTACGTTTTTGAATGAAAACTTTTGAAGCAATACTAAGAAATTCTCCAGTGCAGTTAAGTACACTGAGGTATAAAAGAAATTCATTTGGAAAGAGCTAAGCCTTAGCAAAATTCAGCAAAGCAGGAAAAAAGTTAAATTCAGCTGCACCGAAACTATAATACCCTTCAAAGGTATATTTTTTTAAGTATTAGAGGGTAAAAAAGTATTTTTTTCTTGATTGTGATCTAGTTTGTATGGCAGCTATATGTTATAGTGCTCCGATTTGAACATTTTTTCAAAAATTTTACCACTGGCTCGGATTACAATCTGGGTTACATTTCACTAAGATACCTTGTCAAATGAAAAAGTTGTCCTTATAATCACTTGAATTTGATCGATTAGTTTGTATACCAATTGTATTGTCCGATATTGGCGGCTCTGATAGATGAGCTGCTTCTTGAAGAGAAAAGAACGTGTGAGAAATTTCAGGTCGACATATCCAAAACTAAGAGACTAACTCGCTTATAGAGAGACAGACGGATATGACTAAAAAATTTAGTTTTTTTGCACGATTGCTCAAGTAGTGACAACACGTTATCAAAAGCGAAGAAAATTAAACTAGTAAAATGCTGACAAATTGCGAAAATCGAACCGAAACTCTTCAAGCCCCTAATTAGTCAATATATGGACCCAAAGTTTACGTTTGACTTTTTACCGAAAATGACGGTCAACATGTGAGATATCTAATTAAAGTTCGTACTTATTATTTTCCTGATATGCTACAAATAGTCACCAAAAATGTAATTAATAACGAGTGGGCCGTCTAGCGTTTTAAATTTGAATTTCCTATATACATTGGAAACGTCAAATACCATTCGGAAAGTGACAGATATTCAGTAAAAAGTCTAAAATTTACCGAAAAATCATATTTTGGGACGAGGCTCATTTCGACCTCGATGGTTACGTTACGCTCAAGCTACACTCAATCTTTTACGCCCTATCTTCGAAAATCGAATAATCAGCAAAAGAGGTGATGTGAATTGGCCTCCCAGAAGCTGCAAATTAACTCCGTTGGACTATTTTCTGTGGGGAGCTGTTAAAGATAAATGTCACGCCAACCATCCAGAAACAATTCAAGATCTAAAGTACGAGATTCAAGCTGCTGTAGCTGCCATAAGGCCTGAAACCATCGAGAAAGTACTCCAAAATTGGGTGGATCGGATAAGCGACTGTAAACTCAGCCGTCGTGGTCATTTGTCCAAAATTGTTTTCCACAAATAAAAAGACAAATGTTAGACATTTGAAAATATCAAACAGTTTTTTATTGACTTTTTAAATTTAAATTTTATATGGCCCACCCTGTATTAGGACTTTCGAACACACGGCTGACTTCAGTTCATACGTTTGGTAATTGTTTGTGAAGAACCTTGATGAACTTTGAAAGCATTTTATTGGCCTGTAGCCTTTTATTTGCATGCAGTATTAGAACAAAATAGATAAAATCAATGCTATGTACATAATAAAATAAATATCTTCAAACTTTCGTCAAAATTAACTGAACATAAAATGTTGGATATACTATAGTTTAATGCCAAAAAGATGTGGAATTGGTCTACGAATTATATTTCAAACAGAAGCTTAAAATTTAATGGAGAATGTTTATTATCATTCAAAAGATCATTCTTTGGTATTTATTTTTTAAATATTATCTCTTTCAAATGTTGTCTGCGGCTACGTCTCAGATGGTCCATCCGCTGAGTCCAGTTTTCAATGAGTCGTACGAGCATATCGACTGATAATTGGCGAATGACACGCGTGATATTTTGCTGGAATCGAAGCGGTATTGTCTGCATAGACTTTAGATTTTACCTATTCTCACAGGAAAAAGTTTCACGGTGTAGTATCACGCAATCCTGGTGACCATTCGACCGGCTTAAAACGTGAAATTACATGTTCATCGAAATGTTGTCGCAATAAATCTATTGATTGTTGCGATGTGTAGGAAGTGGCGGCGTCTTATTGAAACTAAATGTCTCCGACATCACTAGCTTAAATTTCAGGCATCAAGTAGTCGGTTATCATGATGCAAAAACGGTCGCCATTGACGGTTACGTTCCCACCACTGTTTTTTCTTAATGAAATGGGAGCTTTGAATTGAGCCTGAAATGAGCCTCATCGCTGAAAAAAGTTTAGCTCGAAAGTGCCGGATCCTTTTGGAACTTTTCAAGAGTCATTCCACATGTCAGTCCGAGTTGTTGCGAACAAATCGACTAAATTGAGAAAAGCGCACGAGCCAGATTCTTTACAGAACGTGAATTTTCGTAATAAAGCTTACCGATTTGTACACGTTGTCGGGCGCAAGTCTTTCCATGATGAATTGCCAAATAATACTGAACAAATGTAACGTGCTAGTTTGGCACGACTCTCTCTACCTCTACTTGGATCACCCATTACTAGTAGTATAAAAATAATATCGGAAGATTAAAAGATTACTATAAATTCCACTAAAATATGTCTCTTAAGTATTATGTTTCTCTCGGTGTTGAAGTGTGGCAGTTATAACTTTAGAAAGACACGATTTCGTACTAAATAGACCTCTCGGCCCCTTTTTCAATTACTTGACTCAGAATTGTTAAAAATTGACACTAGCAAAAAGTGAAAGCGCCATATTTTACAATTTTTCTTCGATAAAGGCGTAAACGTAAGCAATTGGCTGAAAAGGTATTCCTGGTCTTGATATTGTAGGAGTCGATCAGACGCAATTTTGGTTTCGTTGATTCCCTTCCAGTAGTTTTGATGTTAAAATTGAGCCACGCTCTGAAAGATCAATTGTCGAAAGTATTGATATCCAGGGCGGCTCTCCAATAGGCATTTTTTCGGCATTTTAGAAGTTAAATATTATACAAAGAAGCTTTGGAACAATTTAAATTAATCTGAACACAAAAATAAAATGAATGTAGAGCTCCCACAGTTAAAAACCTAATGCTCCGAATTTCGTTTTGCGAACCGCCGCAAAATCGCAACCAAAGGGACTCATTTCTGAAGCGGATTGGTTATGATAAGGAGGTCACTTACAAGAATGTATTGCAACAACGGTCAAATTGCAGTGAGCCGGCGCAAACGATGATTGCCAGGATTGAGGATCACTTAGAATAAGCTACTCCTATTAATTGCACTATTAATTTGGACCTGTACTGTTAGGAATTCGACCATTAGAAGAAAGCAATCGCCCATAAGCCTGGCCGCTAGGAAAGGAATTGACTTCCATCAGAACAACATCAGGCCACATACATTGTTGGTGACTAACCAGAGACACCGGATACTTGGTTGCGAAGTTCTCATACGCCCACCTTATATTTCGGATCGTGCACCAAGTGATTACTACGATACCTGTTTCTGTTTATTTTTGTTGATTCGTCTCAAGGAGAGCACATGAAATCAGAACACTTATTATAAAAATAATGAATTTCCTTTTACTACACCAACGAGTATTTACCTACAATGTACATATATTCGTTCTCTGGAGCTGACGTAACCGCACAGCTTTAATTAGCGTGTTTTGGAGCAAGAGCAGATTGCTTTGTAGCTGTATGCATCCAATATTTTTTGGGAACATTTTTATTTTTACTTTGGCGAATTTGCACATCTTCCAAGTGCGTACGCTTACATATCTCGCATTCCAATGCTTAGCTGCGTGCATCCTTTGCGCGCTGGCGACTACAAGCAAATGCAGCGCACATACTATACATACACCGAGGACAATTGCCTTTCATTATCGCCATCACCGCGGCTATGCAAATGCGGCAATCAGCGCGACGGCAGAACGCAAAACAGCCTGTGGCTTGAGCAACATTGGCGATGGCTTCTTCTTCCTACTTGATTTTCATCATGTTTGGTGACACTGGTTTGGCTGCTGGTTAATTTGAATAAGCATGCAATATCGCGCTTGTAAATACATTGAACGCTGCGCAATCGCGCCGCCAGGCAACCACAGCAACACTGCAATGCCTCATATATGTATGGCGGCGCTGAAGGCGACTTGCAACAAGCCACAAAAAACACGAAAATAATCGATATAAAAAATGCAAAGCGCAAACGATGAGCAAGGCGTGCAAATGCGACGGCGACAATATGTTTGGAAATGGCAAACCGATACACGAACGCCTTGACCACATACAATGGACACGAACATGTCTGCAACGGCATTAGCGGTGTAATCAACGGTCGGCGACAAGTCACTGCCATCAATTGGTTAGCGCTTGGCTAAATGGAACGCCAAAGCGTTGAGCGCGCGCAGCGATCCGCCGCCGCGTAGTGTTTTGGCAACTGTGCGACAGGTTGTTTTAGTTGTTTGCTTTTGTTTTGTTTTTTATTGTTTTTCTTAGATCCGCAATGTGCGTGCTTCGCGGATATTTATCTTCTTTTGCGTTTTGCAGATTTTTATTACAAATCAATTGAATGATCATTAGCATAATTTATACAAAACGCTCGCTTAATGATCGTCGCCTGCAAATCGCAACGCCACTTCGTCGATGCGTCTGCCATTGCGCTTGCCGCGCTACGTTGCGCTTGCGGTGTATGTGACCGCAACAACTGCGTGCAATTTTAATCATTTGAAGCGCGTTCATTGGAACTTGCCGTCTTGCCGTCTTCATGTGGTAGCCGCTGCTTGGTTATTCGTTGTTCACACACTTGTTGTCATTGCATGTAGACAGCGGAGAGAAACTGTGACAACAACAATCACAACACGTAAAGACCAGGCTAACAAGCAAACTAGCAATGACTGCAACACTTATTGGCTTCGACCACTTAGCGCAATCTCGGCATAAGCGCCGTGAAGGACGCGCTCGTTTTTCAAGGCGCATTGCGACGCCGCACCTGAGACAGCAAGAAAGACATATGAATAATTATAGAAGCAACAACAAGTGCAGTGCATACAACAGCAACTGTGGTTTCAGAGTAGGTACTGATTTGTATGCCATCCAAAGTCAGAACGGCGGCACTCGTCGCCTCTGGCACTGCCAACTCAATTCGGAGTCAGGTCTTTGGTCTCTTCAAAGCCGACAGTTTTCACTCGTTGCGTTTCCATATCATCGAATACACTAGAGAAAGAAAGCGACGTTCCAGTGGGATTAGCGCTTTTTATTCGGCTTTGAGCGTCGAGCTGTCATCTATTTATAAACGACATATCTAAAATTATATAAATTTTGCTCAGTATATGATTTTGTCCCTAGAAATGAATAACAAAGGATTGCCTCTGTATCACAGGCTATACAATTCAAACAAATTTGGGTAACCGCTTGGTTTATGTTCGAATATTTACATGGTACGGTAGTGGTGGTTTGGACTAGAACTCAAAAAAGAGAGATGTCTAAGAAATATAATTGAGCAATTTCTTATTGTCCATCCAACCATTCTGCGATGACTCGAGAAATTCCTATTTCTGTAAACTATAAAGTTAAACTCCCGCCAAAGGTAGTTTTTTTGGCTATATGAAACAATACTTAAGACCGTAATGTTCTAAGGAACTTTTGTATGGTGGAAGGCGATAGAAAAGACTATAAAACTGCTGAGTGTTCAACGGGGGGCTCTCATCATTATTTGTGATGCACTACGAACCACTCATATAATGGCAATGAACGTCTGGCTGACCACTTTGAAAGCCACACTTTGATTTCATTCCAAGATACTTGATGGCTCTCATGGCTCTCGTGTTTCTGCTCACATACCTTCGAGGTAGACATGGGAAGGGAGAACTCGCTGGAGGAGAGGGGGGATGAGCTTTTTACGGATGGATCAAAGCTTGGAGGGTTTGGTTGAGGAGCACATTGTCGGAAACTTTTCATCAACTTCAGGCTTAGGATCCCTGATCACTGCAATGTTTTCCAAGTGGAAGACGATGGCAGCCACTTTCAGAACGGCGACTATCCATTCCGATAGTAGCGCACCGCTATTAGCCATGAGTTCGCTGACTGTGCCTCAAGTCTAGTGACCAGTGTTTATATAGGGAGTTCTAGGGAGCTTTTCCCTCTCAGCAAGGTTTATATTTTAAAGGTTACAAGGTTCTACCTGAACACTGTCTCATCAGGATTCATGTAGCAAGATTGGACAGCTTATCTAATTCCAGCTGCATCAGCTTTTTAAAAGAAGATGATATAGAAACATCTCAATACTTCCTCCTCAAATGACTGCCGGAACAAGCAAACACATCCCGGAATTCATACATTTAGCCATTCAGTTGAAATAGCAAACATAGACACAAAACACATACCTTAGCAGATTTGTGCTAGGTCCAGGGCACTTTGCCGATAGCCAATCTGGAACTTCAGGAGTCTTTGGTCTTTCTTCACAAAGAACTAAACACAACAGTCTAAGTCTGATCCAATCCGTTGGGCTGAAGGCTCAGCAATCTAAACTAACCAAACCTAGAGGTAAGAAAAAGTTTCTAGAAAATTTTAAGAAATGCTGCCAATCGTAGGATGGCTAAAAATCCGAGTACGAAGTCAGCTAACTGCTATGCTTATCCTTGATAAAATAAAGAATATCATGCTGTAAAGATTTGAGATCGCCTAAAATTTGAAGGGTGAACCTTTTGGTTCAATATTGTTTTCTGAATATTATTTCTTTTATTGAAAATGAAGATGTAACTTTGTTCACCTAACGGTTGTTTGCATCACATGAATGATCAAGACAACAAGACGAGTTTTAATTCAGGTGACTCCGTCCGTCAATCTGTCCATGTAAGTATCAACTTGTGTAAATATTAATATATCTTGAAGAAACTTGTCACATATGCTCTTAGGAATGTCGGCACTGAATCGCTCTACATACCGCAATGTATTCAATCTTACTTCTAAAAATTGGATCTTTCAAGGTCTTAGAAATCAAATATTTGGATCCCTGTGCACTTGGCTAATTTTTTCCGAACATATTGGGCCATTTGTGGGGTCCAGTATTGAAATTCGGTGAGAGTATTTTTGTCATGGCAGCATGACCCATCTTTGACATATTAAAATTTAAATGAAATATATATATTTCACTTCACATTTGTAGAACAAATATCAAATTCCAATTTCTTTACAGGTGCCTCAACGTGGTGTTGAAGTGACTACTTGATTATCATCTCAATCAGCATATCAATTTCCAATATCCGTGATTACTCCACACTGTAGAGTCTACAAGAAGGAAAGGCACAAGCTCGAGACGCCTTCATATATGCCCATATATGAGTGTGTGTGCACTATGTGCTTCCGAAAAAGGCATAAACGCTTAAAGACACACAAAAACTTGATTTACGACTCCCAGGCGGCGTCACCTGAGATTAAAAAGCGAAGCTCATACAAGCAATTTTCTCGGCAACTTTTCGTTCCACTTCAATCCGACGAAAGGTAAATTATACAAAAGCACATAACGCACATAAATATTTGTATTTTCGTTTGTATGAAGAAAATCCCTTTGCACCTTCATCAACCCATTTGGTGGTGAACAATAACAACGTTGCAAGCTGGAAAAGCGACGGAGAAAAGCCGAAGCAAATGCTTTAAAATGTGAACCAACTGCTGCAAAGGATTCTGGGCACACATGCTCACATACTTAACTCGTTCCCGTTATCACTCATACACGGGCACGCATATATTTCGCTACTCTCATATGTGAAAGGATAACGGGTTGCTTTACAGCGAAAGTGTGTGTGTGTGTTTGCGCTGTTTATTGTCACCCGGTTAGCGCTTGCCAAGCGCCGAGCTGAGTGGGTGAAGTGGCGCGCCGTGCAGCAACGGTGTTGGCGCAGGGCTTGGGCTGCCTCATTGTGCCCAGGCAACGAAAAGGCCAACATCATTGGCACCATATGTTGCGCGTAATTTGTGTCGCTCTGCCGAATGAAGTTTTTAATGTCACAATGGCCATGTGTGGCATCGGCGTTTATTGCCACAGTTCTTGTGTGTGCATTGTTGTCGAGCGGGTGTTACCTCCGCTTAGCTACAAACGCCTTATGTTCTTGTTATTATGGTGCTTGCTTTTATGCGCATTGCTCTGGCTGATATTAAGATTGGTGGTGCGAAACCCATTTGGCGTCGCCGCCGCCGCCTTGAGTTGGTTTGTCACAGATGAGCTGACAAATGCGTAGTAAATAAATCAGCGCAATAATTGTGAAGCATCAACTTGTGCGAATGAGTTTACATCTCCATGAAGGGGATTTTCCATCTTTTGGTTGCTGCAGTGCGGTGGGTGTGTGGCAAGGATTACTGCTTGTAAATAATTTTGAAGTATACTTTAGAAATTTTGTGATTTTAAAACGAAACGCAAATTCATCTTGAAAGGCCAAGTGCTGTTTTTGGCATTGTATCAATTCTCATTACGTAAGTAGTACTGATAAGAAAAAAACTCTAAGTTAAAAAACCCTCCTATAACTTATATTCTATTTAAAAAATTCTCAAAGTCATAATCTGAAGACATTTTTTTTTTTTTAAGTCAGTAGATAATTAGAGCAAGTGTATATTTTATAGGTTCTCTTTCACTTACTTCTGGCTGTGACCAATTTCGTGGCTAACTGAATATACCCTGTTCATGGGATCATCATTTTTGATAATCCGGTGCAACATTTTGGCTAAAATGCGCTGGAAGTTGCCTTCGAGTTCCTCGATTGTTGCCGATTGACTGGCATAAGACTTTGACTTAACATCCCCCGAGAAATTAGTTAGAGGCATTGAGTCGCATGAGCTTGGCGTCCATTTGACTGGGCCGTTTCTCGAAAGTAACGATTCATCAAAGTTTTCACGCAGTATGTTCGCGCTTAGACGTAAAGCATGAGGCGGCGCACCGTCTTGTTGGAAGTAGAGATCATCTTAATGGACTTAATTAAATTTCTTTTAATTTGATGGTAACGACATTTCCTGCCTCGTTTCGAAGGAAAAAAATCCGATGATGATAGCAACCATTTTTTTTATTGATTAAGCCATAACTCAGAAATGTTCCTCATCTGAAAAGATGATTTTTCGATTACAGTACCTAACGGAAAACTTGTATTTGCGTAATGATCTTGGACAACTCCCAAGCGCTGTACCAAATTGAAACATGACATGTTGAAATGGTAATCTCACTGAACCACTGACAGAATTTGACACAAATTCATAAACAAAACTGGCCCCCACGTGCGAGACTACATTCTATTTTCTATTTTAATATATTTTGATCATCACAGTCGCCAGTTTGCAACACCATAGTTTCCTAAAGATAGAGCAGAAACTCATATATGGACAACCAGCCTCGAGCCTATCGAAAAATCTTCATTTCCCCATACACCAATATTGGTTCGGTTAATCACTTAAACTACTTGCGACGATTGTTATTCAAATAAATGATAGCTATTAGCAAAATTTCGCGCACGCACCCTTCAGCCAGAAAAGAAGACCAAGTAGACAATTGGCAGTCGCAGCCGGATAATTGCGTTGGAAAAATTGAAATTCTGATTAAGTCAAACGATTAGCGGAGAAACAATTAAATATCGACAGTTTTTGCCACTACCACGTACCTGGCAGCAGACTGTGCCGCGGCAGACGGGCGCGCGATTTGCAATTTGCGAACCACAGTGGCAAACGCACGTGCAACCGAAACGCTTGTCCAGCACAAAAACCAACAAAGCACATGCCTACTCGTGGCGCGCTGGCTGGCTGGCTGGCGATCGCGGAATGTTGGGTCGACGATGTCTCGATGGCTGACGCGATCGCTGGCCTACAATGCATACGTGGATACCAGCTCAGCAGATAGCTGCGATTGCCGCTTATAAGCTCATTCATGTACGTGAGTTTGAGTGTATGTGTGCGATCGTGGCATTGCCGTATGTTACGCTGTCATTTTTGCTTGAATTGTCATGGCAGTGGCATTATCTATGGCGACAATCGCTGCGTTCCCCAAGCCAAGCCAATGCCGATTCGCATTTGGAGTATCTGGCTGGCTAACTGGCTGTTTGGCGTCTCATTTGTCTAGGTCTGCGACCGGTGACGCTTTTCATTTGACTGATGATCGTGATTTAATCAGCTACCGTTTGCAGAGCCACTGAAGTGGGCCAGAAAACTATACAAGACAAGTAAGGAAGTGCTAAGTTTGGGTGTAACCTAACATTTAATACTCTCTCAAAGCCCGGGAAGCAGCTTCAGGGACATATAGTGTGTTAGTTATATGGGTCGGATGAGTTTTCACCAGTTTTTATCCATTCTAAGCACAAATATGCACCGTATGGGCCGATCCCGTTGATCCACCAGACCAAAATCCGCACCATACAGTGATTCGTGCTGGGTGCATTGGCTTCTCGACGATTACGTGCGAGTTTTTTGTGCCCAAATGCGATAATTCTGCTTGTTAACGTAACCGTCGAGGTGGAAATGAGCCTCGTCCGAAGATGATTTTTCGGCAAAATTGACCATCCTCGGTCAAACGAACTTTGAAAAAAAGTTTTCAATATTTCCAGTTTTATTCTAGTGAAAGCGATCCATTTCATAAATTTTAGACTTTTTACTGAATATCCGTCACTTTCCGAATGGTATTTGACGTTTCCAATGTCGAAATATAGACAATTCAAATTTAAAACGTTAGGAGACCCACCCTATATTAACCCGCTTCAACCCATTTGTAGTACACAGACATACTACTATCAGAAAAGAATTTCAATTATAAATTTGACACCCAAATATTTTCAGTAAAAACTCAACTACAGGTATTAAAGTCAAAATATTCTGTACCTTGGGGCTTGAATAGTTCTTTTTGGATTTAATCAATTTTTAGGTATTAGGTGGAATATTCTAAAAGCATTATTCGTGAAAGGTTTTATCACATTATATTTATTGCTTCTTGATTTGTACATTCGAAAGGAAAGAATCCGATGTGGGAAGTAGACTTGGTTGTAGTCTGATTTCGTCCTTTTCACACTGTAACATACAAATATCAGAGGAATGTCACATATAAAATTTTTCGAGATCGTCCAATTTTGACCCCGGCTCCATCAAAACCCTATATCATTTCCGGGATATCATTGAAAGTTTCTGGTATATTTATTTATGGATACCGATTATCATCTAGGAACCCCTACTTCTTCAAGATATCTCATTTTTTACTCAAATTACGGCTTGCACGGACGGACGGACAGACAGACATTCACAAGGATTTCAACATTTACATTTATATAACCCTATATCTATCTCGATCAGCTTTCGATGATACATAGAATCGTTAGGTGAACAAAACCATTATACTCTGTAGCAACATGTTGCAAGAGTATAAAAAGGAAATACTGCTAGCGGTCATGCACTCATGCAACACTAGCAAAAACAAAAACCTAGCAGTTGCTGTTACTAGTGATCGCGTTGTGGCTCATAAGCGCACAATTTTAGCTCACCGAAGCGCTGTGGGCTCCACAGCTGCTGCGCACGCATTTGTTTGTGCCTCATAGCAACACCCTACCGCATTACCACCGTGACATAAAATGTCGTTTGTACGATTTATGGCATGTGATCATCAGCAGTTGTACACCGTACGTGTATGCACGGTTCAGCTCACCACCCACTCGCCACATTTTGTGCCTGCATCAGAGGCGCTTTCCATCCGTCGTTGATCACTGGTCTGTGGTAGGTTCATGGGTTACATCTAAATTTGCGCGCCACGCGCGTTTATCTGCGCCGTTGCATCGCCGTTGCGTATGCGTTTGTCTGCTGTTGTTGTTGTGTGGTTTTCCCGATATTTGCGTCACATCAGCAACGCAGAAAATCAGCAAACAAATGGAATTTTAAGGTGGTGCCATTGCCATTGCTATTGTCGTACTTAGTCGCGGTGATCGCTCGATTGTTGTTGATGTTGGTGATTCCTGCTTACCTGCGTAAAATTTATTATTGTATTTTGTCAAATCATGTCATTTGTATTTAAAGAGTTACGCTGTGATGGGTGGGGCCATTTCAACGCGTATGACTATGGGCTGAAATGGATGACTAAGCAGTACTGTTTGAGTACATGTGAACTGCGGTGAAAGGAATGTTGGTCTATGTGATCAGCAATAAAAATTGATGATTTTAAATTTGTTGTACTGTACATAGTAAAATTTATTTGATCGATCGAATGTAAGGTCACCTTATTACGCTCTGCACCCTTTGAATAAACCTATTTATCGACGTTTCCTTTTGGGTGTTACAAATTTCCAACAAATACAAACGTAATATACCCTATTAATGGTATAAAGTGTGTTTTCCTTCACGGTCAATTCGGTAAATTTCGTCTCGGAATCGTTGTTGCCTACGAGTGGTACAAATCCTTCAAAGACGGTCGACTGATCGTTGAAGACATGCCACGTTCTGGACGACCTTCAACCTCTTAAACTAATGAGAATATTAAAAAAGTGAAAGACACTACATATAACTATGATGCTTACGAATCTTTCGCGAGTCTGTACGAATAATTTTGATGAATATTTTGGGTATGACTTGCTTGACTCGTCCCGATAAAGCTGCATTTTTTTAAAAAGAGTGCCGAAAACAGTCCTCTTTGGACATGCTTGACCGTGCGAATTCCGATCCCATATTTATGGAAAGCATTATAACTGCTTCGGTTTATGAGTTTAACATGCAAGCAAGTCAAAAATCATCGGAATGGAACAAGTTTCAGTTGATCGAAGAGATAATTACAAATTTCGCTGAAGGAGCTGAAGGCCATCCCTTAAAAGTTATGCTTATGAGAAGTGTTTCGAGGACGGAAAATATCGTGCTGTAAGTATATTACATCTGGTGGGAATTACTTTCAAACCAACGAAATAAATATTGATGAATAATTAAATATTTTGCGTTTTATTTACAATTCTCGGGTACTTTTTTGTCACAATGTTTAATTTTATTTAGGCAATTCCTGCCAACATCAGAGCTTAATTAAATCTTGTTTCACTCTTGCAATTCGCGATTTGCTTTAGCAACGGTTTATTGTTTAATTCGAAGGACACCACTCAGATGGAGAAAGAGTAAAAACCTGTTGATTTCTTCTCTACGAATAGCATTAAGCGCCTTTGTATGTTACCGAGTTGAGGGTGGAGCTCTTAAAATATCGAAAATTGTTAGCGTTTTGAAGTAATCTCTTCTTGTCACCTAGAAGGTGATTCCGCTTCAAACAAGTGCCTGTAGGTATAGTTTCAAGAAGAACGTCTATAAGGTATTTACTAATTGATGATCTACATTATTTTTGCTTTATTTGAATGCAGATGCCGTTTTACGTGGAATATACACTTGTGGCCAAGAAAATTGCAAGATGCCACTCTCATCGAAACCTTCGTCTCTTTGTGTTAAATATTTTTATACAAGCTTCTCTTGAGATGTGTATATAATTCTGAAAGAACACAACTGCACTCCTTTTGTCTAAAACTAGTCGCTTTTGGGCGATTGCTTCCTTCAGAGGGTCCGGCTGTTGACATATAGCTTTGAATTAAGAGTTAAGCTTCGGAGAGCAGTTCATACTAGATGATTCATCACTAATTCCCCCAAACACGTAGAAAATCTTCCTTCCTTGACTGTGTTCGCTAGCAACCATTCGCTTCTGAAGTTCATCGATTTTGTTGTGATTGGGCAGCGGTTCGCAAATGAAATTTTATTGTTTCGTTGTAGTTGTCTACTACTTTTAACGAAATATTAAGTTCCAGGAATTTCAGAGTTGTGGGTTTCTTATTCTGATTATATGAAACATTGGTACTGTTAGCCAGACAAATATTGATAGTCGAAAAAGTATTTTCGTATTTCTAATTTCAATTCATTTTCAACTCATTTTTTTATGTTTATACTAATAAATAAAAAACAAATATGTACTATTTTAGTCGATCACTTTTTATAATTTTTCCTCTAGAGCTATTATTCCATCAGTGTAAATTTAAATTTCAAAATATCCAGAACGGAACCGAGCAAACCATTGTTGTGCTACACGAACTGATACAGCAGCGTCTCCTGTTTTTTTTTACAAACATTTCAAAAAATAGTGAATTTCTTCATTATTTTCACTCCTTTTTGAACAGCCCCTGGCTCAACGTTTTGGGGGCGGCAAAACGATCTTCGCTGTTTTTTAATATTCAGAAAAATACTTCCAAAATTTTTATAAAAGAAAGAGTTGTATACTCACAATGTAAAAATCTGAATAACAATGAAAAATATTAATTTTTACTCGAATACTCTTTAGTCTTTGAATTTGTCTTATATCTTTTGGCTTATATCTTTCTTAAAAATAGTGATAGAACTTAAAGACGCACTTTTCTAGCTTTGATTGCTGCAAAATCACATATCATATCATTGTAATTTGCGTGGCTTCTAGTTCCTAAATTTTATATACTTAATATCGAAGATATTTTGTAAAAATTCACGTTTGTTCGAACCACCTCATGAAACTTGTAGGAAGGGATAAAGGGGGCGGCAGAACATCCTTGGCCCCGGTCGCCCGAAGTTGTAGCTACGCCACTGCTGAGGATAAACGACTGCAACGACAGCTATTGACAAAATACGAAAAGACTTTTTCTACTATTTAATATATTTATTAATTAAAGTGAATTCTGCTTCCCAAAGCCTAATATTCGGCACGTGTGAATTAAATTCTCAAGTGAGGTTTTCGGCCATAATATAAATAAACTACCAAAAATGCCTTAGTTGTTATCTTATAATCCTTTTTAAACATATACGAGTAATGTCTGCATTAGCATAACTAATTGAAAAAAAAATTTGTTAATTTTTTCAGAAGTTTTTTCTCTGACTCAAGTATTTTTGCATAAAACGCTGAAATGCCCGCAACTATTTTTAAAAAATTTTACTCATTGTCACAAGTATGTGACATTTCTGGCTATTATTGCAAGTTACCTATATTTATTTACAACAATAATAATAATAATAAGCACGACATATGAATGAACAAATTTATAACAAGCTTATTTCAGATATTAACCTCCGGTGCCGCACCTCACAACTGTTGATTACCTGAGGCGCGCTCACACTGCAACTACTCTCACATACCTGCCACAAAAGAATGAGTGAACTAAGTAGCTCCATCCTAGAAATGTTTCTACCAGCGCAGTTCCCCCTCACTGCTGACGTTTGCACATGTACACATGCATATAAACTTTTTGTTTTAGCATAATGACAAAAGTTTCTCATTTTTAAAGTTGGACTTTGCTATCAAAGCGAACAAGCACAGAGCAAGAAAAAAAGCAAAACACTGCAAAAACGTTGGCATAACCGTATTTACTGTTGCTGACTTGGCCTGGTTATGTTGGCTGATTACCGCGCAGTGTTGGTCATAGCTTGACCATTCGGCCGCATAGACCAACTGGTCAGGTGGAAGAGATGACAATCATTTAATTAGAAACTTTCCCATAGGCTCTTAATTGTAGTTGATGACACTGCGTCGACGTTGTAGCAACAAAAGCAAACAGCTATAAACAAATACTAGTATATGTGTATATTTAGCTGTGCATATGCATATTCCGGTACATCTGCTCAGCGCTACAGATCCACAATGTTCTTGTGTTGGGACTAGGTGTGTTGCTTATTATTATTTTTATTACATTATGAAGACAGGTGCGGAAAAGTTGTAGCAGTAATTTAATGTAATTACATTGCCCGTATACTGGCCGCTCGGCACCGCGCTGCATCTCCCCCACATCGTTGGTCCACTATTCGAATATTTGTACGGACATCCAAGTATAGCAAAACGAGTATGATTGTAATCAGTGGTCCCAACGAGCATACTTCTGATCTGATATGAACTTGTTCTCAGATATGCTTGCATATAAATATTATTAATGAGATTCTACTAGTTGGCATAACGGTATTATGATATTATTGTATTTTTTGGGTAGGAATTAAAATTATTGCCCGATAGACAGGTGAGACTTTTGTATATGGAACAGTCTAATTTAAATTTACTCATTAACAGTTTAATAATTCAAAGCTCAAAATTTTATTTCGGTGGACTAAGAGAAAAGGTTTAGTGATGGTCACCCGTTTACTCTTGTTGACCGAAGTGAGTAAATGAGACATACATACGTCGCTTACACAGCACTGTCATGACCGATATAGCATCTCAGCTAAATCAGGTTGTAACGTTATCCGCCATGGTTAGCATTTCTGTCACCATCGAAGGAGAAGAGTCACCGTATTCAACATCCAGGCGCTCTTTGATTCACTGAGCGATTCCCTTCCAAAAAAATCGAGTCACCGACCTCCATAGTTTACCTAACTAAACAATTTTCATTTTGCAGGTAACAAAGCAACTGCTTATGATTGTTTTGAGAAAATCGCATTTATTTTGTTAATGTCTTTTTTGTCTTTAATTTTTTATGTATAAATCTTTGAGATCTCAGGCAAAATTTAAGATCACACATTAATATTTAGAGTATACAAAAATACAATTTTAACATTTTGTTCCAAATATTTTTATTCTTCAAATCAAATTTGTTTCACATATCATACCATAAATTTAGCTTTCAACTATGTATACACAGTGGGAGATAGAGAGTTTTACCAAGAGTCATTGCCACTGCTACTGCTACTGCTACTGCTTACTCCCTCTGAACTTTCAAAACTGCTAATCGTTGATTTCGGAAAATCGTCGCTTTCGTCGGCATCGGGATATTTTCTTTTCGGTGTACTGCTGGATATGACCGGCTCTTGGCATTGTGGTTCCATCGGAGTTTCCTCTAGTACTTCCATACAAACTCTTTTTGCATTTATTTTAGATATCAAATGTTCAAGGAAGGCCAAAGACCTCTTCTGTTTTTCTGCCATGACTTGTAACTTTTCAACGAATTCCTCATCCATATTAACACTTTTAGATTGTTATTATTTTACTTTATACTTAACACCCACAGTTCAAAACTGTTCTGTTGCAGATTTGCTCGTTGCTCCAGTATTTATACAAATGTCCTGTGATTGAAGAGCGTCCAGGTATGAATTTCGTATATTTTTAATCCTTGGTTTCTTGGAAAAGGTCACCGAAAATTACGTAGGTGTGTCTACCTACTTGTAGTTACCGTGCTCAGACAATAGAAAATTCCGCCGAAAGGTTTTAGAAGACAAAGGCCCTGCTTCAGCTATTATAAATATGCTTTGTGAAGGTCATTCATAACATTATGTATTGTTGAGTAAATTAAAAGAAGATATTTTGCTACCGGTTTCATATGGAAATACCTTTGGGAGTTTTTATTATCTGGTTAAAAAATATTTTTAATAACTAATTTTAAATATTTTATATTTTTACTTAAATAAGCCAACTACCTTTAAACTAAATATTCTCGCAAAGTTTTATTGTTGATTTCTTGTGATACTATTGTTAAAAGATTATAAACCAAAGAAAACTCAACCGGAAGGGCGAAAATCATTACCATAGGGAGCGGAGGGAAGATTTTGTTCATATGTAATGCTCAACAATATTATGAACTATTAATTTATTTGAACTCTCTACTCTGAATTTGATTAAAATATCAAACAGTTTGACCACATATGGGGTATAAAGTAAAGCGGCAAAAGGAAGATCCCTATATTGGTTATATACTGAAAGAATTGGACTAATTTCATTAAAATAAAGTATTTGTATGTTTGAGAATACATACAGTCTTGCAACCTGTTGCTGCATGGTATTTTAGTTTTGTTCACCTAGCGATTGTTTGTATTACCTAGAACTACTGTGACAACAAAAGGCAATCGACGATAAATTGCCAGAATTAACTAGACAGCGAAATTCATAGTTTCCAGAATGTTCGAGTGGCACAGTTCTAGATAGATTGTTGTCGTGTAAAGAACAATTGATATGTAAGCAAGAAGTTGTAAGCTAAGCTTAGCTGAATAGTAAGCCGTTAGGTTGTTGGAATTAGAAATAGAGATAAGTGAAGGCATCAATGAAATATTGCACAAACACTGCTTTTGAAGTATGATAGCTTGTGATCAAAAACTATTTAAATCTGACCGAAACTCAGGTTCTGAATATGAAGTCAACGTATGAACTATGCATTTGAAAATCAGATATATAGTATTATTTTCTTGAAAATAGTATTTCTGTGTATCAAATATGGATTGAATCGGGTCAATACTTTCTTGAGCTCCCATATACCTAATATAATGATTACCCGAACTTCCGGGTGACATTATACCGCATATATCGCCCGATATGTCAGCTTCTCAGTGGAAAAGAGAGAGCTTACTTTATTAATAACAGTGTAACTTTGTGCTTAAAACTAATAAACTTGGGCGAGAACTAGACCTAGCCCCGATGTAACTAATATCTGAATATGATTGAGGACTGTATATGATGTACCTTAATGAAACCCAGGGCCCATTTTTTTAGTATGTGATATGTTAATGGTTAATAGATGAAATCAGGTCAAAACTACCCCCAACTCCCATATTTTCCTGAATAAATTTCTGGCACTTTGATTCTTGCAAGTTGCAAGAACATACAATTTTCGGTTGCCCCCGAAATTAGTCTTGTCTTACTTGTTATTTAAGATTTCTGAAGGTTTCAAACGGCTTTATTCAAGTCTTTGAACAAAGTAACATCAGTCGATCAATTTTATTAAAATGTAAATGAGTTGATCGATTCATCCTCATCATCATCAGACAATGAAATAAGGTTATTAGTTGTTGAAAGAGATTTACGCCCGATCCTTTGATCTTTGAAATTTGCAAGAGTTTGAAATGTTCGGTTAAACTCGAACTTAGCTCTTACTTACTTTTTATTAAGGTAAAGTCAATTAGAATAAAGCTCGCTAAACATACATATGTACATATGTACTATACACCATTCAGTATCGCAACATATCATCAGAGTTTTAGTTTCTTGGTAATCGAGGATATAAACTTCGAAACAGGGTGAGTAATTTACAGTGAATTTTTATCGTCGATATTTTTCCTTGATGTCTTCTCGGGTTTTGCTGTATTCAATTATTTAATAATCGATACATTTTATCGATATATTTCCGTAACGATTAATAAGTATTAGCATCAAATGAAATTAATGTTCTATCGATTTTTATTGTAGTCGATTTAAATAATCGATAAATTTTATCGACATTTTTAACTTCATAAATATTCGTTTTCTATTGTAGTCGATTATTTAATAATCAATGCATTGTATCGATATTTTTACAGTAACGATTAATAAGTATAAGTAGCAAAGGCATATGTATCTTTCTTCAAGAAGGTGGTGAACTGTTGCATACATTTTTTTTTTTTGAGATTTGGTAATCAATAACTTTACTCAAAATTTTTCCTCAGTCCCTATCGATATTTCATTTCATAATCTCATTGTTAATTAACCGATAAATTTGCTTGATATTTTTCCTTTGTCGACTTGTAGGTATTTGTATTAAAAGCACTATCTTTCTTCTCGTTATTGATAAGTTATTGAATATATACAGATTTGGATGAGAGATGAAGAGTTCGTTCTTCTTTACATAACAGTCTAAATTGCAAAATATTTTCGCAATCTATATACTATATATATTTTTGGTACAGTGGAAATTATAGCATCCTGGAACTCATACTTTCTCGTTTATATTCAAATTTCATCACAAGACGGCGATAGAAATCTTAAATACCAGCTTTAACTACTTTACACGGAGTACATATGTATATGCATATAGTATGTAGCATGTCTCCATCAACGCTTTGGAAATTTTGCAAATGGAATGTGAAAAATATGCAAATCAGAAATTCACCTCTTTGCAAGTTCCGACTGTCATTTAATTACAATTACAACATACCGACGTGTCGACGCCGATTCAGATCACCTTTCGGGTGCCGCGACTACTTAAGTACTTTCATCGATTGTCGATTTAGTGAGTAGACGGTGAACTGTAGGGCACTAAGCGACAGACAAATACAGGTATGGAAGAGTAGTTAGCTACATAGTTTTCACGTTGATTACCACACCCAAGTTCGTGGGTCAACCGGCTGATTCCTTTCAAATGAGCAAGAAGACTGTATTGAAACGTGTTCGAACGCTGACATTTGTCGCTCTCTGGCAGTGCCGACGTTGATTATTCGGCTGTTGATGAGTTTTTGATTAGCTGCACACTGTGAGGCGTGTGGACAGATGCGAGGGTGTGCGGGGAATGTATGTGACAGTTGGAGTAGAGTTGGTGATTAAAGCGCTGACCTTTGGCACAAAATGTATTGATAATGATGAAGACATTAGCGTTGATGGTGGAAATGCTTTTTGGGAAGGACGCTGTACAGATGTACGAAAACTGCATAAAGGAGGCGAAATTAAGTTAAAACTAACGGAGATGGGTCACAATTATATTAAAGTCAATGGTTTCTCATAATTATTAACCACTACTATAAGTTGTTGGTGCTATTCGTTTAAAGTTTTCTTTTTCGGAACAAAAAGTTTCGATTCTCCCTGAGTTTCACAACTCAAACCGAACGGAAGTGTAACTTTAAAATTGCGCACAAACACGCCGGAACTCCTTTAAATTGAAATGCGAAACGAATCGGAAGTGCGAAGTAAAAAGTTTTTTAATAGTTTCGGTTTGCGAAAGCAAAGAATTGCGGTTTCGGGTCATAGTATGGCTGCAAACTTGATGTCTTTGGCGATTTGCGGATTTTAGCATTCGCAACGCTCGAGTGGAACACAAAAAAGAATAACCAGAAAGCATAAAAAACACAAAAAGGGAAATATTTATAAAAAAAGTTGCCATAAAGCAAATGAAAATTGTATGCTTGCAAGAAAAGGGTGAAAAGCCATAAATTTTCTTCAAGTGTCGATATTTGGCAAAGTTGGCAGAAATGTTTGCCGTGTTAGCCAAAAAATGCCAAACGCCTAGCAGTGCGGGCGCGTAAAGACCAAAAGGGCAGCTACGCCGGCCAAAAGGCGAGTAGTGCGAAAAAACTTAAAAAAATCTGTATTATAACTGTAAACCACTGCCACCAGCGCTGCATGCGCTGTTATTATTATTTTATTCCATCCGGAAAACTACAACAAAAGTAAGTTCAATTTGAAAGTGAGCGCAAACCTTTGGCTATATGAATACATGAAAAGATGGATCTCCATACTGGCGGCAGCTGAAGCGCTTGGCTGCCAAAGTGTAGCGAGTGCTTGCCAAATCAACTGGCTTTCGCCGCAGCTGGAAATCCAGAAGTTTGCTTTCAGGCCGTTTTAGTTGGCGGCGCATGTGGGGAATTTTTTGTTGTGAAAATGAGATATTTTGTAGTTTTTTCAAACCTAAACAAGTTTTAATTTTAATGAAACGGCTTACGTAAAGTATGAAATTGCACACAAAATGAGTTTAATAAATTTG
Organism: Bactrocera zonata; assembly: GCA_037783105.1. Lineage (NCBI taxonomy): Eukaryota > Metazoa > Arthropoda > Insecta > Diptera > Tephritidae > Bactrocera > Bactrocera zonata. Next base: position 64,387 of record JBAWJQ010002079.1, on the reverse strand, counting down.
TGTTGTTTACAAAATATGTTTGTGAATCCAAATGTAAAGAGATCGGAAGATCAATTGATATAAAATTGGAAAAGGAGCAAAAATTATTTAATTATTTATTACGAAAGTGTACAAAATGGTTATTATTACGAGCAAATTATTTTGACTAGCTGATCTTTGTGAATCTTGAATATTTGGACACCACTTTTTCCCGCTCTTTCGACATTTCTCTGCAATAAGATTTGTCATTTTATGATAGAAAGGTCTACGACTCAACAACGAGTGGAAATTATTAAAACTTACTACAAAAATTCGGAGTCAGTGGTCACAACTTAAAGAGCGCTACGTCCAATTAATGGTCGCTGTAATCGTCCTATCAGATCAGCAATTAAACATCCAGTGGAAAATTTTGAGTCCCTACACAAATTACAAAATGTTTCCATTTCAAGGAGATAAAGAAGTGCCGGAAGTGTTGAGAATATTGCTGCCGCTAGCGCAACAATTGAGATAGACCTCAGTCTTGCACACGTCATTCTCAAGCGTTTGGCTACACTGTGACGTTGTTGTGGCGAATTTTTTGAAAAAATCTTGGTCTACATCCTTACTAGATCGAATTGACCCAAGAGCTGAAGCCGCTTGACCACCAGAAACGTCGATTGTTCGTGAATCGGGCAGAGCAACAATTTAAAAATGATCCGGATTTTCATCGAAATGTTATCTTCAGCGGCTTATTTCTGGCTGAATGGCTTCGTCAATAAGCAAAATATGCGTTATTGGTTAGGCAGCAATCCACACGTACTCCATGAGTCACCATTGCATTCCGAAAAAAATACAGTTTGGCACCATTTATGGGCCGGTGGCGTCATTGGGCGGTACTTCTTCCGTGATGATCAAAACCAGCGCGTTATTGTGAATGGGTATCGCTTCCGCTCAATGATAACCTAATATTTTTGGCCCGAATTGCATGATATGGACTTGGACGATATGTGGTTTTAACAGAATGGCGCCACAAGCTACACAGCGAATGTCACAATCGATTTATTGAAAACCAAGTTTAGTGAACGTGCTATCTTACGAAATGGCCCAGTTAATTCGCCGACTCGGTCGTGCGATTTGGCGCCAATAGACTATTTCCTGTGGGACTACGTCAAGTGTATGGTCTATGCCAACAAGCCAGCGAAGATTGATGAACTTCGTACGAATATCGAACGTGAAACTGCAGCAAAATCGGCCGATTTATGCTTGAAAACCGTCGAAAATTGGGTTCATCGTCTGGACTTCTGCAAGCGTGGCCGAGGTGACCATGCAAAAGAAGTCGAGTTCTAAACATAATGGCATCGAATGTACTTTCACGGGAATAAAGAATTTCATTGATATCACAAACCGTTTTTGATTTATTAAAAAAAAACTTTGCGTGAGAAATCCGTTACATTAGTTTAGTTTAAAATAAAAAGAATAGGCGAAAATAAAGGGTGTGACTTTTTTAAGGATTGCCATTATTTTTCAAAAATGATTCCGGCAAGTGTGTGCTCCGGTTGGTTCGAATAAACTCCAGACCAGGTTCCCAATTTCGCAGCAAGTGGAGCCGAATGTCAGCAATAACGTACCGAACATTTTCTTCCAAGGCATCAATCGTCTGGGCTTATCTGTGAAGACAGCTACTTCACATAACCCCACAAAAATAACCCAGCGGTGTTAAATCGGACTTGGAGTCTATGCCACCGACTCATGGCACGAGGTAATGCGCTCGCCAAAAGTTTCTTTTAGTCAATTCATTGTTTTGTTCATTGTATGCCATGTAGCGTCTTGTTGAAATCAAGGGTCGCTCACAACAACATCAATTTTACACGAAAAAGTCATTAATCAAGTGATGTTTTGCTCCAGGACCTGAATAGAAGCGGGATTGTCCGCATAGACTTTCGACTTTACATCCCCCCAAGAAAAAACTCACCGTTGTTTTGTCTGGATGAAATGACAGTTCTTGAATCTCTTAGGCTACTCTTCGTCCCAAATACGGCAATTTTACTTGTTAACATGCTTATTGAGCCAGAAATGGGCCTCATCGCAGAACAAAATTTGACTCGATAACGTCGGATTTTCTTGGAACCTTTCAAGATCCCTTCCCTTTAGAAAGTCGAGCGCCTTCAGTTTTTGCACAAGCTGTATTTGGTATGCTTTCGATTTAAGATCTCGACGTAAAATGCTTCAAGTCGTTCCATACCTCAATCCGAGTTGCTGCTAACGATACTGAACTTTACAGGATCTTCGTGTACACTCTCAGCTACGGCTGCTATATTTTCTTCACGGCATGCTGGACGTGGTTGATTCCGAGAAATATTTTCCAATAATGAATGCTTTGTCTCAAGATGGACACGACTAACGCATGATCTGTAAAAGCAAGGCTAATGAGAAAGGGACTCTACTTGGATCACCCGTCATTAAAAATTTTAAAAAGTTTCTACTACTTTAAACTCATATCCATATCATTTATATGAAAATATGAAAAATCAGCTAAACATATTTTCAATGCTATAAAAAACATCAGATTTACCTTTATATCCATATATGTACATCTGTCTATGTGGAAAGCACATGAGGATAATGGTATCGAAATGCAAGTGGAGTTTCACCATTCTGCCAACTATTTGTGATGCGGATAACTAAACTAAATAAGCTGGAACCGGGTAGTACAGGATATGTAAAACAGAAATAGTAGTAAGAAAGGATTGCTCGCTTCTTCGCGCATGTAATTTGAATTATAATGTGCTGCCCTTTTCGCAACCCTATCGCCGAAGCTTACAATCAAGCTGACTATGATTGACTGGACCAAGCAAATAGCTTACCGTTTTAGTGGGCAAGAGTCTGCCAAGGACATTCAGCAAATGTTTGTTGGTAAAATGTCGGTAATGTTAGCTCCACATTGTCGCACAGTGGGGTGCGTGAGCACAATTTGTGTACAGGATATGTTACAGCATACATTAAAAGGATTTGAACGCGGACAAACAACAGAAAAAACACACCAAAGAGAATTTCTATTTGCAATTGATAAGCATGCAAAAAGGGATTTTAGTATGGATATATTCCACGCGCCGAACAAGCAAACATATACGAAAGGCAAGACGAGCATTTTCGTTGTATTTTTTTCCGCATTTGGGTTGTGGGGTTGAAAAAGAGGTGTGTCCGTAGGTTGGGTTGACTTTGGCAGTTGTCGTGATTTATGTTCTCTACGCTTGCGGTTGACTCCAGCTTGTGCGGTATGGGGCGTATTAAATTTGCGCTTGGCTATGCTTGCCGCTTAGGTTGTTGTTTACATACTAATCCATGAAATGGTATTAACAGTTATCGCTTTCGAATTTAATTGTGTGACGAGCTGTGGAGCTTTCTCGCATTTTTATTTACCATTTTAGGCAAATGTAATAAGATGCTGTAGTGATAGAGATAAAGAAAAGTAAGCAATTGAAATTAAATATTTTATAAATTCAAAGCTAAATTAAAATTAATTAAACTATACGTATGTACACATGTAATAAAAAGAAAGCATAGCTTCTGATCAAATGAGTTTTCCTGGATTCTCTGTCTTTCTGTAGGCAGACACAGTCGAGTGTGTATTGATATTTTTAGCTTTCAGCCGAGATTTCTTCAATGAGCAGCTTCTAGTGATATTTAATGATACTCTCTCAAGTAATATCTCTTGCGGTGTTTTAAAGGGTAGTCATATCTTGTTATTGTTATTCGATAACTCTTCTGAAATAAAGTACTCGAAAATTTCATTACATATAATATATCGACGACGTAAAGTTTTTAAATCATATGTTTCAACTAATGAAAGGTGTCTGTTGAAACAAACTTAAGGGGGGCATACCTTTAGTACCGTCTGAAAAGGAAATTTTTTCCATTTTTTTTATGGAAGAATAAAAACAGATCACATCCGATTTTTTTACACATATATTAAGAGGTATTAACGAACTATAAAATAAAAATTATTTTATGTCAAAAAAAAAAAAAAAAAAAATGGTGGAAATATGAACGATCCCGTTGATTGACATTTTTTTTGCGGCCGTCAAATTCCTGGCTAGGCTTCTTATCCGAAACTAAAAAAGTAAATTTTTTTTAAACTGGAAGCTTTTATCAAGTGCATAGTAGAGGGGCTTTGAGAATTTCGAAAAATCGGGGATGTAGGTCAGGATTTTGTAAAAAGTGCCATTTTGCCTGTGTTTTTCGATATCAAAATACTTAAACAACTGTCAAAATGCCATTTTTTCCGAAAATCGCTCTATCACGCACTTGAGTATAAAATTGTCTATAAAATACGCTTTAGTTTAAGTAAATTTAGACGGCCGCATAAAAAAAGTTAGTTTCGAGGAAATGAGCCTCAAAGTTCTCCGGTTGTATAGACCGCAGCATGAAGTGCAATGATTCTAGGGCCTATTTCTTCGAAAATATTCGGAGTAAACCAATGAAGCTTCAGGACTATATTTTTGAATAGTTTTTCAATTGATTAGAGCGAAAAAAAACTTTTTATTTTTTGAAAATTCTAAAGGTATCTCGCCCCTTAAACAAATTGGTTGCTTGGTGTGTTGGAATGATTAACAATCGAATCTAAAAAAATGTAAGACTCTACCGAACTAATAAAAAATATAAATAAGAGAAATGTGGTTTAACCTAAATGTGGGCAGCGCCCATCGTTCACTTTCTACCCGGCTGCCACAAAGCTCTCTCATTCCATCTCGGGTGTAAGATTTTTTGTCTCTGTTGTCATTAGTTACTGATTTATCGTACTTTAAATAGTTTTTAATCTTACCGTTATATGGATAGTGGACGGGGTTATCTTCCGATATCAGCCATCTTTTTTAATATCGGTGGGAGTGTTTAGGAAAATTGTTCCGATCGAATTTGGTTCTTTAGCGGCTTAGGAGATATGTACAGTAGGGTGTTTTTTTTTTTAACTATTAATTTTTTCAGTCCCTTCACGAAATTTGCTTGGAAATATCCTAAAAAAAAATCCCTGAAAATTTTAGCCCTTAATATTAACATTCAGAACTGGACCAAGGCCTGTAAAATTTTTCCATAGCAAATACACTACAATCGTGAGTTTTTATCTTTAAATTCCCACAGATCAGAGGTAATTTATGGCATCGGTCTACAAAAGTGTCCAGTTCAACAAAGTCGTAACTCACACCGGCGAGGTAGTACGGGGCTCTAAACCCTATTTTACCAAGAATTTCGCATTTTATTGTATATATCTCGTAAATGACAGGAGCTATAGAAAAAATTTATATGACAAATTTGTAGGAAATTTTAATTGCTATAAAAAAGTTTCGAGGTCAAAACCGCTATCATTAATACTTCTCGAGATATTAGGCTCTTTAAGTAAGGATTTATAGAGTTTTTATAGGGTGTATGTTTTAAAAAAAACTACTAAAATTGCATACAGCCTTACCTAAAAAGCTGAATAACTCAAGAAGTATCGTTCCATCGATTGCGGCATTAGCCGCTGCCAATGCGAAAAGAATCATAAGGGGCTTTACTTCTCAATTGCCTACTCAGTCCGAAGTGGCACCTGTTGGGAAGAACTATTCTGCGTTGGATTTCGAGGCTTACGTTGGATTCAAAAGGACTTTTGGAGTGATCCACCAGCGCATGCATAGATTTTTTATGTAATTTGTAGAAGATGGAAGAGTTTTTGATTTTTTTTTAAATTTGTTGCAGGTATAACATGCATACAAATATATTCAAGGTTGTGTATGTACGTTACTCAATATTATACATTTTGTTGTTATGCCAAAGAAGAATGCTTCAAGGCACATCAAATAGTGAAGAAGGAAACTTGTGCGCCATAAGATCTAAATTAACCAAGTGAATACGTTGCAGCATCCTTGAAGCCTTTGTTTGTGGTGCGTATTCTACGCATCCTTTGGTGTAAATTTCGTTGTTTGTCCGATTGTTAATTGGGCCATGAAGCCAAGTTTGCATGTGTGTGTGTGTAAGCAAGCTGTTGCAGCAACACAGCATAAACACCCACGCAACACAAATGCAATAATAGAGGCATCACAACCAACAATAACACCAACATTATGAGCGTCAGCAACAAAAGTGAACACAATGAAAACCACATAAACAACAAGAGCAACAACAATGGCGTATAAACTTAACAATAGCTTTGCTGCAACTAACAGCAACAACCACAACAATGACATATGTACAATAACAATAAACAAAGGAAAACGCCACAAGGCGAAAGTATGAATACCCACAGAAGCAACAACACCAACAGCAAACAGTGGTAATGGCAACAAAGCAGCCTCAACGGCAGCAACAGCAGCAATCTCACCAGCCACCAGCAGCAACAACAAAGGATGTCGAACAAAAGGACACCAAGTGCAGAAAGCAGGAATGCAATTTGATCCTTGCGAAAGGGTAATGCTGCGCAGTACTCGCACAATGCCACACGAATACGCACACATGCTCACGCTTGCACGAGCATTTCGGCTTGCGATTGTAGGCTGTCGCGCACGCGGCGCTTGAAGCTTCAAGGCAAGCAAGGAAGTTCAAATGACGTCTTTACCGAAGGGGGTACAGCTGGAACAAAGAGCGGTTTGTATGCAATTCATCTGCGTGCACTCGAAGCAATCTTACTCATAAAGGGTTGCCAAAAAGAATCAGTCGAGGGTCAGCTCAAAACCTTAGTGTTGATTTGGAACCACAACAATGGAAATACGTTGTCGGATTTCTTCAGTTTGCTGCTGCAATTGATTGAAGGACCTTAATTATTGGCGCGTGTGATTTCACCTTTCTTCTCTGAATTCAATGAAAAAATTTTGTGGAATCATTATGAAGCTGTAAGAGCGGTGCCACTCTGTGAGCATGTTTTGAACGAGAAGCGCGTGTTGCGGGTGGGTGTGTACTATTTGATTGTCAAAATGATAATTGGTGCGGAGTGTTGGGGAAGTGTGAGGTGGGCATGTTTGAAGTATATGTGTGATAATTGCTATATTTAGTCGACAACGACTGAGTAAATTAACGGTTGTCATGTAATTCTAGAGCGGCCTTCAGCCAAACACGTGCTCTTTTTGAACTTAAAATAAGAAATGCGTGAGAAAGTTAGTGAAAAGTTTGAGGCAAGTGAGGAAAGTTTAAAAGGCACCTGTGCTCAGCAACGAGAGTAGTATGTAAGGTATCGCGATTTCCTCGAAGCTAAGCGACTATAATCCTAAAGAGCATAATTTCAGTGTGAGGGCTTCGGGCCTTCCACAATATCCCAGTTGTACTTCTTTTGGAACCTTTCTTAACAGCATGGGAGTTGGTTTTAGCTCCTCTGTCTACTTTTAAAATTTCTGAGCCCTGTCAATATTTTAAGGATACACATTTCTTTATAATCAGGTAACAGACTAACGTAACCTCCAATTCAGGATTGAACCTAAATTTGATGTGTTCGGATCATAGAGAGAGGGGTGTTAGATGAGAAAGTTTCATGAAGCTGGCAAAGAGGTGATTAGAGTCATGCGGAGATTTACTGCATGCAAGTCGTATATTTGGTATGTCGAGTCGATTTTAGATAAGCTATATGTAGAATGGAGATTCTCGAACTCTTTGTCTGCAATGGGTTGTGGTTTGGATCCATTCAATGGGTAGAAGTCTATAAAAGTTTTAATATATCATCTGTGAATGACGTTGAGGTCAGTTGCGTCCGTGGTCTGGTCGGTAAATCGTCGACTTAATCAAGTAATGATCTCATGATACTCTTCGAAGGCGGCTCAATTTTAAGCAGATGACCACAAGAATGATTTCTAACAAAGCATTCTAGTAGGAACTGCTGAAGTAGGAATCCATTGTTTCCATTGCTGCGTAGGTGTTCGGGCGACTTAAAAAGACATCTTGTTATTGTCCGGAGAACAGTGTTCTGGCTCGTGTAAAGCTTCTTCTGTCTGTCGTGTGTCTTTCACTTATATACCGGCACTGTCGAATTTACTACCGGTCGGCTGATTGGCTTGAAAGCTCCCATCAGTTTTTTCCCAAAGTGCTGCCGGCTAGCGGCTTGAGGAGTTTGTTCTGCCTTAATACTTTGGCAAGAATCGATGTCCTTTGTGGAGCGGAAAAGAAAACTCTGTTGAATGTAACACACACAATTTTAGGGTTGATAACAGTGGGAGTCATAATGTCATTGGCTGCAATATTAAAATCCAGTCTGTACTCCCATGTCCGGTTCGTGAATATGAGTCCTTGCAGAGAAGAAATGAGAAAGATCGGTGAAATAGCCGTTAAATCTTGAACACATACCTACTGTTTTCATAGAGCGACCAGATCAAAATTTGGAAAATTTTAAGCATACCCATATTGTATCGCTTACGACGTGAAAGGTTTGTTTGGCGATTTTTACCAAGGGAAAAAATTTAACAACAAGCTTGCCTGTAGATTTGTGATTCTTATAGATATACGGCTACGAAGTCGTTAAGAAAGATTCAGAAGTATTTTAGGGAGTCTATTTTATCACGAACACAAGTATTCGAGATGCACAAAGTATTGAGTGAAAGTTGTGAACACATCGGAAGCTTCCCTCAAGTGAGTAGGTCGTCCATTTCTCTCAATAATAGTTGAAAAATAGTGCCTGAAAATCATCGTATTGGCATCAGAGAGATAGTAGAGGTTCTCGACATCTTTTATGGATGTACCCAACACATTCTGGTTAATGTTGTGGGTATAAAGCGTGTAAATGGAAAACTAGAACAAAAAGATATGATTTTTTTTAAAAAACGACGGCGTGTAGAGGTCACAAAGGAAATTATTGGCAACGTATCGTTTCGAGAGATAAGAAATTGGTGTGTGAATATCACGTCGAAACTGTCCAAAAATCTAGCGAATGGCTCGCAAAAATGAACCTAAAACAAGTGTATGGAAAACTGGATAAGTTTAGTGTAGTCTGCCTTGAAGGCGATAATAAAGGTTTGTGTTAAATTCGTGGAAAATATGTAATTTATTCGAAAGAAAACTGTTTAAATGCTTTGGAGTAAATGCTATAAACTGAGGTTATAAAAAGGAATGTGATGTAAAGTTCACACAGCTATGTTGCTCCGAAGAATATTGATGAAAAACACTGGAACCAACGTAAAAGAAAGTTTCCATTGGTGTCAAAATTGCGTTTCTTGCAGTTAAAAGATTTGCATAAAATTTCGTGTAATTGCAGTTTTTGAATGAGTCCAGTATGGGTCAAATTTGATCAGACGAAAATTTATTAATTGGAATTAGTAATATAAGGTGAGAGCAAGGTTACATATGGTTGCAAATTGTTGTCGATATGCTTGAACAGCTGATGTAGAGCGATTGATTCGCTACTTTCTAACGGTTTGCGAATAAAAGACTTCTAGTAACTCATCACAATTATTGAACCGCGTTTAGCTATACCACTCAAATGACTACTTTTCATATTAAGATTTCAAAATACTTGCTATACATACATAATATAGTAACGAATATATTTTTGCTGTATGTATTTAAGATAAAAAGTAATATCCTTTCATTACCTCCATCTTGCGCTCCGGCACAAATCATTAATTTTGACAATACAATTATGTGCATAATTTTCCAATTATGTTGTTGTTGTTTTCTCCCAACTGAAATTAATTATCTTTGTAACACAATTTAATTCAGATCTTTATGGCGCATCCAACTGTGATTCAAATTCATTCAAACTCAACAAAACGAGCAATAATAACTGTGCAAGCAGCCAAAGGCGTTTTGCGGCTGACACCGAACCGCAGTAGGGCAAAGCAAAGCAGACCAACAACAACATCCGAGTTTACACGCTTGAAACCAAAGCAGAAAAAGTGTAATTCCCCACACGCCCATTTAAATGTGATGCCAAAAAACAAAGGCCATAGGCATGGCTGCAGGATAACGCTTAAACCAAACTCGTACACACAAACATGCTACCGAACACAATAGCTATGACTGTGTGTGCATGTGCAAGTAATCGAAACGGGTGAAAGGATTTAAGTTAGTGATATCATAAAAATCCTTATCATGCGTTGTCCTTGAGTTGCGTTGCGCTGCGTAGTTTTTGTTAGTTTTATTGTATTTTTTCCATACGCTTCAGGTTTGCTCACTTGTATTTACTGCGCTTGCAATGCGAAAATAATTTCTTTATCCCTTTTATGTGGCCATTTGACATGTGCCAATGCACAAAGCGACGCTTCCCAAAGCGGCGAATAAATATGTATGTATTGGTATATGTACATATGTTTATTAAAATACCTATGTAGGTTTGTGGCATGCATTTAGTTGGAGAGCGGATTCGCTGGCGCTGCGGTAGTGTGTAATAACAACCCTCAAATGGGTCATTTGCGTATCCTCAAACAGCAAATAAAAATCAGTGAATAAGAAAACCGGAAGTGTCAAAGGACATCCGAGTTCAATTCTATACGTTGAAAAGTATATAAAGTATGTATGAGCAAAAGTGCGTTTCGAATTACTTTGGTTGTGGATAAATGATATGGGGCTCGCTTAGAATATTCAATATACTTGTATCTGTATAGCCTAGTTGCAAAAAAAAGTTTGCCAAAGCCAAGAAAGCAAAAGTCGATCTTTATAGTAGGGATGCCACAAAAATGTGACTACAATGAGTAGTGAGACTTTGCTCATAATTTTTAAATGATTAATTTATTCGTCAAAATATATGTCACACCGCACAAAGTAGTCCCCCTTAGCCCTAATACTCTTGTGCCAACGATTGTTTTCAATTCTCGAAACAGTTGTTAAAGTAAATTTCCGGAATAGCCTTCAATGCGCGTAGCCATTCACCTTTAATGGCTTCAAATGACTCAAAACGGTTTCTCTGGAGTAGTCGTTTGAGTCCGAAATAGCCAGAAGTCACAGAGCTAAATCAGCCGAAACCGGTGGTTGCGGCATGGTCTTGGTTGAAATTTTTGCCAAAAAACTTACGAAGAATCATTGCACTATGTGACGGTGCATTATCGCGGTTCAAAAACCAAGAGTTGTCGGCTCATACCAACCCCAACCCCAACCTCGATAAAAGATACTTTGATGAATTAGTTTTCTCGCGAAATTTATACTAAGAAGTGTTAGTGTTTTTTGCTCACAGTTGTATACTTAAATTTGCCGCGTGACTCAAGATCTTTCACCAGTTTATTCCGATTAGTTCCGTTTCTTCTTTAAAAGAATTTCATTCAGAAATATACTGATACTGCGTCCATAAGTTCACTTAGAGTCAATTGGAAAATATAAGCATTTATATGTTATGCTATGTTCGGACCGACATTGAAAACATTTTGAAAACACATTTGTATGTTGTGGAACGTAAGTCGTTCGGACCGACAATTTGTGTTTTCGTTGAGTTTTCACTGACAACTATCAATACGGGGATTCTCTTACTCTTTCAAGATGACACAAAATGCAAAAATCCTATACCGAAATATGCAAGGCCAAGTGATATATGACGGCACGAAAATAAACATGGGTTTTGGTCTGACATTTTTTACAGCCATTGCAAATAAATTTTTGGGTGTGTTTGTTGTGCCGTTGCACCAAGAAGAAAATTCTGCAATTGGTGCACCGTGCAAGGGTTTTGCAAGAACAATAGAATCCCCTTAACAGTGAGCAGCTGTATTTGTATATGGAATGTAAACAAATATCATGTGACAATTTAGGGCCGACAAAATATGTCTTCCAAAAAAATCGATTAAACTAGAGCAGGCACCGATTATTATGAGTGGAATGTAAGTTTTCAAGCAGTTTTCAGCGAAAACTGTGTTTTCGTTTGACAGATTTTACATGGACGAAAACAAGTTTTCGTGCGAAAACCACTTTTCCCACGAAAACTTGTTTTCGCTGTCGGTCCGAACATAGCATTATGTGCTCAATTATTACTCGACCTCACATAAAACATTTTGGAGAGCCATTCGTATTTTTGTAGGATTGTTTCGACCTCATATTCCTATAAATTCACGTTTTGCTCCAGTAATAATGTGTTTGATGAATGGGGACACTACTTTGTAAAATATGTTTTTTTTTTTTTTTTTGCGACGCCTACTCTGAGTGCCCAAGTGTTAACCAAAATGTGTTGCATCGATCCATAAGAGATGCTGGAATCCTTTGCTATTTCTCTGATGCCAACAGGACGATTATAAATCATTTTTTCTGTAACTTTTTCAATAATATCACATTAACAGATGGAATGGCAATATTTTGATAACTTCACGAAAATCATGGAATGCTTTTTGTTTCTCAAATATGTACATATATAAAGAATCGTGATAAAGAGAACTCCCTGGAATACTTATTTAACATTTTCAACGATTTCGTATTCGTAACATCTTTGGAGGAACAATTTGTTCAATTTTTCCATGGTAAAAGTCCAGACAAACTGTTCGCATCGTAAACAAGCAACTGACAATGACACACCAACTGACATATGAAAATCAAACTTCACATTATTTTTAAAAAAGGCGTACCACTCTAGGAAAAAAAAATCTATTCGGTTAGAGCGCACAGTTTATATGAACCTTTCCAGACCAAATTTGGTCTTGACTTTATATCAGAAAATGTTACCTCAAATCTATTAAATATATTTGAATGATTCTTCATAAAAATCCACCTATTTCTTTTCAAACTTTAGATTATCTCAATCTCAAAAACGGAAATTTAATCGGATGATCTACGAGTAAATTTCAGGAACATTTGGTGCTATCCGGTGAACCACTATCGATAAGAATAGGCTGTCGGTCTGCCTCTGGTTGATTGGTTTCTTTGTACGGTTCAATTGCTGACAGTACAGCAGGCTATAGTCTAACTTTTCGAGTTGTATTATTTTTGTGGAATTTTTGACTATTTACTCTCCAAAGTACGGTGCATTTTTCACATCGAAAGTAACAGATTGATATTAACGAAACCAAAAATGTGAGATTGCTGTTACTATAACAGGAGCATGAACAATTTTTACATTTTCAGCCATTTTTTTTTTTTGGTTCTCGACTTTTTTACTAAAAAGTCATCTGTAATTAATTACCGTTCCTTGCGGTTACCGGTTTCATTTTGGAATTCGTCGCTTCATTCGTTTTGGTTCGAAATAGCAGCGAAAATGGCGTGTAAAGTGCACAGATACACAGAACTGAAAAACACAACATATAAAATCCTCTTGTAGACAGTTTAAAGCCTCCAAATATACATACCACGATTATCCACACTATCGTTGCTCCACGTACACTCTCGTATAAGCGACAGCGCAACACTCTTCATCTACACGCCCCTTACTTTCCTTCAATGCGTTGTGTGGCGCATTTTCAATAACAACTTCTTGCCAATGTTGCATTCAAATTTTAATGCCACCACTATAGGATTGTATGGTATATGCCTTTCTTGTTCGTGCGCTGCTCCCATTATGCTGTGTGTGTGCTTTTTGTTTGGCTTTTTGCTGCATGCCACAATGCATGTCGCGCTGCATAGCGCCATGGCCGCACGTTTCAGTGCGGTGCGTGTGCGCCAAAATGACATTTCGTCTAATTACGGGGTGTGTTGCATGAATGCCAACACAAATTCATGTGTTCAGGCGCAACGACGGCAAGCGGGCTCTTCGACCAACCGGCTACGAGGCGGCCATGTACGGTGCTAACTGCCAAATAGCGGCGGCAGGCATCTTTCATCAACTAAAAAGAAGCACAAACAAATGCAACATGCAACGAAGAACACTTTTGTCCACAAAAGAACCGATAGTTGGCTGCCGATGGCTGTTGGAGCTAAAACTTGCAAATCGTTCAGAAAAGCAAAAATACACAAAAAGGAACAAGATAGAGGCGCGCATTTAAATATTGATATCAAACTTGTCAGGGGTGACCCATTTTGCAGTTCCCTACCTTTAAAAAAAAACAAAATTTCCAAATTTAAAATGTTTATTGTCATTCAAATAATCTCTTTCAAATAATGGCTGCGGTTAAGTCTCAGATGGTCTATGGGTTGAGTCCAATTTTCGGTGACTCGCTCGAGCATTTCGTCTGGTAACTGCCGAATGACAAGCGTCATTCCATGGCCTGAATCAAAGCAGGTTTGTCTTTACAGACTTTAAACTTTTCATATACCCACAAAAACAATTCTAACAGTGTTCTGAAATGACACCAACATCTCGAGCTTCAATTTCAGGCATCAAATCGGTCGGTTATCATAATGGTCCCCATTGGCAGTTAAGCTCTCCCGTCATCATTTTTGGAGAGATATGAACCGATGATTATACCGGCCCACAAACCACACCAAACCGTTAACATTTCGGAATGAAATGGCAGCTCTTGAATCTCTTGAGGTTGCTCTTCGTCCCAAATACTGCAATTTTTCTTGTTTACACGCCCATTGAGTCAGAAATGGGTGTCTTCGCTAAACTAAATATGGATCGAAATCACCGGATTTTCTTGGAAGCTTTCAAGAGTTTTTCAACTCCCTCAATATTCTTTACAGTTTGTCCGACAGAACTCGAATAAAGTCGTCTAGAGGGCCACGAGAAATTTTGGATGTGGTAAACTTAAGTTCCTCCTCCTTTATAGTTTGGACTGGACTGGATATGAGGAAAGGGATCTTCTGCTATCCATAAAAGTAAAATATCCTTTGTGGAGCTTTATATAATGCATGTCTTAATTTAAGCAAACGAACCGAACCTCTAGGCCTTGCGAAATCGGTTATAAATCGGGTTGCTGTTGCGAGCTTTACGAGTTTGGTCCCGTAAGTGTTTGTCCTCACCGCCCGATGACAGAGTTCAACGTCGTCGTACGTCGATTTCGTGGCAGTCGACCAGACAAAGAACATTAGACTGGTTTGATGGAAAGGTGAGGTCCAAAAATTTTTAATATTTTCAAGGGCTGATTTACTTCAAGTGTCAGAAGAAGGACACAACGGTTACTGGGAATTATTGGAGTCAATCAGATTTTTAGCCATCGCTGTGATACATAATTTTATCAAGAAAGATGCTCTTCTTTTGGAACCGCCGGTTCCAGGCCTAACAGTAACATATGCCATACAACCTATGAGATATTATATTAATCAAGTGCTTTTAAGGAAAGTGTTTTTAATTTGGCAAGATATTTTCAACACACAATCTCCGAAGAAATTGTTCAGAAAGGATCACAATAGCATATAGCTGGCACACAAACTAATCAATCGAAATCAGGGAAAAAATCTGTATATATATTTTTATGCTATAAAAAATGCGCTGGAGAAAGATTTTTTTTATTTGAGTTAAAATCATGTTCTAATACAAATACTCTTCTCGATTACTTCAGCACCCACTGTGCCAAGTCGTGCATTATCCTCCTACGAGTGTTTCAGCATTTTATTACTCTCTCATTTACATAGCGAAATTGCATACCACCGCTGCCCCAGCTTCGTATGTACTTCACTTTAGCTCCTTAATGAAATGCACTAAATGCGAAAATTCCATGCAGCGCCCTGCGCTCGATAAACGATACCTACTCCGCGTGGCGTATGAGTGTGCGTGCGATAATGAATGTGCGGCTACACATGAGCACACACACAAATACACATATATGCATGTTGCAAAGTAAGTAAACACACGCATATATATGTTGTTGGGAATGCGCCTTTTTGGCCTCTTACTAACAACATTTCGTCGTCTGTAATTAACGCGATGCATTTCTGCAAAGCGCCCTTACATGCTACATGCCACCAACATACAAGCCTACGGCCCAAAGCCAAATACACTCGTTTGCATATATGTGCGCATGTGTGCGTGTATGCAAGTGTGTTGTAAATGCAGAGGGACACTTTTAACTTTTCGCACTTTTAATAATCTTGCTTTATGCGTGCACCTCCACGCACAGCCACACCCCCTCCTCTACCGCGCAACGGCAATGGCTCTGGTTGGTTGCATGCGCTAAGATTAATGTGTGCAACACTCTCGGCACGAATGCGAAAATTTGCTGGCGTCGCATAAGAAATGGAAATTTATCATCAATTGCAAGCGAGTGGTAATGAGTTTTCCATGCCTGCCCGCGATAGTGGCATTAACGGGGCGCATGTGCTCCAGTACACAACTGCTCACAGGGCAGCGACAGCGGCAGCGACTTTCCTTTGCGTGTTGGCCTTAGTGGCGGTCGGCAGTGCAATGTGCGTTTCTAAATTTAGGCCTTTCGCATTCGGTGCATTTTCATTGAACTCGCCAACGCCATTACCAACGAATAACTCCAAAAAAGCAACAACACAAACGTGGCACTCGATTTGCAAATGTCGTTGTTGTTGATTGTTGTTACTTTTACTGTTTGTTGCGCTTATAATGTACCTACAAAGTAGCTTCGATTGCCTGCGCCTGGGCTGGCCGCCTAAACGTCTATCTGCCCATTCGTCGCTGGCCACACTTAGCCGACTTGCAACTTGGCATTTTTGGCTGAATTTACGTGCGCTTGTATATTTGTCATTGTCAACATTTCTCATCTCTTGCTTTCACGCAGGTGATTAACATAAACGCAAGACTGTCATGTCAGCAGCGGCGGTGGCGGTGGCGCTGGCGTTCGCATGCTTCCACATTTACTGATTGCCACCAACTTGTTAGTTGTCCCATTATATTAAAAAGTGCTTTCAACTTTTCTTCTTAAACATTTTTTTTTTGGCATTTTGATTGTATTTCGGTTTTCCGGCAACTGAGACAGCCGCCCACTGTCACCTTGCACGGCATTAGTTTGCTCCGCGTTATGCCCACGCGCCGCATTTTTGTGCCTTGTCGACGACATCTTTCAGTCGCATATTGTTCTTCGCGGTGCCAAAGGACGCGTTAATCCGCTGTCTAGCCGACAGTTGTGCATGTGAGGTACTTGTTCTTCTGTTTCGTCTGCAGACGCTGCAAAGGTGTCGTTTTCTATTATTAACATCGCGCGCTCGTAAATCATTCGGGTGAATGTGATACCGAATTAAGTTGTCGAGTTGTTGTATGCAAAGAGTTCATAAGTTTTAATGCAAGTGGAACGGTCCGATGTGGAATTTCATATCAAAAATTCGGTGAGGTAGGGAATATGTCGAATATCTATCACTTTGACTTGATTTTGAATTTATTCATGTTGGGATTTGAGGACCATCGCTCATTTGGTAGGGTCAGTTCCTGGTAAAATATTAATTTTTGCTCAAATTCTTCGAAAACTATTTTAGTTTTCTTCTTTCTTCTGAATTAATCGACAAGCGGATTTAATTTTTATAGAGGATCAGTTCGTAGATGTGCGAAATCGGACTACTGTCACGCCCACAAACCGCCACTAAACTAAAACTAAGCACTAAACTAATGTATAGGGCTAAAACATTTTATAAAATATTCGTGGCACCGCCCTCTAAGACCTTTAATGTACAAACCTCATAAGCTCCTTAAGGTACAATGTTCAATTCCCTCAGCACAAATCATTTGACCTCCCGAACCAACACTTTAAAATTAGATGAAATCGGGTGTTAGCCCCGCACATTCCCATATAATGCTTCCGTCGAAAACTAAAAGGTGATCCATTTCGAAGTTCCATACTTAATTTTATGGGGAATGTTTTTCTTCGGCATTTATTTTTTGGACATTATTTCTTTCAAATGTGGTCCGCGGCTAAGTTTCAAGTGGTCAATGGATGGACCAGTCCAATTTTCGATGACTCGTTTGAGCATTTCGACTGGTAACGAATGCTAATGACACGCATTATTTTTGCTCCAAAGAACGAATCGAAGCGGAATTAACCGCATAGACTTTAGACTTTACATATCTGCACAGAAAAAATCTCACGGAGTGATATCATACGACCTTGGTTGCGAATCGACCGGCCCAAAACTAGAAATTACCTGCTCACCGAAGTGCTCTTTCAATAAATTTATTGAATGATGCGATGTGTGTGGGAAGGAGCGCCGTCTTGTTGAAACCGACTGTCGCCGAGATGACGAGCTTCAATTTTGGTCATCAAACTGTCGGTTATCTTGGCGCGATACCGATCGCCATTGGCGGCTCCGTTCTCATCCGCATCATTTTTGAAGAAATATGGACCGAAGTTTCCACTGACCCACAAACCACCTACCTTGAATCTCTTCAGATTGCTCTTTGTCCCATATGCAACAATTTTGCTTCTTTACATACCCATTGAGCCAAAAATGAGCCTCATCGTTGCTCAAACTTTGGTTGGAAATCGTCGAATCTTCTTGGAACTTTTTCAAGAGCCCATAGAGCGAAACAATACCACTTGGGAAGGTTAAGTGGCTTCAGTTCTTGCTGTATTTTTCATGATTTCAATTTAAAATCTCGACGTTGAATGCACCAAGTCGTCCATACGTTAGTCGGAGTTGCTACGAACAGCGTTGAATCGACTCTCCATGGTCTTCGTGTACACTCTCAAGAGTTCTCTAAGAGATGTGGTCTATTCGGTCGAATATTATCCAATAATGAATGCTAGATCTCAAGATAAGTGATAGAGTTAGAATAATTTTTGAAGATCCTGAATTGGCCTTACCTAAGTGCGTTTTTCATTTGTTGTAACATTAAATTATTCACTAAAAACATTTGATTCTTTTTCATAATTCAATTTTACACTTAAAGCAAATTTGTTTCAATGTCTGTCCTAAAACTTCTTGACTTTGCATATGCAAAATTAAAGAAACTCCTTAAAATTGGCTCAACCTGAATCATTACTTCCGCAGCAGATCACATAAAAAACGTAAGCGCTCCTTATCTGCGGATTTAGAAAGTATCATAACAATTTCCAGCAGCAAATTTGATGACCCTAATTAGAAACAATTCCACAGTTGAATAAACTGCGTCCGCACACAATTGACACTCAAGTGCACAGAACGCACGCGATAGCAGGAACAACAAAGCGCACATAAAGCGGTTAACAAACAAAAGTAACAATAGCCGAAGTACCATTGCTGGATGTCATTTAAGCTGTCATCTTAAATGTTGATCTCGTCTATGGCACATCAAAACACACATAAAAGTCATCAAATTCACTGAAAACAACATTTCAGTTAAGGCATTTTTACACACGTAACTTGTTTGTTGTTGTTGCTGTGCTTGTTGTTTTGTTATGGGTACTTCTGTTGTTTAACTTTTATCCCCGAGCGCATAAAAAGCCGGCACTCCACCCATTTAGGGAGACCGAGTAATGGAAAAAATACCCGGCGAACTTAGCGCCCACCCACCGAAAGCAACAGAACCGCCTTGCAGCCTACACTGTGTGGTGGCAACAATAAAAGCAAGCAGCACTAACAGAAACGAGTAGCAAAACAAACACTTTCTCGTATGCATACAATATTAACAAAAGTGGCAACACTGCAACTCTCTGGGGTACGTCAAGCAAATGACAGTTGATTAGACAAGAATCTCGCCAGCGAGCGGCAGTCACACAATAGACGCAAAGCGGCGGCGGTGGCGGCAGCAACAACAACACACAAGTGCCACATTATAAAAGTACAACAACAACAACAGCGAACAAAATGAAAATCAGCAATGACAATAGCAACAAAGCCATTAAAGAGGGCACAAAACGAGCATCAAATGGAAAATTGTAAAATTATGCAATTCACAGGCGGTTGGGCGGGCGCACTTTCCGACAAATACACACACTCATATGCATATATAGCAGCATCGTTGTAACTGCCGGCAAGTAAGTAAGCAGTTTGAGGGATTAAATTGTCGCAACTAGTAGTCACAACACATTCTAGCTCGGCACACCGGTGCCCTGTAATCACCCTGCCGCTCGGTGTGCTCATCAACAGTGAAATTTCGCCTTTACATTTTTCCAACTCCATCTCCGGAGGCCTGCAGGCGTCGCTCAAAACAACGACACATTAAAAGATCTTTGACTGCTGATAAGATGCAGTGCAACCGTCGCTGTGAGCAGACACTCGGATCGCGCCACGAGCTCCGCACAGCCAGCTGTTGTCGAAAGCTTGCCGCCATTTAGCAGGGTTTAGGTTTAATTTAGCTTGCAGGATAACATGTCCTTATTGACGGTTCACTGCGTGTGGTGTAGGTGGAGGAGTGTGTGTCAAGTCCTCGTTTTGAATGTGTGATCCGAACATCATAATAATAATCGTGCGAACTAATTCGAGGTAGCGCAGATGAGGTATGCCTACGCGTGTAACTGCCTATTTTCAAATATTTTTCATATCTGTAATACTGCTTTAAAAATATTGGAAACTTGGTCCGATTCTGAAAAATAAACTATCGTCATTCTCTGTCTTAAATATCCGAGTGTTGATCTAACTTGAATATCATATCGGAAGATTATATAAAATATATTATATTTCGGAATGGATCACTCCGTTTTACAATTGTAACAATTTGTCTTAATTAACCAAAGATCTCACACATCGAGAATGTTTTCACCGCTTTATTGATAGTTTTAGAAGGAGAGGTGTTTGTCTTCAAGTGGATCGAACCAATTCAGTCTTTAAAAAACATTCACGAACGCTTTCGGAGAAATCCCCTTACAAACCAGAAACATATGTCAACTAGATCAATGTCAAGGTCGAAATATCTTCATAAAATACTGACAACGCGCTTGATGTAAATTGGGCTCAAAGGATACAAGCGACTTCTTCAGTCGTAGGCGGTCAGCAATCATGAAATTGTCTTTTTAAAAGGTGAAAAAATTTCCAGCCTCGTTGTTAGGCGCCAAATGCAGATTTCATGTGTAACCAGGTCCATCTCCACCTGGTCTTTCTAACAGAGCGAAGGTTTTCCTCTTCCTCCGCTTCTCCGGTAGGTACTGCGTCGCGTACCAGAGGTGGAGTGTTTTCAGCCATTCGGACGACATGACCTAGCCATCGTAGCTGCTGTCTCTTAATTCGCCGAACTATATTAATGTCGTCCTATAACTCATACAGCTCATCGTTCCATCGAATGCGATATTCGCCGTGGCCAACGCGCAAAGTACCATAAATCTTCCGCAGAACCTTCCTCACGAAAATTCGTAACGCTGACTCATCAGATGTTGTCATCGTCCATGCCTCTGAACCAAGTATCAGGACGGAAATGATGGTAACTTGTAGAATTTGGTCTTTGTTACTTCTCAATTGTCTACTCCATCCGAAGTAGCACTTCTTGGCAAGATTTAGTCTGAAACGCGATTGCCACTTCTGTTCATTTGATGAGAGGAGATATTCGTCTTGTCCTCATTCACTACCAGACTCATTTGTTTCGCTTCATTTTTCATTATGGAGATAGCAGAAATAATGGTGCGGTTATTGAGGCCAATGATATCGATGTCATCGGCGATAGTTACTTCATTTCACTTTTTTGCAGAAGGCGATGTTTTAGAAGGATTGGTAAACAGTTATGCAATACTGTCTTCTTTTGGAGTGCATTGGATCTTCCAGCAAAAATCAACCCGCATTGGTTTAAAGGCAAAATTTTCCAGGTTTATTAGCTGAAGATGATTGGCCGTCTGGAAGTCCTGATTGGAAACCAATGGACCACAGTTTATAGTTAGAGTCGGTGAACATGGCCTGTCGAATACGTCACAAAAGTTTGAGACTCTCAAAACACATTGATTACAGCAGAGTCGTCAATACCAATAGAAAGCGCGTGTGCAATATTGATTAATGGCCGATCCGTTTGGGGTCTTGTGTGAAAATATTAGCATTTCGTATACAACTTTTTTCACTTTTCATTCAATACTGACAATAATAAATAAAGTGAATTTTTCTAAAAAGTTTAATATGGTCTTATTTTTATCACTATCTAAACTTGTAATTAAACTTATGGTAGAACTAATTATACCATTAAATCGTCTTAAAAACTCTGTGAAGAACATTTTAAAACAATGAGTAATTTACTTTTAAATAGGGTCCTCAGAGCTTAAGTTTGGCCACGAAGAGCTAATTTAATATGAAATACTCAAAAATATTGAACTTTATTGTGTAATAGCGTTCAATATTCGAAAATTATTACAATAATTTGAATGCTAATATTTGGTTGAGGTAGGTAGTTAGGTATTTCTCAAATTTCCACTGCTGTTCTTTGAAAGTATCACCAACTCAGATATTTAGCAAAGCTTTGAAAACAAATTTGATTTATTAAGTAAACCGAACTAGACTCTTTACATAAATCTTTAACTTTCTGAAAGAGACAGAGTCTAATCTACTTGTTTACTTAGAAACTTCATTGTTCTCGCACCAAAGCTACAATACAGTTATAAAGCATTTAATGTAGGCAACAGAAGTGGCCAACTAATTTGACGTCTGAAATGACTTTAATTAGCAGCAACAACTTACCCCACGTTAGCCCATGTTAAAGTGATATCGCCATGTTGGCAGACAGCTTTTGCACGCGAATAATAAATTCCAATTATGTCAAGTGAAATATTTTAATAAACACTCGTGTGCAACGTGAAATGCGAATAATGACACTAAAATTGTGATTATGCAGAAATACAAGTGAACGGAATGGCGAAAGAATACTAAGTCATTGCGTCTTTAAGAGTCCTAAAGTGGGGAAAGAAGTGGCAACATCAGTACCAAAGGTTGGACACATTATAAATTAATTTATTGCTGCCGCAATCTGATGTAGTTCTTCTTTTTCTGCAACATAAAGTGTGACAAAGAGAACAACAACACTTGTAATACTTAGCAAGAAAATTAATTGCCACTGCTTGAAGCAATTAATATTACATGTATGTTCGCTTTATTAGATAGTTGGTATTTAGTATCAACAATTTAGACTCTCTCAACATTTAGATGTTCAGGCTTATACGAGTATTTATAAGCTGTCCTGAAAAGTTTCTTTTTCAAACTTATTTCCGATAACACCTGTTCCGATGCGACTTAGCTAAACTGTGAGTTTATATAACGGGCGAGCCATCTAACGTTTTAAATTTGAATTATATAAAAAAAACCAAGATGGTCAATTTTACCGAAAAATCATCTTTTCAGACGAGGCTAATTTCCACCTCGATGGTTACGTTAACAAGCAGAATTTTCGCATTTGGGGCACAGGACGGCTCTACGTGCATACAGCAAACGCTACACTCAATCTTTTACGCCCTTTCTTCAAAAATCGCATAATCAGCAAAAGAGGTGATGTGAATTGGCCTCTCAGAAGCTGCGATTTAACTCCGTTGGACTATTTTCTGTGAAGAGCTGTTAAAGAAAAATGTTACGCCAACCATGCAGAAACAATTCAAGATCTAAAGTACGAGATTCAAGCTGCTGTAGCTGCCATAAGGCCTGAAACCATTGAAAAAGTACTCCAAAATTGGGTAGATCGTATAAGCTACTGTAAACTCAGGCGTGGTGGTCATTTGTTGTTTCCCACAAGTAAATTTCATAAAACAACCTTTTAAATAAATGTTAGACCTTTGAAAAATATCAAGCCGTTTTTTTTATTGACTTTTTAAATTTAAAATTTTATATGGCCCACCCTTTACTTTGTCTATTTTGAAGCACTGTTTCTTTAACTTTTTCGATGCTATCATAATTAACAAAGGTTACGAACGACTCACATGAGAAAAGTTTCTGATGACTTCCCGGCATTCACTGAATGCTTTGAACATCCCAAGTACTTGGTTTGCAATAAAGTAGATTCTTCAAAACACTTCTGCAGTATTTTCGACGATTCCACAGGTTCCATAGGAAACTCAAAACTTCTATGTTAAGTTTTTTTTCGTGGTAAAAATCACCAGACAAACTTTTAACGCCAAAAACACACTAATTGCATTTGGAGATCACACAAAATTTATAAGATTATAACAATTCAAACCAAAAAAAATAAAAAATTTTATGGAATCGGTTAATGCCTATATTTACATGGATCATCTGGGCCAACTATGACTTTTTTCTTAGGAAAGCACGCTCTTTCAATTTTATTAAGATAGTTGACATACTTATTTGTGGATAGATGTGGTATAAAGCCAACCGGAAGTTCGTAAGTCATCCCTTAGTTATATGGGAAATAGGGAATTAATGATGCAACCCATTTTTGATATACAGGCATACTATTATCAGAAAGCTACTCTCTCCAAACAGCAGTAATATATCCCTCTGTGTGTCTATCCATACTGAAGACATATATGGACTGATTTTGACAATTTTTTAAAAGCACTCTTTGTACAAAGTTTTACCCGAATATATTGATTGGTTCTTGATATCTATACTGAGAAGTGAAAAAATCATATGGAGTTTAAAGTTCCCAAGTGCACAAAAGATGATCCATTGTTTTCCCAGTGCCTTGCTCTACCCATTTCCTGCAGTCTTTTCGATCTGTCAGCCCCATTCTGCGGGCGTGTGTCTCCACCATACAGTGACCAGTTATCGATATTGTTCCCATAGTCTCTTCTATCGAATGCCAATAAGAATATGGAGGAGATTATTATGTTGTCTTACTAATTTTCAATTGATGGCCTCTTGTGGGCGTGGAAGTGGTCTGATTACCCCTATCCTCTTCGTTTTCTGTGCTGGTTTTCAAAATGTAGATATTTTAAACAGAAAAAACTTTGCACACCTTTTTTAGGAGGTCCTAGGAATCGAAAATTTAAAAAAATAAAAGGTCAGTTTTAAACTATGTAGAAACGCTTAAAAACTTTAATTCTTAAACGTATTTTTTTAAAACGTAATTGTTTGCTTGCGATTAAAAAATCTCTTTTCTATTTTTTAATCCCGAATTTTGGATTATGAAATAAAAAAATGTATTTAATTAAAATGTTAATTTAATTATTTTTTTATGCATTATCTTTAATCTTGCTTACAAGAAGATTTCACCCCTTAATACAAAATTTCGATAATTTTAAGTCACAGGTGAATAAATAACCAAAAATTTTATGCTGCATGAACTTTCGAGGACATAACGTTATATAACAGCTACAACAGTAATTTGAGAAGTAAAATCAAAGCAGCGGCCAATCTCCATTCCTTATTATAGCAAAAGAAATCAACCCTTTTAAAAGAGCATTTCTTCAACTTTTGTGGATTTTTAATAAACTTCCCCAACTCCGCACAAATTCGTGTATGTGCCTCCAATGCAGACTCCAACTTAATCCAAATGGCAATGGGAGAAATGGAATTACTGTCGTAACAGTCTGGCAGCAAAACCGCATAATGCCACAAATGCGCCGAAAGGGGTACGAAGTGGAAAAAAATCTTTGCAAGTCAAATGCTAACTACTCCCAGTGGTGACATTTGCAACATTCCAAGCACTTTTCCCATTAAAAAAATATCCGTTCTTGGCCGTAGATAGCAGGCAATATGCCATTAAGGTGCAACAAGAAAGCGCGCACTTGCCGCGGCTGACTGCCAAGATATTACCAAATCACTGGCGATATGAATGATACCAGCATTATGCGTCTCGCGGCAGACGCTGGGGCAGGGATAATGCGCTTTTGACGACGACGCGATGGATAAGGCGTAGGTAATATGAATTTCATGTTGATGAGTTTTTCGAAATTAAAAACCAGCAAAGGGATTGCATTATAAAAGCAAAGCGAAATAGAATAGCTTCGATTTGGGCGAAAAAAATACGGAATTTGCTTTTAAAATTATGCCATTAAAAGTGTTTTTCTTTTTCGACATTTATTTCACCATTTCTTTTTTTTCTACTATTTCATTTGCTGTGAAGAAAGTGCCGAGCAAGAAACAACGCCTCCATTATTAAAATAAGACAAAAAGCAAGCAAATGGAAATGCTTTCTTGCTTGGCTTTGACAAGCTGCCAGGCGCACCCACTTACAAGCGCTGCTTTACGCCCACGCAAAGGTGAAACCACCGCCACTTTATGGTCGTTAAGGTTTTAACCGCACTCGCACACACACACACATACATATGAAGCGCTCTCATGGCCAGAATCCGAGCATGTCTTAGCTCAAGCGAGAAGGCGGGTATCGATGCATTGCTTGTCAAAAGGTGCTTTTTCATTCACTTTGAGACATTGACTTGTCGCTCCACCTCGCTTATCCACTGCGTCTCCCCCCACGCACGGTGGATACCGTTTTCCTTCTGTGTTTTTGTTTGTGCCAAGAAAGGTGCTGAAAATCGAATTGTTGGCGTCTTATTGATTTGATTTGTCTAACAAGCTCGTTTATTGTTTAACAAGTGAAAAACAGATTTTCTCGTTTTCGTCCCCCCACCTCAGATCTTTTCTTCCCTTTTCCCATTAAATTCGATTATCAATTTTATGTATGTAAATATGCGCAAAACATGAATTGGCAATGGAAAATGGAAATTTGCATAATCCAATGGGTGCAGATAAGTTAGAATATGATTTGGTGGAATTGAAGAACTGTGTGAATTCGAAATGAAATTATTCATTTATTCCACTTTTCTTCTGTGTTAAGTGGGACTACTTGTCGAGATCAAGCTGATTTAGAAAAAGAATTTTAATTTGTGAAGACTAAATAAGGAAAGTGCTTTCTGTCGAATAGGGCTGTATTTTCGTCTCTTAGTTAAGAATCTTTATGTTTTTAGCCAGAGTTCCTCAACAATTATTTCGAAAATAATTTGTTTTAAGATATTTCTTATTTATAAGGCATCCTCAAGAACATACGCCATTCCGCGCTTTTTATGTTATTCGTTGAGCTTAATCTTCTCGGATGAGTGGCGATTGGACTGCGGAGTGAAATTATGCCACCATGTTTCATCTGTTATCACTTATTGTTGTGAAATTTGCTGTTTTTACAGCTCCCAACAATGCCCAGAAGTCCATAAGTCCTGAGCCAGAACTATCAACTTGTATATGGTTTTGTCACTGAGGAGCTCGTGATCGAATTCCCTTATGGTATATACAAGACTGCTTGCATAAAAGTTAAATTTAAATCAAAGGTAACCCAAAAACAGCTTTCTTGTATATTCTTCCGTTATGTATATAAAGCGCATTCGGATTGAAAACTTTCATTCTCTCCCGAGTAAAAAGATATGTATGGTAGACGCTGTTGTGAAGACATTGTATTATATAGTGCCTGACCCTAAAAAGGAACGAAAACAATTGAGCAAATACGGTATTTCTGCGATTCACAAGATTTTTTCTATAATTAAGTTTATGTGTATCTCTTTGTATTTTAACAGGGCTGATATAAAGGATGTCCGAAAATTAATGCAAAATTGAAATTAAATATAGGGTATTAAAAACTTAACGTAAGATTTAAATTTGTCACACTTTACATATGTAGTAAAGTGTTGACAACCATAAAAACAACAACAAATCGACATATGACTGTTTAGGTTTGGTAAAAATGGAGCGTTACCCGATAGAACAAAGTGTCTTCATTTTTAAACAATATTTCAAAAATAATGTTTGCGGCCGCCAGCTTAAAATTTTTATATTAAATATGGGTGGAATAGTGGTTTTACTTTGTCAGCTGTGAAGATTAATTGAAATATGGTGGCAAATTTAAACCTTACGTTAATTTTGTACCACATTGTAGTACTTAAAAAAGATAGCGGCGCCTAGTAATTGACAAGCCACCAAGTTCCTGTGATATCGCACCGTTAGACTTTTTCCTGTGAAGTCTATGCGGATAATCCGCTTCGATTCAGGTCTTGAGTCGAAATGCTCAAACGAGTAATCGAAAAATGGACTCATCGGACTCACTATCTGAGACGTAGCCGCGGCCAACATTTGAAAGAGATAATCATCAAATAATTAATGCCAATGGAGATTATTTCGAAAGATAGTAGACATTTCCAATTAAATTTGAAGTTTCTGTGTTTTTTGTTTAAAGAAGTAGGGACCTCAAAATCACCTACTAAACTAAATCTGAAAACTTTACATACAACGGGTATTTACCCTGGTATACTAGTTCGATCTGAACAATATGTTCGGAGATTGCAGAGTTGCCTTGGGTAATAGTTCATATAAAATTTTGTTAAA
The DNA here is from genome assembly GCA_037783105.1 of Bactrocera zonata. Classification (NCBI taxonomy): domain Eukaryota; kingdom Metazoa; phylum Arthropoda; class Insecta; order Diptera; family Tephritidae; genus Bactrocera; species Bactrocera zonata. The sequence continues at coordinate 36,592 of JBAWJQ010002079.1, read as the reverse complement.
ATATCTTGACAACTAAGTCAATATCCATGATTCCGATATATGAGCAGCTTCTTAAGAAGAAAAGGACGCGCAAAATTTCAGATCGATATTTCAAAAATTCAGAAGCTAGTTCGTGTATATACTGACGGTTAATAGTCATGGATAAATCATATAAGTACAAACTTAATAGGGTTTCCAACGATTAGTTTTGAGTATTACAAATTTCATGGCAAACCCAACTGTAGAGGGTATAAAAAATGTAATTATAAATAACATATTTTGCAAAACTTTTTTTCAACCTACGCATTTTCCTTGGTGAACTAAATGCTTTATAAATAAAGGATGCAAATATGTTGTTGAAATAACTCGAAGTAAAATGTGGCGAAGTTTGTTGCTTATTATCCTTGCAACTTCCATTTCCACCTACTGCAGCCGTTACTGCCGCACCGTTCGTCCTTTGTAACCACAATTTAAGTTTTGTTACTTCGTTCATTCGTTTCATTTCATTACTTATCCAAATGCCGGTTTGGGGCTTAGAACTCCGCCTCTTTAGCCACATCAACGGTGAAAACAACTTTCCCGCATTGCTGTTGCTTTTTCTGCTTCATTTTCTCAGTTTTTTTTGGTTTTTGGCAAGAGGTTAGGGGAAGGATAACTACGGTCGAAAGGATTTCTTAACAACGATAAGGGAATTGCTCTGTCAAGCAAAGTGATATATGGTCCGAAAGGACTTCAATTTATACAATTTTTATACTTTATTCTTCTATTCTATTTCAGCGAGAAGATGCGAATTTGCGATTTTATTTTCAATATCGTTGTTGTGTTTGTTATTCATACGCGTGTGCGCGCATGTTGTTGCTCCAGCAGCTACAGCGTCAGCTATTGTTCTGGATTTCGTCGCTTTTCCTTATTATTTAACGTTCTACTTATATGAACGTGTTGTTGTTGGTTGTTTACGGATGTGTGTGAATACAGAGGACGACACACAAAAATGTAAGGAACGCAAGAAGCGAGTTGACTGCGTTGCAAATAAGGAAAGCGACGAAGAATTTGTGCGTTGAGAAAAACGAAATTTTAATGGATTTTATAAACTGTAGACACATCAGCAGACAATGGCGATGGCATGACGAAGTGGGGTGGCGAACGCAAATATTGGTTTATAAGCAACATTTTTTGCTGCGCATTGTTAGTGTAACTGTTTAATTTTAATAAATAAAAGCGTGGTGCCTTAGCAAGCGTCTTTTTCGACATTCTTCGAAGCATTTTCGCACCCACAAACATACAAACACACACACATACATACGCAAACAACCAACGACACACACATGTACACAAAATGACTTTTTCGTTCGCAATACAATTTAAAATGTATCATCTCATTGCCTTAATTTGAAGCCACCTCCACTGCTCGGCACCCAACTTGTCCCCCGCTACCCGAAACTTCGCGCACATTTCCCAAATCAAAAAAGGGCAAATGGGAATATTCGTGTCAGCGGAATTGTAATTTTCGCAATTGTCACGTTCGCCATTTCAAACGGATATTTGCGGCAGGCGGACACACCACTCTGTGGTCGTATTATCCGCTCTAATCTAATTGAACGCACACAAAATCGCTGACAATAAATTTTACTTATGCAAATATTTCAATTTTTATCCGTTTCGCTGAAAGATGAAGTATTCGCGCGCATTGAATCCGCCAGAGATCCCATAAGTCGTGATTTCAGCAGCTCAACTGTATTAATTCGTTGCCTGTATGGATGTATGTGTGTGTGCGTAGTAGGCTTTGTAATTTATTGGCATAAAAAGGCAAAGATAATTTGTGAATTCTCTTATTGATATCTTATCGGCAACACAATTCATCTTTTGTCTTAAGTAAATATACATTTAGCTTCATAAATATACATTTAAAATACTTTTCTGCATATGTCCTGACAACCTTTCAGCTCACTTGTATTTGTGGTGGCCTTAATTCTTCATATAAATTTTATGGGAATGTGTAGATCTGTTAATCAATTACGTAACTTACTTTAGTTGGTAAGCAAATTCGAAACCAGAGTTCACTTTATAGCTTCGCTGCTTCATTAATGTAGATCTAACTTTCATAGTCTTGATTATTTTCAATCGAGAGAAACTTGTGTCCAATGCTTGTTTCTGATTGTTATTGAATAAAACACTGGAATTAATATTGGTCTTACTTCGTTCTCTCACAGAATTAGATTGCTATTACACCAAGTGAGCTCGTGTACATTAAGGATTCAAAACAGAGAGAAACCGACCTGTAAGGACACTTTCTCTTCAACTGTCATAGTCTCAATGTGCTTTTTCGATAATTGGCGGTACAAAGGCACTACGAAGACTGGCGTTTAAGATTTACGTCCAATATTAAAATATTCACTAACAGAATTCCAAGGCGGCAATACCATATCCCAAGTTCAGTCATATATACACATCCTCTTTTAACGTACTCATTGGAACGGGTGTTACAAGTAGAGGTACTTTTTTCAATAACCTGTTTTTTGATAGATTATGCGTGAGTCTTGTCAAGCTATCATGTTATTTTTATTCATTGTTGTTTAACATTTCATCAACGAAAGACTAACCTCTGAACTACGTTTAAAACCATTCAACTTTATTATGAATCTTCGATTTCTTCCAATACGCAATGAAGAAAATACCCGTAGCTGAGAGGGTACACGAAGACCGTGGACAGTCGATTCGGCACCATTCGCAGCAATTCGAACTGACGTATGGAACGACTTAAGGGGGTTTTCAAGTCTAGAAATCAAATTTTGGGCAGTTTTTTGAATTTTATTTAAAAAAAAAGCCAAAAATATTTTTACTATCCATTTTTTATGGTGTTTTTATTGATATCTTAAGAATACAGAAAAAAAATTTACAAAAAAATATTAAAAATTAAAATAATTAGAGGGGGGAGAGACAGATGTAGAAAAAAATGGCGCATCCTGGTGACATTGATCATGACTCTCCTGGTGGTCTGAAAAAAAAATCAAAAGAAATTCTTAATCAGAAAAATGGCGACTGCCTGAAAATAAAAATCATTTTTTACGCTTTTTTTTAAATTCCTGCATTTTTTTTAAATATCTAAAACAAAAATTTTGACACGATGCTGGTAGGAACGATAAAGGATTATATAAAGAAGATTCACACAAATTTCAAGTAAATCGGTTGTATAGAACTTAAAATAATGCCGGTACCGTGTGGAAAAAAGTAGTTGCGAGAAAAACGCGTTTAAAAAAGTGAGTCTACCTACCTACGAGGCTAGGTACTGGGTCACTAAAGTAACTGTAGCTCTTAAAATAATTTTTATTTTTTAAAATCCTTTGGAGGATATGTTCTGAAGGGTCTAAACTTTAAATATACATATGAAAAAAAAAATCGAATTTTTCAAAATTCTAGAGTAGAATACCCCCTTAACGCAGTTTACGTCCTAATCTTAAATTGCGTACAAAATACAACTTCTGCAAGAACTGAAGCAGCTCGAAAAAATAGTAAAACATTTTTGTTTAAATTTCGGGCGAAAACTTCTTCGTCAGGTGCAAAACGCTCAGAACGTTATTCAAAGAGGGCCGAGAACGCGTTGACGACGAACCACGTCCAGGACGAACAATTTGGGCCTAAAAAAAGAGAAAGCATGATTGGTACCAAAATAACTAATTTTTTTCGAAAAACAGGGTGGCTTTAAAGTTTGTGAAATAATGCTTTCCATATGCCAGGAAGTCATGAAGCGTGACAAAAAAACCGAAGTCGAAAAAAACACGTCAAAGCAGATCAAACCAAGGTTTTGTTGACAGTTTTCTTCAACGATCGAGGTGTCGTGCACTTTGAATTCCTTCCAACTGTCAACAAGAAATACTATTTGAATATTATGTGTAATTTGCCCGAAGCTATTCGTAAAAAGAGGCCGGAATTATGGGTTACAACTCTTGGTTTTCGCACCGTTGTATGCTGCATTGGTTCTTCGTGAATTTGTCGCCAAACTTTCAACGAATATAATTCCAAACCAGCCTATTTCCTTGATTTAGCTGCATTATTTAAATAAAAGTTATTGTTGGAGATCAAAGTGGGTAGTGAAGTGAATATATACGTTCTCTTTTACAAATGACTACCTCATCCGCTGCCTGCAAACTTGATGATACCTATTATCGCCAACGAGGTTCTGTCCATCAAGTACATGTGCGGTATACCCTTCAACTCGCAGTTACGTGTCCTGCGTGTTGGCTTGGAAGCCAACTGACAGCTGTATCAGGGTCGGATGAAATGAGTCATCTATCTTCAATTACACAATTATAGAACGCATAAGTCGACATTATGAAAACCGACCCCATAAATCGTTCACGAGCTTTCAGGAGAGAGAGGGCTCTTGTAAAATTTAGATCAGCAGCTTGTGACCGCTTTGACTCAGATGATAAGTATGCATTGACATAAAAATAGACAAACCTGGATTAGGTTTCGAGGAGAGATTGATATCTACCTCTTTCTTCCTTCATGACAGAAAGGCAATTGGCCTTTAACAAGCTTATCTATTACAAGACAATTTCCCGACAACAACTGCATCTATAGCAAAATTCATACTAAAACATTTTAAATATTAATATTTTCTGCCTCGTTGCCAAGTGGCAGTTGAATAATGTCGCATTGCTTTGTTGTTGTTGAAGTGATTTCATTATTGTATTTAACATTTAGTACGATTTGAAGACAAAGTGCAAAGCGGTGTACTCATTCATTGAAATCCACATTGGCATTGCATGCAACCACATACCACAAACATGTACAAGTATAAAAGTGTGTATGCACTTATGGCGCGTGTTATAATTTTTCATTTTTTCATGTCTTGCACAGGAACATTTATTTCTTATGCTGATTTCTTCATTCCTCCTCGGTGAGCGGCAGCGACTTGCTGTGTTAATTGTTTGCGAAATTCTATTAATAACTGAATGGCAAATGGTTTTGGCAAAATGCGCAATTAGCCACAATCGCATGCGACATTGCGACATGGTGGCAACAATCCTTACACACACATGAAGTGAAATAACAACAATACCGTCGCGCAACAGTGGCAGCGGAATGATGCGAAAATTTCCTGACAAGCGAATAATAGCACTAAAAACAACTACATACAGACATACAAGTGCGGCAGCGTAAAAAATATAAGGTGACTGCTGAATTCGCACGGCGTCGAGTAAAAAGACGGGTGTGAAATGGAACAGTATGGAAAATAGCCTTTTACAAAATGTTTGAATGTGTGGTTTGATTATAACTTTAAATCGTCCAGTACTGGATTTCTTGAGGAGACATCCAGGCCGTGAAATAATTTTCATTTGTTCTCTAAAGGTACTCATTTCTGCAGAATATTTACTGGGGCCATTTCAGTTTGTAAAATACAATAAGTTTAAGGAAGAGCTAAGGAAGCTAACGGCTGATCCAGATAGAGGTTTTGACAGATCACACATGAGTCATATGATTATTGGATAATATTCGACAATTCGATATTCGAAAATGTAACAGCCGTAGCTGAGTGTGTACTCAAAGAAAGTGGAGACTGTATTCGGCGCCGTTTGTAGCAACTCGGACTGACGTATAGAACGCCTTGGTGAATTTTTCATTAGATCTTAAATTGAAAGCATACAAAATACACCTTCCCAAGCAACATCGATCCGCTCAGTGATGAGGTCCATTTCTCGTCCAATGGGAATGTTAACAAAGCAAAATTGCCGCATTTGGGACGAAGAGCAATCTGAAGAGATTCAAAAGCTGCCATTTCATCCAGAAAAAACAATTTTCTAGTGTAGTTTATTGGCCGGTAGAATCTTCGGTCCATATTTCTTTAAAAATTATGCCAAGGACAACGTAACCGGCAATGGGGATAGTTATCGAGCCATGATAGTCAACAATTTGATGCCCGAAATTGAAGCTCATGATCTCGGCGACATTTGGTTTCAACAAGATGGCGCCACATTCCACATTCCACATATCACATCAATCAATTGATTTATTGATAGAACACTTCGGTGAGCAGAAAATTTCACGTTTTGGGTCGGTCGATGGGCCACCAAGAACGTGTGATATTTGCTAGGTTTTTTAGTTTGGAGAATTAACTCAATTATTCTAAAAATTAAAGAGTAGAAGAAGAAAGCATTAGATTATCTTCATGGTTATTCAAAAATATTTTGAATAATTAGTTTCTAAATTTTTCAGTTCGCTGACTAGTTCAATTTTTATCGTCTTTGATTGTAATTCATTTACTTAAAATACCCTATCATACTCAAGTAGTTTTGTTATCCCTAGCAAACCTATGCATTTTTGATAAAACATCAAGCGAAAGAAGTTATGTTATATACCATAGCTAAATATTACCACCGGGTATAAAAATCATTCATTAAAATGCTCCACGATAAAAAAAATTAAAATTTAATGAATAACAACAAAATGCACACCACTCTTTTGTTCAATTGTTTCTTTCTCCTCGCTATAATTTCGTGTTTTCGCTCGGCATATTTCTGCTTTGGCTTTTACCTAACTTGACATGCAGTTGTGTTAATTAATAACTCGTCTGTGGTCACAATTAATTGCAAGTCAACCTCAGTCGAGAGAAATTCATTAAGCTACCGGGAAAGTGAAAAAAGTTCCTAGTTATTTACAATCTACAAATGTATAAAGTACATTTATGCATACATACACAGGAATTATGCACGATTCAAATTCTCACTTGCGAAGAGCTTTTATTATACATACGAGTATATATGTATATACAAGTATGAAGATGGCATACTCAGTTTTAAATTTAATTTTAGAAATTTTTTGAGAAATTTTATTTTATTTTTAAATTTTTTTAGAAATATTTTTTATATATTTAAGTATATATTAAATTTATATTTTTGGCCAGTTTCTGGCCACTGCCCCTGCAAAATTTATCATCAATGATTGCTATGCTCGTTACCGACAAACTCGTAAAAAACTTCCACAGAATAATTTTGAAAGTAAAGTGAAATTACTCGAGATAGCAGGACTCCAAGGACATCAACTGACTAGAAACAACGACGCGTTGATGATTCAGAACAGATGTTCAAGCGTAATAAACCCAAATCTTAGTTGGCGCCAGCTAAAATTGTATTAAAACGTTTTTCAAATGTATGTGATATTAACTTGCCCGAAGAGGCTAAACTTAATACTCGTATATTGAGTTAATATGGAAAACATCATCCAGAAGATCGAAATTCTTAATATTATGAAATTACATGTATGCGGTTTAGACCAAGTATAAACCAATTCCTTTTCAATTCAACAATAAAGCACATAATTTGTCTTTGAAAATTGAAAAATTTGCCATTTTGCTGACTTATACGGCAAATTTGTATTTATAACTGGGTTTTTTGCATATCTGATTTTCTATCTCTAACTCATTCACTCAGCGTGATCCTTCAGAAAAAATTGATCGATCTGGCAAAGGGATAGATATGATAGATACACTGCTTATAACGTTCCGAAATCGTAGACTAAAAGATGAGTAACATTTTCGATCCATTTATTCAGACACGAAAAAAATTGCGGCAGAACTGAAAGTTGCCGAAGAAAAACCAAGAAGCTGCCGCCGACAAATAAAATGCGAAAAGTTCTGCCTGAGAACTTGCGAAGAACACTATAAGATCTCAGTGTATATTCCGCTGTTGGAAACAATTAGCGAAAATTAGAAGACGCGCTTTTCTAGAGAAGTAATGAATGGATTTCAACTGACTTTGCTGCTTTCAGAAAAAGTATGTGCTCTGAAAACCAAAGAAATAGGAAATTGTATTGACTTCTTGATAGATAGATTCAAAGGCCTTTTGGATAAAGACAACGTCGTGCGATATTTGAAGCTCAAAGGTCAACTTGATCACTGGCAGTGCTATTGGGGGCAGAAGCAAAAGACAAAAGACAACAAGTTACTGATTACTTCATTGAAATCGTTGAAGAACTGCGAAGTAGACCTTTATCCCATAATTCATAGCTATTTTTGCATATTCTGCGCACTTCCAGCGACGGATGCGAGCCCTTTTTAGATACTTGGCCCCTTGAAAATGTGAATGATGATGAACATGCTTCAAGATAGATTGATCGGTCTGATATTGCTGCACACGTATCATGGCATTGAAGTCAACACACGAACTGACTACTACGTACTGTTTCAAGAAAATGTTTATTTCCTCTCAAAAAAAAAAAAAAAACTATTTCTGGATCCGCCCCTGGTGTATGGGGGCTAAGGGAAGTATTCAGCAGATTCAGCCCTTTTTTGATACTATCAGGAAAGGATTCTCTCGAATTTAAATTGTTAATCCCACACATTGACCGATATTTTCGGGTTAAAGTCGACTATAGCTACTGGGGTCACACCTATTCGGTGATTAGCGTCTTGAACAGTTTCAGTTGGATTCGGATAATTTTTGGTTATACTTCAAAGGCGTTATTCGTGTAAAATTTTATCCCATTATGTTAATTATAATTACGTTACATGGGAAGTTGTTGTAGTATGGATCCGGAGATATGTGATTCAACCTAAAAGTGGGCGGTGCCACGCTCATCGCCTCTTACACCGGATCCTGTTAAGCCCTTTCATACCATCTCTGGTGGAAAATTTAATGACTCAGTCGTATTTAGTTATTGATATATTTTTACAGTGTCAGTAAGGATGCCCTGAGCGAATTTGATTATTGTAGCCAAAGTGCGTTAGGAGATATGTACATTAAATAAATTCTTCGTCAGTTTTTGAGATATCCGAATCTTTACTGGATGGTTTTAGCTTTAACATGAAAAGTATATACCAATTTTTTCTAGTTCAACCTAGCTTCAAAATACTGACCATTAATTAAATTAAAGACTACAATTTAGGAAGATTTTGTATTTGAAAGCGATACTTGATCAAAAATATTTCCAAAATTAATTATAAATAACTTTGATAAAAATAAACTAAGCTTTTACTTTCCGCAAAAATCCTTTGTTTTGAATGCATTCTCGCAATATACAAATCTATAACCGGTAACCGACATGACATGCACACACAGCTATAAGTATATCATGGAATCTAAACTGACCTAAAATACTACTATTTTCCTGTTGGAATTATTTTTAGAGCCTTCATCTTTTTGTGCCGCAATAACAACTTTTAATGTAGTGTATACCCAGCTCCACTCTGAAATAAAAAAGGGCCTCCTTTGTCCAAATAGCCACTGTCCATTGGTCATAAAATCCACCATAAAATTTGTGCATTTCATCTATGGCCAGCACCGCTAACGTACATCACTTCGCCAGCAGTTGGCGAATTGTGCGCCAAAGGTGTTGAATGTTATGCAACAACAACAACAACTTGGAATACATATGTGACTCGCGTCGCAAAAATGGACAGACAAATTGTAAAAGGCAGACGATGCCATTTGGCGCAAAGACTCAGGCACTCAATTAACTTGGGCACGTCCCCCACAAACAAAAGCGGCAGACAATGAATGCAATTGATGGTTGGAAACTGGTGGAAGCCAAATAAACCTAACATCGGCGCAAAAGCTGAGACGGCACTGTTGAGAAGCAGTGACTTCGTTTAGGACTACAATTGCTTTTAAGGCGGCAAAAGCTAAAAAGCCTTCCATTGGCTCTGTAGTATTTGCATTCTTTATTGTAAACTTTTTAATAGTCACAACTGTTTTACACTGACTTACGATATATTTACAGTGTGCTCAAATAAAAAACCGACAATGTGGTTTAAAAAGATTAAATATCTTTTTACACAAGTGATAACCAAAGAGTTTAGGAACTAACATTACCTCTGGGGTTTCTTTGACGGAAGTAAAGTAGTTGAGGCTTAACAAAAATAACTGGATCTTTTAAATTTAGCATACACCAAACCTTAATGTACGTTATATAAACGTACAATATCACTACGTTTGCGTGGTCTTTCCAAAGGAGTGGAAGTCTTCCTCTTCCTCTGCTTTCCCCGGCAGGTACCTTAACGAATACCCTCAGAGACGGAGTGTTCTCCAGCTCAACGCTCCATCAATTGCGGTATTCGCCGTTGTCAACGGCCAAAAGACCATAAATCTTCCGCAAGACTCGTCAGATATTGTCATCGTCCATGCCTCTGCTCCATATAACAGTACGGGACGATGAGAAACTTGCAGAATTTGGCCTTCGTTCGTCGGGAGAGTGTATTTTACTATAATTTTACGTTTAGAGCAGGTCAATTGACACCCAGATCAAGTGATATCACAGGGTGAAGCCTTTTTATGATATGAAAAGTCTAATGTCTATAGGACAAACCTTCTTAAATAATGTCATTATAGCAAAACATCAAGCATGTCCTTCGGCAGTTACTAGTTGAAATGCTCGAAGGAGTCATCGGACTCAACGGATGGACCATCTGAGACGTAGCCGCGGCCAACATAAGGAACCTACGAACTACTGATCCTTAAACTTTTAACCTAAATTTAGCTCCATAACAGCAAACTAAAAAATCTATAAAATCTCGCATCAACAACTTCATACTTTTAACACACACAGTAAGTTGTTAACTATCTAAAGATAACCGAAGTAAGCGAGTAGCTACAATAGCTCCTGCCACGCATTTGCTTTGGGACGTCTTTGCTGGCGTTGGAGACTGTGCCGAGATTTATTAAGATTTAAACGCGCAGCTTGGAAGATTTAATAGGTGTGAGTTCTGAAGTTTCAAATTGTAATTATTTTTTACTTTGAAGCTGCAACTTGAAACTTAAACACTCCGGCATGCAACTTCATCTTTCATCTGCAGCTGTGTCTTTGGGGGCTGCAGCTGCGCATTTCCGGCCTCGATCGTAAAAACTGTTAAACTGTTGCATAAATGACGACTGCAAGGAGTTTTCGACCAAAGTGAAATGAAGTTGAAGCAGGCAAATGATGCTCTTTTTATTGCCGTTGTTACTGTTACTCTCCTAGAAACACTATTAAGCAACTTTGTTGGTAGAACTCAATTAAAAATGCATGTTAGTCGGAGCGTCTGCAATGTGCGGAGTGTGTGTTTTGCAGTGCCAGATACTTGGTGTATATGTGATTTGGAGGAAAGGGTAGGCGGATATTGGTTTGGCTCAAATGAAGTAAACGAATTTCAATTAATTGAAGTGCGTCATTTGCACGCACAACAATTAGCATTGTCCGTAGTGCCACAATGTCTGTGCCACAGGCAACATATACTCACACACCTTGCGTATGTGTGTGAGTATATTATTTGTGGTGCTTTCACTTTCTGCTACTTGCAACGATATCGATACGAACATTCATTTCCCATCGCACTTAAGTATTCATTTTATGCCTGTATTGTATTTTAAATGCTCGTGCGTGCGTGTTTGGGTATGTGTGTGTGTGTGTGTGTCTGAGCGAAAAGTTGTCGAACAAAAATGGTTTAATAGGTTTTTGAAATGAGCCAATTGCTGATGGAAGCAATTAAATGACGCCCCAAGGACACATACAAGCATGTGTGCATATCCTGCGCTCGCTCAACAGTGCTCACACGCACACATACTTACATGCATCCTTGTATTTATAAGTATTATAATTATAATTAGAAATTTCGTCTATTTAATTTCCTTCGATGACGTTGCTCAAGCACCTTCCAATACCAATTTATTTTGCGCTACTTGAGCGCCTCCGCCTGTGGAGTTATACTCTCAACAATAATACAATGCTTCAAAGCTGCTTCAATTACTGTTATTTACTTACATATACATGTATGTATATGTATTAATATATAAACATTTTCCTTTTGACAATTATGATACATCTCCAGCTTCCATTTTCTGTGGCTGTTGTGTTTTCTGTGCGTTATAATTCGCCTTCCTTGAACAGTGTGCTGAATCTGTTCTCAATCCACGCTCTCTGCGCTTATTTCATGCTGTTCCATATAAACATATTTACATATATACCTACATATATATATCTATATATATATATATTTTTTAAGTATTTACGTCGTTTATTAAAGGCTCTACTAGACCAGTGCAGTATTCAGCCCTCAGCTTATCATAAGCGTGCTCGCTAAATGTCCTGTTGCGCTCTCGCATTGTCAATTGTTTCGTCCAACGTTGGCGGGCGGTGTTCGCACAATGCGCTCATCAAATGCAGACTTAGCTGCGGCTGACAGTTCTCGCGAAGCTTGTTTTGATTTAAGTTCGTCATTATTATATTTGGTTAATATGCAAGCCAATGAAAAAAAATCGTTTTTTTATTTTGCATTTTCAAAGTGTGTTCTACTTTAACTGTGTTCCAAAAAATACTGATTATACGTATACTCTAAAATTTTCATAACTACAAACTGCTTAAAGTAAGTAAAATTAACTTAATATTAATATTGAAACCTATTCAAATACCTACATTTTATATCTGGTCAAACCGGAACTTGCGTGGTTTGTTTAAATAATAACTCTGCAGCGAATCAGCAACATTTATACTGTTGTAACTTGCATGAATCAAAACCGGGGAAATACCCTCAGGTGTTGGCAAAGCTTAGTATCCTTATATTAAGGAACGTTGAGAAAGAATTCAGTATTCATTATTCAGCGAAAGGACAAAAGGGCTACAATCATCATTGGTATGATATTAAATGGAATTATAGATCATAGACTTACTCATTATTATTGTTTGCTTCATATCCAGGATATTGTAGCAAAATCCAGCTAGTTAGAACATGAGATATAAATTAAACCAAGAAGCTTTTTCATTGGGGTATATGAGGAAAAAATAGATCAGTGAAACGCAAATTATTAAATGTATTATGGTAAGAAGTCTAAACCACGGCCTAGACCAGTTTTTTTCTTATTCAGTGCTAAGCCATATATACTATATATTTTAAGACAACATTAAACTATATATGGTTACATATATTGACCCACAGAAACGGTTAGCAGTCAGCTAGAAATTTGGAAATCATTATATCAGGTGTATTTTTGCTAGGAGAAGGTCTGGTCAAGTCGAAACAAGTGACAACACAATTTTAAGAAGATAGTGCATGCCTGGCCGACATATGCGGCAAAAAGTCTGCTAAAATAACGAAAATTGCTGTAAGATTTTGTTAATTTGTATTTAGTAACATCACTCAGCTGTTTGATTTGCGTTGTTACAAAGTTAACTCAAAAGTTAACTTAATTCATTGCGAAAAAATACATTTGCTGTCTACTACAAAAATACAAGGTGCGTTCCAAAGTAAACAGAACTTTTTGATCTAGCGCACCCTGCTGGCGCCATCTAAATGTCGACTGGTGCGTTAGAATCTGCTATCTTTATCGATTTTCCAGACTGGACATTTTATCGACTGGAAGTGAAGTTATTGCGTTTTAAGAGTCAGTATGTTTGTGTTATCGGTGCGAAAATGAGCTTCGAACAAAGAACCAACATGAAATGTTGTTATAAAATTGGTAAAACTTTTACCGAAACGTTTCAATTGATGAAACAAGTTTATATCGATGATTGCCTAATGCGTAGCATAGTGTACGAGTGGTTTCAACGTTTTCAGAGTGGTCGTGAGGACATAAATGACGATCAACATGTGAGCCAATCAAAATCCGTGATCACCGGAATTTCCATCGAAACTGTTCGTGAATTCATCAAAAATCAACCAAAGTCATCATTGAAATTCATGGAAATGGAATTGAACATCTCCAAAATATCAATTTATTGCATTTTTACCAAATATTTGAGCTTACGAAAGGTGTGTGCACAAATTGACTGACGACCAAAAATTGCTCAAAATCCAACATTCGATGGACGATTATTTGACCAAAAATCACATTTTAACCATTAACCACTCCCCGTATTTACCTGATATGGCACCGTGCGACTTCTTCCGACGTAGAGGTCATTCAAAAGGCTTGCACCGGCTTACCGGCGACCATGCCGGCCAACGAGCTAAAACACTCGTTCGACATGCTTTTGGACCATATAAAAACCTGTATTGAAGCAGAGGGAGACTATTTTGAATAAAATAAATTGATTTTGCCGAAAAATTTATTTTTTCTGTTTTTTTAAGTTCTGTTTACTTTGAAAGGCACATTGTAGTTTTGATAAATTTTTCAAAAGTAATTATTTAATAAAATTTAATCAGCTGTTTTGGAATAAAATTTACACCCACTTCTGAAGTAGAGTATAAAGTATATTTATAGTTAAGTGTTTTAACGAAGTATCAACTAACAAATTACCTGATTAAAAAGTTCAGTCTGAATACCCCTTATATGAAGTTTCGGCAATGGTAGCAGGGGTAATTCGTTGACCAATTTTGTCCTTTTTCTGCAGTAAACTCTAATATGTTCAATTTTATACTATACGTTCGCTATGTTTAGAAATCTCATCTCACATAATGACCGATATATCCATATTTTATTACCATAAATTAAGCGGAAGTTGAAGCCCTTAAATTTGATAAATGGAGGAAAACGCTATTATTGACACGATCCATTTTGCCATTACATCACATAGTGGCCAGAAAAACATAATATTGTATGAATTTCAATGGTTTCTTGGTAATGGGTTGATGGGTGCCAAAGAAAGTATTAACCCGATTGTAAAAAGTTACCATTGTACACTAGGGTTTTCATATTTCGTATCCATATTTCATATTTGGGGAAATTGGGGTACAGTTTTGGTTTAATTATGACAATTTCTAAACGTAAGATCATAAAAACATTATTTATGCAAATTTGTATTCCGATATATTCATAGGTGCCAGATTTGTGCAATGAAATTTGAAATAATAAGAAGGAATTTAGAAGTGTGTTATATGGGAAGTCGCCGAGGTTGTAGTCAGATTTCGCCCATTTTACTACTGTATCACAGGAAAGCCAGTATGGTGTTTTTTTTAGCGAATTTTGTTGTAATTAGTGAACTTGGTCCGGAGATATGTAATTTTAACTAAAGGTGGGCGGTGCTACGCTCTTCGTCCAATGTTGACAGTTTTGTATATTATTGTGGAGCTTAGTGATGATACTTTATGGGTTTTCGATTAATTATTTTTGTGAGGTTGACAATAGTCTGATTCCGCCCATCTGCAATATAAACTTTTTTGTGGTGCAAAGAAATATGCGCACCAAGTTTTAGCGAGATATCTCAATGTTTATTTCAATTACAGCTTGCATAAGCGTATGTACAAACGGACAAAAAATTATTCGTTTTTCAACTAGTTTCATTATCGTGATCATGTATATAAACATAGCCTTACACATATCTATCTTGATTAATTTCAACTGTTACACTCCGCAGCAACATGTTCTAGATATTCCAAAGGCATTGAATTTTACATCTGGAAAAAACAGGAGGGCTTTATAGGAGCTGAGGTCAAAAATGGACGATGGGCGTGGCAGCAGCCACATTTCAGTGAAAAGTCATATCACAGAACCTACGAGACTGATTTCTACCAAATTTGGTGAATAACGTTACCTTGACAAAGTAGTACTACAACTACAAAGTTTTAAATTCCATTTGATTTCTTCACTTTCCGGCATGCAAGAAAGCTGGCTACCTTAGGACCAAAAATTATCGAAATCGGAACAAAACTATTCAAGTTCCCAGTCGATCATATTTTCTTTTTGTTAAGTCAAGTAATCAGATGACATTCAAAATATTGTTTTAGATAATATTTTTTAGGTTCCATAGAAAAAACATTATTAGCTTTTCTGTAATTTATTTGATGAAAATTCGATTTCATAGTAAACGCATAAGTTACTTCTGTCATTTCAATACAGTTCACGAGCTTGCATCGATATTATGAAAATTTAGGTTCTAAAGAATGTTAATAGCAAGGACCGCGCAGAGAAAACCACAACCCGTGGAGAATATAGGATGCGGGCATTCTAGTCCATGAATTTATTAATATAACAATTTATTCAATTCATTTTGAGAAAAATTAGTTTCATTTTACCTTATGTACTACGACACAACTGATCGCTATTCTAAGCTGTTAAAATGGGTATTCTCATGTAATCACATCGAAAAATCGATTTTTTTTTTTATATTTTGACAATAAAACCTATAGAAAACTACTGAATAATAATCTATTAAATTTTTTTTATTTCAGACAACATGAACAACCGCTACCACCATGACCAGTGAACTACTTTTTTTGTTGGGGACTAGTTTGATTTAAAACAGAAATATATTAAAAATGTAAAAAAACAAAAAAAAAATTGTTTGTATATTTCAAAAAATAAATAAAAATATATAAAAAAATTTATATGATTGAATTTTGTTGTCGCATAAAAAACAATTTCCTAAAAAGTGGTAAAATGTATGCGTTCACATGAGAGTACCCCCTCAAGTGAGATTCTTGTTAGGATCGACCTCTTAAAATCTTAGATCTGCTCGAGTATATGATAACTAGTTGATATTTGGATAATGCTCCCAAAGCAAACATTGATGCTGATCTGAAAAAAATTCTGCAAAAAGTTATTGCAAAGCAACGGAACCCCTAAAAGAATAGATCCCTATTTCCTCTTTAAAGATGGGAAAAATAACACTTTCTCCTTCAGGTTATTAGCACATTGCTGAGTATTTAATAACCAAACCCACAACAAAATCAATTTGTAATTTTCTACTTGTTATTAGCTCATGCTTCTAATGCAAGAACAAAACATAAACAAAATTTAATAAATAAAGTCGCTTAAAAACGAACACTGTTCAACTTAACTCGCTGACAATATCAGATTTTTCATGATTGTCACGACCTTTTATGTCACACTCCAAATAGCGAAAACATTTTAGTCCAGAAAAATGACCGAACTGAGGTGAGTACCCATTTATGGCTAAGTGGGTGCATGACATTGCAGCAAACTGCATATATGCACATAAATACATATATATTACCATATTTCATTGCATTGTGTTAATGCAGCGAGCACACATGCGCACACACACACGCATGTTCGGATGTGTGACTGCCAATGGAAAATTGCTGTTGACATGATTTTGCACTTTCGTATCGACTGCATTCCGCAATTAGATTGTCACACCAGCGCACACAACATCGATTGATGTGTGAATGTGTGTGTGTGTGCCACATATAAATTTATAAAGAACACATCACCACATCACCGCAATCGCAAGTTCCAATTCCACCTGACCCATTTCCAACGTTTTGTCGTTTTTATGATCTTTCACTTATGCACACTTATGCATGCAGACATTTTTCTTTGATGTTTGAAATTTTTATGTACGGTATGTATGTGTATGTGTTTGTGCGCATGTAAATGTTGATGAGTTTATAAATTAAAATACTGTTGAGTCGTTATAAGCGAGAATTTTATTGTATGGTGTCTTTTTGATTTTTTTTTTTTGCTCGTGTCTGACAAACGCTACTATAGTTTGAATGTGAAGCAGGTTACATAACTAAAATATTCATTTGATTTTTCATGTACAGAATTTTGCTAATATAGCTTATATAGTATATGGACCGATATTTATGGTGTAACAGACCAGGGTAGATAATTTTTGAGAGCAAAAAAAAATATAATAATAATAATAGAAAGATGAAGCTAAAGACAAATATCAAAAATCAAAGAAAAAATAATTTAAAAGCGATCTGAAATCGGAAAAACGCAAGAGGAGGAGCAGTGTAATCTGTGGTAATTTAACCGTTACTCGATTTAAATTTTATCCCAAAAATTTCTAAGTATCGCTGAGGATACTAGCTGCCCAATCTATTCCTCAATTGACACATTTTTTTATTGTAATGTTTGAGGGTTGTCATTTTCGTGTCTTTTCTCAAACTTTTTCGTACCACCGGTTCAACTGAGTTGTCAATTGCCATGTTGTTCAATAAGTCTTGCCGTTTAATAAGAAAACATAGTTTTATGATTCAAAATACACTTTATTGTTCATTATAATCTCCCTGAACATTAATACACAGAGGTCCAAATCTGGTGAACACAGTGGATGTTCCAACAATTCGAACTTTAATTCATGGATTTTAGCCATTGCTAAATGCTCTTGTGACACGGCGCATTGTCCTGATGAAAAAGGATTTTTTCTTCTGCAAACCGGGTCTTTTTTCACGATTTTTTTCCTTCAACTGGTCCAACAGGTTGGAATAATATTCAGAATTAATTGTTTAACCAGTTTGCAAGTAATCCACAAACAAAATTCCTCTTGGATCACAAAAAACTGATGCCGATTTCCGGACACGAACTCGTTTCGAAGCCGAACAACCAGGTTTAAACCACTCTTTTGCGTCTTGTTTTGATTCAGGATCATGGTGATGAACCCAAGTCTCATCCGTAATGATGTATTGACGCACAAAATCCAATTTATCCTTTTTAAAACGCTTCAAATATTGCTGAGAATATCGCATTCGAATGTGTTTTTGTTCCATTTTGCACACAGCTTTCTAAACCCCAAAATTTCACTTAAAGTTTAGCGTGCTTTGCCTAATGAGATGTGTAGAGCTTCTACTAAATCTCTTTCAGTCAATCGACAGTCTTCCAAAACCATATTCTGTATTTTGGCTATGATTTCTGGTGCTTATGCGCTTTTTGAACATCCTTCACGTGGATTGTTCTAATCGTTGGTGAATTTCTTTTGGTGCTACACCTTTCAAAAATAAGAATTTAATCACTGCTCGATATTCAATTTTGGGCTAGTAGCAACGCCCTCTCTTATCGAACGACAAAACTTATTAAACAACCTGGCATTGTTTTGACCGTTGATTTGGAGCAACAATTCATCGAACTTGAGAAATTCTTTTTTAATTTGAAGGTCTCCTTCGCCAAAAAAATTGTTGATAAATAACCCCAATTTTCGTGCGGATGTAAGTGTAAAGCTTAAAAAGGAATACAGGCTTAAAATGCTTCTTCACTCACATGTTGTTCTCAGATAAGGAAGCTTTAGTTTTAGAACGAGCCCCTAATTTATGTTTTCTTGACGGCGAATAACTAAATAATTTGAGCAAAAGACCTGGAAACAAGTTCGTTCGATTCAATCTGATCTCATAGAGAGATATTTATTAATTAAATTTTATGTTAGAAATAAAATTTTGGAAATAGTTGATTAAAAACTGTTAAGCTGACAAGGTCTAATATTTGAGATTATGAGACAAGAGATAAGCAATAGTTTTCTGTCTGAATATTCTCAACTAAAGACGTTCTAAAACTTTAATTTATCCTCATATGGGTTTATCCATAATTCCAAATCATAACAATTTACTATATTTGCCCATTTTTATATAAGCACATATTCAAAGATTACAACGAAGGTAATTTCAAAGAAAGTTCAGGATAAATTCACTTCGGTTCATTAAAGATAACACAAGTATGTCACTTATGCTTCTTTTGCTAGCACTTTGCTCAATTCTTTCTCAGATAGAAGTAACTTTGCGAGTTCGGGCGCTGAAATCCTAAAAGTATAGCTCACTTTATTACCTTAAAGAATGATATGGGAAGCTTGTATGTATAATACGTTTTATCTGTATTATGTATGAACTACGTAATACTCGTAGCATAAGTTGATGTTGTTAATGCTACTGACTTTGATGATGTCATCGACAATGGCAATACGAAATAAATGTCAACTGCAAAAACAACAAAAGAAAGCATTAAAGAAATGGTTCGATGGATCATGGAAATACTATTCTTACTTGTAGAATTCAAAAAAAAACTACTCGTATATCTCTAAAGCTTGACTGGCTGTCCTTGTGACTTTAACAACTGGGTAATCGAAAGAAGGAAATACTTAAGGCGGATCATAGTTACTAGCACAACGACTAAGTCTTATCGAACGTTCCCTGTTTCGCAATTTCATTAGGGCAAAGTTAAGTAAGAAACCATTACAGTAGAAATTGTTTAGCATTGCTGGTTGCCAGCAGAGGCAATTGAAAGACGACACATACAAATCGTATATACCTATTTATATACACACAACGAGAATGGTAAAATGCAACTCGAGGGAACAAGCGCAATAAAGAAATAACATTAGTAACCAATGTCGTCTACAAATGCATATAGTTAGAAAATCTTAAGGCATGTAGTAAAAGCAAAAACAGAAGTGTACTTTCAGATCATACAATTGTATGAGTATGATACTCTCAGACCAAAATATTGTATACTAAGATGGGTCGATTCGTTTGATAATTTAATGAATCTAAATAAAGACTATGAAAATGGGTGGCGAAGTTCGTTAGGATGCTTAAGACTGCTTATTAAATATGTGTTATTTTATTTTCCGAATTCTGCCGAGTTGACCGTCCCACTCCGTTATGGTTATGTGGACCCGACTGTCGGCTGGTTATATAAGAACGCTATTGTTATTTTATTTGGAAAATGTTGTAAAAAAAGAATAAAAATCAGGATATGTAGTACACAAAAATCTCGCAAATAAAATTTTACTCTAGAAACGTGTTCTAAAAAAATTGCAATATTATTTTTTTCAGTTATTTTCTGAATACGAAATACTTTCATGATCCTACGGATAATATCCTCCGATGATCATGCTTTAAAAACGAAGTTTTAGTATATGAAGATTGTTGCTAAACGCAAGAAGCGCTCGCAGAGCCCTTGGAAGTCACAAAACTACGTGTGACTGGTGATGAAAATGGCAGTCCTAAGACCTAAACTATATGCGGAACCTGGTCAACCAACCAAATCGACGGTCAAGATGAATACACTCTCTCAAACTGGGTAAAACCCTAAGGGGGAAACGTTACTAACAACAACTCTTCAAACTGAAGGAAGCAATTGCCGAAAAATGCCAGAAATTGCGACTAGTTACAAGGCAATAATTTTCCATCATCACAATGATCAGCCTCATGATGCAAGACCGGTTAAATCTATTTGAAAGATGTTTTAGTTCGAACTCAAATCCGACCAAGCTAGAAAAGGTGCCCCTTCCACCAGACCAATTGGAGCCAAATAATACTTGCAAAAATCTTGCATTATTTGGGGCGCTGATCAACGCATTGTTCTGATATATGTATGTGCATTTAAGCACCGTGCCGTCGGCAGGAACTCATGTAAAAACACAACGAATGTTGTCTACGAAGATAATCGCGAGACGATTGATGGCTAGAAAGAGAATATTCGGAGTATTACTGTTGATATATGACCCCAATTACTGCAAAAAGTGCTCTCACGGGTGGAATTATTAGAAGCAGCCGCGGAACGTATGCCAAATCGTTATGCCCGTGTTTATAAACGCCCAGAAGGAAACGTTGGATACCCAAAAATATGTATTCATAAATAATCAGCAAGACGATCGAAATCGATCTAACCATTCACCTGCTCATTTTTCGGAACCGACAATGGTCCGACCTCTATTTTTTTTGCTTATTTTTCGGAACCGACAATGGTGTATATAGCTGTCATACAAACTATACGATCGGAATAAAGTGCTTTTAAGAAATCTTTCGTATATGTGAAGGGTATTATTGGTGAAAAGTGTCACCCTAAATATTAATATCCTTTACAATTAACCTTATTTCAAACTATTATGTAATGAATTTGTAAAAAAGGTCAATGAACGAATAAGCGATTGTCGAATAAGCAATGAAAGATTTAAGAAAATTTTACATACATCCTAAATTACAGAGCACATCCTAGTGATTACAGTTATTAAGATATATCAGACTATTATAGATACCTCTGCTTAGTTATTGAGGAAATTGGAAATATTTCAAAAAGTAAAAAAGTTACATTTGTAATTTATAATTTTAGTCATAAAGCTGAATTAACTAATCTTACTTTTTTATTGAATTAAATATAAAAATACAATTCATTGAATTCAAAAAGGCATTTCTATTGAATTTCACAAATTTACCAAATCTAAAATATGAAGCTCAGCTTAGTATTAAATACATATTTTGACTGTACAACAGAACTTAGATCTACATCAAAAAGTGTCTTGTGTGCCTTGCATATTTCCTTGTGTTTTGCTTGTAAATATATACGCATATATGTGTAAATAGGTGAATGTGTGGATATTTCAAATGTTTCGAAGTGTTTTCTTTTGTGAAAAGTATGGCAATTTTCGCACAGACTTCAGTATTTCGAACTTAGACACGAATGCGAATATCATTTACTTAGCTTAGAAACAGATATGTATATGTATATACATACTTATATGCATATTCATATATGTATAATACAGTCATATATGTATAAAAGGATGCTCGCACAAGGATATGCCACATTTCTTGAGCATATCCAGCTTGCTATCTCTTCTAATTGTCATGTGAGTATGCGAATAAAATTCGGTTTTGTTAAGTTTATATATAATATTTTAGTTTTTGATTCCTTGTGTTTGTATATCAGTTGGCAATACTACAGACTGGCAATTTCTTGAACAAAACTATTGAAATTTTAATGCAGTAAAAAGCATTGAAATTTATAGCTCATAAATTTTGAAAATAAAATGATGCTATACAATTGTCGGCAACAAAAACCTGTCGATTGCCACCAACCACCACCCGCCGAGCGCAACAAACCGTAATTGCACTGCAGTTGTTCAGTGCTTCATGCTGTCAATATCTCAACTCCTTTATTTCACTCAACCACCACGTCCGCACCCGCGCCCGCTGCTTGCCGCTTGCGTTTGTCATGCGTGTTTAAGGATTTTTGGTAGAATATAACTGTCTGCAAATGATATTCGCAATATCTGGCATCGACTCCATTCAACAATGCAATATTTTAATTGCTGATTTGTGTATTGCGGCGCTGCTTTTAAATGCGAATTCAAAATAATACTTCTTATTTGCCACAGATTCAATTTCAGCAATTCTTCTCAATGACGTGTCTACGTTGCGACTTGAGAAGGCAGCAAAATTGCATTATTTACGGTGTAGGAGTTGAAAAATTTACATATTTTCATATTATTGCAGCACTTCGTTCCGACTCTCTTTAATTGAATTTGCATCGCAATTTCTTTGCAACTATTTGCATTAATGTTTCACCACACCACACAACGCCCACACCACCATAGTAACACCGAGCGCAGTGATGCGATTTTGCTAATGTATTCTTATTGCATTACGTTGATTTTTGTGCGTGTGCTTTACTTTTTGCCTTCGCTGCGACACTCAACCAGCTGGCAACGACCCACAAGTGCCACGGCAAGTCGACGACAGTCCATTGCACTTTGAAGTGTCCTTCCCAGCGTCAAGCTGCGCCAGCGGAAGTGCGAGCGTTTGAAAATATGCATATAGCATATTAAAAAAAAAAATTTATGAATCTTTAAATGCATGAAAAATATGTAAATTTGAGCTGATTCTTAAATTACAAATCTAGTATTTTTTACAGTAAGAGGAAACATCGACCTCATGACTCTCCCACCGGATTAAATAGTTATTATTTCATGGGAGAGAGAAAGACTCTAAGTCTCGTCTAACATACGGACTGACTGAAGCCTAATATACTGTCTATAACTTAGTTTTGTAATAATTAGAGCTGACGCTCCGCTGACAGCTTTCCCTTTACCAGAGAACTGACACATGAGTGCTGTGAAATTTTTCACCGAAAAATACCGTGAATTTTTTAACTTTTCTTTTACATTTGAAAAACAAGGGCATTGAAAAAATACATGCTCAGAGTCTTCTATGCACTCTGTACATGTCGGACAGCACGGATTAAGGTCGTGATGGAATCGGAACAGATAGCTTCTAAAGCATCCATGTCAACTCAATATTTGGGTTAGGTGGAAGTCTAGGTCCCCATGTTTTCTATCTATCCGCCAATAGATGACTGGTATTAGTATGTGAGTTCATCGTCCTTTAGTTAAGGCCACATTGTGATGCTTTTGGTTCTCTTCTCTTTTTTTCGCCTACAGACCTGGTAGCTGGTCTAATCGCGCGAATTCTTCTCCCTGAATGTCAATAAGCGGCACACTAGCTAAAACCTCAGTACTTTTATGTCTAGTGCCTGTATCCATATTGGTCCTTCATACAATTTTTCGGATCTCATTGCTTTTGCTATTAAAGCACGCCCGCTGGTACGCAAACTTTAATTGGGAGCCCATATTACTCCAAGATACTTCAACTGCGGCTATGAAATAATGTCGCATTCTCCTATGGTGAATGATACACTTTCCTCCACCTTCCTTGTGCTTATGAGCAAGACTTCCATTTTCTTCTCAGTCAACTCTAAACACATGGTGGCAAACCATTGTCGCAGACCATTTTTTGTTGTCACTGAGCAGGAGGTTCCAGTCATTTATCCGCACATGCGTTTGTTTTCACGTTTTTGGCTAATGTATTCTTAACACCCCGTTGATGATGATGTTCCATAGCAAAGAGCTTAAGACCGAGCCTTACGGTACTCCACTGAGATACTGGCGCTGTGTATTACATATAGAGCTTTGATTATATTTGTCCACTTTGCGAAGTTGAACGCATTCTTCAAATCCAGGGCAATTAGCACGCAATATTTTTTTCTGCCAACTTTCCATCTTTTACCACTTACTGCACGTTTCGCAGTAGCAACAACTTCTTTTAGTACTTCAATAGTGGGGCTCTTTTTTTTAAAGACGTATTGTCTCTATTATAAACCGCCAGGTTTTTGGATAGCTTACTTCTAGCGGTTTCTTACTATGGTTTCATACACTGTACCAATCGGTTCGGGTATGTACAAAGGTCGATAAGTTGAAGGTTCTTCAGATGACTTTTTTGGTTTTGGAAGTACAACGAAACGCTGTACCTTCCATGGGTTGGGGAATACCTCTTATACACTTTGACAAACAAACTGTGTCTTACAGTCATTGCTTCTGCATGTCTTCTGCTGGAATATATGTCATTAAATTCTTCGAATTCTTGATTTTTTATCACAATCAGTAATTCGGTACCAAAAATTTCCAAACTTTATATTATTTTAAAGCGTTTGTATTATCTAATACTAATTCGTATGATTATATACAAACTATTACAAATTTATTCATATTTACACATTTTTTATACTTTCCAGACGCTAGCTGTATTTTTCCCATTGCAAATTCAACACATCACTACTAAAGGCGGAAATAGAGATACACACCAATATTACAAAAGATTTCTCCATAAAATCAACTTTTTGCCAACATAAGATAGAAAAATATGTCCTTTCTATGAGTAACTAAATATTAAGCTACGATGCGTGGATGTCTTTTGCAACACCAAACCTCGCTAACCTAGCTAACTCCTCACCCTCAGTTTGTCAGCTTTTGCCATATCATACAGAGAATAAAGAAGAACTGCAGTGAATCCCGTAGCAAGTCTGATTTTCACTAATGCACTTCTCGCCTATTGGTCGTTGCGCACCCTTACCGAAATTAATCAACTCTTTAGCCATCAACTACCCTCTCTATAGACTAATCATTTCCGAACCACTTGATTTGTATAAGCCTCATGGCCGAGTGTTTATAACTCGATCAAGCGAAGAACCGTTCCCATGTTTCATCCAGCTTGACTCAGTGCCATCAAAGTTTAGTGCCTATGCTTTTTCACTTTTCCTGGAGGCCATTGGCTGCGATTGATATATGTAAACAGTCTTAAGACATTCAATATCGATTCATTAGAGATTTGGAGAATCTCTGCTTTTTCGCTGATATCAACACGAGGATTATCAAAGACTATTTCTTTAGCTTCTTCGATTACTTTCTTTACTTGACTTTTGCTTTTTTTCTGTTATCGCCATTAATATAAGCGTTTGGACGACTCATCATGAGCAAGTTTTTAATAACTTCACGACCTTCACTGAGTGCTTGTGCCACTCAAATATTTGTGTTCGTTGTAAAGAAGATTTTTTAAAACTATTATGCAACACCTTCAACGGTTCCGCAGCCGTGATTCCATTGGAAATATTAAATTTCAAACAAAACCGTTGTTCAACTTTTATGAATCGTAAAAACCGGCAAACAAATTTCGTGTGTCGTAAACAAATAGGAATAAAACGCTCACTAATTGATATATGCAGATCAAACTTCAAAATGTTGTATCAATTTAGAAACAAAAATTTGTCGATTTTGGTTTAGGTTGAACTAATCCAGGTCAAATCTGAGTATAACGTGTGATTCAAGTAGAGATACTTTTTTCAGAAACCTGTTTTGACAGATCAAGAGGTAGTCGTGTCAATCTGTCAAGTTATTTTTGTTCAGTACAACGTTTGCAAATCGTTCCACTTTATTACGGAAACTCACGTTTTATAAATAATGTGTTTCGGGCGATACGCTCAACTTATGGTCAACCTAATCGGCCTACTGAGCGTACTATTCGCAACACCATCGCCCATCTGGTGATCCAGTAAATCATTATTGAATAATATTCGACCGAATAGATCGCGTTCCTCACGCAGTGAAGAAAATATAGCAGTCGTTGCTGAGAGTGTACGCGAAGACCGTAAAGCCGTGACAATCGATGCCTGAAATTGAACCTCTTGATCTCAGCGAAATTTGGTTTCAACAAGACGACGCCACTTCCCACCGATCCCATGAATCAATGGATTTATTGACAGATCATTTCGGTCGATTGGCCACCAAGATCATGTGATGACACACCGTTAGACTTTTTCCTGTAGGGATATATAAAGTCTAGGGTCTATGCGGACAATCCCGCTTAAAGAGATAATAAATATTCTCCATTATATTTAAAGTTTCTAAGTTTTTTTGTTAAAAAAAAACCTCGAAATAGATTATTCATTCTTTGTTAATAATTTATCTATGTAAAGTGTGTGTGCGTAGTTAGAATGTTTGGTTGAAAGTCCATATGTATATTTAACGATACAAAATCACTCACTTATTTATGCAATTACAAGTGTCATATTTATAGTCATGCCTAAGTATGAACCTTATCCGTATACATACATATGTATATTGGTTAAGTGTTGCACTCAAAGCGCAACCACAAGCGGGCACTTCCAAATGCACGCACTCGTTTGTGAAGCTGATTATTTAAGTTATTTCAATAATACTTCAATCAGTGTCCATCAAATCAGCGCAACACAAATTTCCACTTCACTTCACTTCCACATTTTTATTGACAAATTGCCACCGACGATTGTGACAGTGAACGGCACAGTGGGGCACCAGGCCATGGGGCATGCAACCACGCACTCGTGTACCATGCAATGTGCTTTTGAACAACTGTGTAAGTGCAACAACTAAATTATAACTAAGCGAAATACGATGACAGCCACTGCCTCTAATGTGGGTGGTGTCGTGTGGTGAAGGGGAGGGGAGTATGAGGGTGTGCGGATGCTACGAGCGGCATAAACAGACATTGAATGCTGGTGGCGGTAGACTAGTCGACTGCGTACATATCACATTCGACCGGATCTATCAATTGTTTCAGCGAACAACAACAAAAATAACAGCAATTGCAAATCGCAGTCAACTTATGGAAGTTTAGCGTAAAGAAATCTGCATTTGAAATGTGACAATATAACAAATTCAATTATGTAAATCCATAAATGTAGCAACATGCCGATGGCGGCGGTGGTGGCGCAAACAACGACAACAGCAACGTACTATACTGAAATGAATAACAGTCACATCAATGATCATACAATGACAAGAGCAATTGTCGCGCGCCGGACCTTACACCAGGCAGCGGCAATCGCCTCGAAGCATCGCCACTGGTGTTGTTGCTGGAACGAGTAAATTGTGGAATTGATGAATGAATCAATGCCGGCGACTAGCCGCACGAACCAACTAAGTTTAATGCATAGTATGTATTTGCGGCTGTTTGTTTCGAGAGTTAAGTGAGGGTCTCGCTGAATGCGAGATAATTCCAAAACATGTGAATTACGGTGTGTACATTTCTCGTGGATAGCATAGCCGTTAAATGAAGTAATATAACCTCTTCAAATACTTTTTATTTCAAAATATCCTTTTTGAAAAGTTTTTGAGGAGCTGAATTTATTTTTTTTGTTTTTGAGATTATCTCTTTCAAATGTTGGCCGTGGTTCCGATGGTCTCAGATGGTCCATTCGTTGAGTCCAATTTTCAACGATTCGCTCGAACATTTCGACTGGTAACTGGCGAGTGACACCACACAGGAAAAAGTCTAGCGGTGTGAATTTATCTGCTCACCGAAGTGTTCTCTCAATAAATTTATTGATTGATGCGATGTGTGAAAAGTGTCGCCCAGATCACGAGCTTTAGTTTCAGGCATCAAATAGTCGGTTATAATGATGCGATAACGGTGGCCATTGAAGGTTACGTTCTCACCGGCATCATATTTGAAGAAATATGAATCGATGATTCCACTGGTCCCCAAACCACACCAAACCATTTTTTTCTGAATGAAATGGCAGCTCTTGAATCTCTTCAGGTTGATTTTCGTCCAAAATGCTTTTGCTTGTTTATGTACATACCAATTGTGCCAAAAATGGCTCTCATCTCTGAACAAAATTTGGATCGAAAAGGACGGATCTTCTCGGAGCTTTTCAAGAGCCCATAGAACTACCACAATCTGCATTATGTACGCTTTCAGTTTCAAATCTCGACGTAGAATGCGCCAAGTCGTTCTATACGTCAGTTCGAATTGCTGTGGACTTGGCCGAATCGACTCTCCACGTTTTTCGTGTAAACTCTCAACTACGATTGCTACATTTTCTTCACTGCGTGCTGGACGTGATCTATTTGGTGGAATGTTATTAGAATATACAGCCCTTCATAGCATATAGCTGAAACAAAGGGTTCAAAATCAATTTGTTTATTGAAAAACGTATCATATATCTTCCTTAAATTTGGCATTCAATATAATCCTTGACAACACTAGAACTTCTAATTGATAAGATTGGACTACTATTAAGCTAGAGCCGCTATAGAAACTGACCTAGTGAAATCAAGTTCCAGTTTGTAAATTTTTCACGACATAACCTACCAATTCTACCAGAGTTTTTGAGCCTGAAGCCTTCTATTAGTCGCTTTTTTTTTTACTAATTACTTTGTATAAATTTGAAGAAACAAAGTCAATGAAAACTAGGGAAAATTCAAGAAATTGATGTTAGAATTGCTTCGAGTTTGAGGCATATCTTTTCTGTCATTACATACAGATAATGGAGCAAAGTCAAATTGTACTTCAAAAAATGTCTCGAAAAGTTGTAAGACTGCCTGCTTGACCTTAGTGCCAAAATAATTGAATTTGCCATAAAATATCTTTTACTTTGAAAGAACATTTTTTAAATACCAGTTGTCCCAACTCAGATGAAGTTATGATTATTCTGTAACCATATATTTGGTATTATTTATCGCAGAATCTGAAGTCGATCACAGCTTTCGACAAGAGCTAACAACCTCTTTGAAAAACAATGGAAAAACTCTGAATAAATTTTAACTCAAAACAGCTTCTAATAAAATCTAGTTGGCGTTTTGTGGGCATACAAAAGGTAAGCAGGTACTTTTTACGTTGATATTGTTTGTTACGAAATGGGACTGTCTTAAACAACAACCTGCAGCTTTTTATGGATTTCGCCCTGCATCCATCATAAATTGTTATCATCAAGAAATGAAGCCAATGTTCCACCGTAAACGTCGTGAATTTGCTGATTTTGTCTTGGAACAACGTAAAAACGGCAACAATTTTTTTAATCATCTTCTCTGATGACGCTCACTTTCATCTGAGTGGTGAGGTAAATAAACCAAACTGTCGGTTTTTAGTTTTTGGTCTGGTTGAATCATTGGTCCACACTTCTTTCGTAATGAAGCTGGTGACACCGTCACCGTCACCGTCAATGGAAAGCGGTATAGTTTGATGACAACCAACTTTTTCTTTGTAGCCGCAATCGGAAGAAGTCGATCTTGACGAAATCTGGTTCCAAAAGACGGGGCTACATGCCACACAGCACGTCCAACAACTGAATTAATGCGAGAAAAGTTTGTAGATTCTATTATTTCAAGAAATTTAGACAATGGATGACCTCTAAGAAGTTGTAATTTAACACCATTGAACTACTTCTTGTCGGGTTATTTGATGTAATTTGTCTTTAGAAATAAACCAGACTCTTTTCACGCTTAGTCAATATTGAACGTGCTATTCCAGACTTGACTCAGAGGAAAAAGCTGTTTGAGTTCATCGATTTCATTGCTGCAAAATAAGTCGTGGAGACCATTTCAATGATTTTATATTCAGAAATTAATTGCATCAATTGTAATTCGCACTAAATTACAAACATTTATATATCCTTTACATATTTTTTTTTTTTTTAAGAAATAGTATCACTCTTATTTAAAATTATTGTATCATATAAAATTTGAATTTATAAAGGGCACTGAGTTCGAATACAAGTATATAATATTTCTTCGAATTACAATTCTAAAGTTTAGTCGTCTCTTCCGAACTGCGTCCACAAAATCACATTTAGCCCTCCAGTTGATAATGAAATGCGATACTCAATTGAAACCGAATAAGTGAACGCATTAAATTAGACGAATCACCCGACGGCGAAATTGCATTTTGCATAATTGGCGATAATCATATTGCTGGCGCACAAAGCCAGCCACCAACCGCGTAGGCTGCATCATTAACAAACAATGACGAAAATGCGGCAAGTCGCTAAGCCAATGCCACAATAGTTAATGTCTTCGTATGCATGTATGTATCTGTGTGTGGACGCTATGTAAATATACTTAAGTAATTGTGGAAGAATTTGTAATGCAATACCAACACAGCAATGAACTGTAGTGGGCAGCCAGACAGGGTGGCAACACTCGGCGCAACCGCAGGCGAGCTAAATGAAGTGTGAGTTGCAATTGAAATTGGAAAGGAATTGTCAACAGAAAAATAAAAGAGCGGACACGCTTTGCGCTTGCAGAAAGAAAGCGCTAAATTATGTAAATTGTCAATGCAGACAAGAACACAACAACAACAAGCGGCGCAGAAGTACAGAAATAAATATGTGAGTGAGTTGTGGGACGATGAAAACAAAGCAAAAATTTGATTAGTTGTGCAGCAGCAGCAGCAGCAGTATAACAGCAAAAACAATATATATGCAAATATGTATGCGGATGTGTGTAAGAACAATGGCAATGTGGCACTAACGACGACAGAATAAAGCGCGGGCGTGTCGCTAACAACAACAGCAACGCAAGCAACCAACAATGACAAAAGCAAATTTACAACAATTTTCAATATTGTTTGCTAACGACAATTTCGAGCGAAGGCCGCGCATTTGTGGCGAGTTGCACGACAGATGAACACAGCTGTTTTGTTGTGTTGCACGTCACATATGCATACATACATGTATTATCAAACTGAAAATAACGAATATATCGGGATATGGATCTAGTATGAAGCTATTGCTTGCATTCCAAGTTGTTGTTGCAAATACTTGTCATGTACTCGTGTGTTTGTTGCCGCGAAACATATGACTTAGTGTGCAACGCATTGAAATCAAATCGCAATTTGAATTTACAGCTGCACTTTGCTGAAAACTGACACAATAACGGAGGCGTCAAACGGTATTCAATACTGCAACTATTGCATATTGCTTTTTTGTACGATATGTGTATGTATGTGTGTCAGTAAAACAGAATTTCCTCTTTCATTAGCGGTTTGGAGGAAGTGCCAATCCCGCTTTCCGACTCCCGGGATTCAGCACTCAATACAAGCTACTCTATCGAGACATACTTTGCGACGATTCACTTACAAATTTAATTAAGTTCAATTGAAAGTAACACTAACAGCCGTCAACGCCGCCGTCAGATGCCAGCAGACACATAGCAGACGGTCCGCATTGCTGCCACATTTCTCTTCTACTCTCGTGTATGGTATTTGTGTATGAATTAATATGTGCCGTTGTAATTTTAAATTGTTGTGCTAGCAATTTTTGGAATGTGTGGCTTTAGTTTGTATGTGTGTGTTTGTAATTTTAATTTAAAATATCTATTTAATACGCTTTGAATGTGGGTTTACTGCAGTTGTCTACAATATAACAGAAGAACCAATATGTATGTTTTCTCTTTTGTATGTATGTGCAGTGGATCGCACAAAATATGAAACTGGAATTAGACTAGGTTAGGTTAGGTTAATCTAGTGGGCCTTTGAGCCACGCACAGACCAGCTTTGGGTCTTTTAGGATACCAATTGGAGTTCAGTTACTAGGTCCATGAGGAGTAGTCATCCTTGAACAGACTCTGTAACCTCAGATGCTTACACTGTAGTCTTGCCAGCAGTCCTCTTTCCTTCAGTCTTCTCGATCTGTCAGCTCGATTCTGCGGACGTGTGTCGCCACCAGACAGTGACCAGCTAGTATTCCGATCATGTACCTACTGTCTTTTCTATCGAGTGCCAATAGGAGGTGTGTGCATCTCCGATCTACCGTTTTGCCAATTTTTTTTCAACTTTTGCATCCGAATAGCTCATTTCATTGGGTTTTGATTTTCTTTACCATGCTTCTGTTTAGATTCTCGTACAGAGAATGCATGGGCTTCCCAATGTTCATTACGCTTCGGGTGTTAGCCTACTCTTAGCAATCTCATCCACTATTTCATTGCCCTCGATGCCGTTGTGACCTGGCGACCAGTAGAAATGAAGTTGCTTGCTTCTAACAACACTTTCCATTGCTGCCTAGATTTTCTAGACACTTTTCTGGCTGATATGCGATATGAGGTTACTGCCTTGATGTTGACTCTGCAATTATCTGCAGGTGCATTAGAGGTCAGCTCCGCGGCTTTCGCAATAACAAAAGATCTCACTGCAGTAAGTAATCCGGCGACTTAAAAGGCTGCCTTATGCCTAACTCTGAAGTGCTTCCCCGCACCAACTTCAGTTTTGAGTCATCCGTAATGTTTAGAGTGTTGCGCGTAGCTCACATACCTCACGAAACTGGAATTAAGAATCAGAACAATTTTTTGCTAGGTCTCTAAAACCTTTAATTTTGCTTTTCACAAAAGTATATAGTATTCACAATATAAAAAAGGTGTACAAGTATTTCAAAAGCCTGTGTAAAATTTCATGAAGATCGGTTTTCGAGAAATCTTGCCCACCGAAAAACACAGTTTCGAATTAAACGCGTTTGAAAATTTGAGTGACTGCATAGCTGACCTCGAGCACGTCGCTTTTCAAGACGATACCTCCGAAACTATTACTCAGATCCACTTAAAATTTTTGGACAATATTCTAGAGATATTATAGAATTTGTCAAGACAATAGTAAAAATTAAGTTTTTTGAAACACGTAAACCCATGTAACCCCTTAAATGACTCTACGATAAAACTTAGATTCCTTGTATAAAATAGTGATATTGGTTTATTATGGCTCAAATTAAAATATTCCCATTAATCCATAAACCATCAGTGCTTTCTATATGAGTACACATAGTTACGTATGTATGTACAAGTACTTGCATTAGGTATTATAAAAACCTTGAACACTTAACGAATGATTAAAAAACCATTAGTGCACCAACACCTTGGCTAATTAGTGTTAATAAGTGCAGGGTATGTCTCGAAGTATATATTGTAGTTTCTACTATCGTATATACTATGTATAGGTGTGAAGCATTCAGCATGCCATGCATGCCGCATGTCATCATTAGCCGATTCTTGTGAATTCTTTCGAGTAAAACAGCTGTTGACGTTGCAGCATGTGTGTGAGACACGAGCAAATGCTGTTAAAGTGTTGAAAATTAGTTTTCGTGTACAAGTATTCACACCACAGAGAATTGGTAAGAAAAATATATCAATATACACGCGTGTGCATTGACCACACGGAAGCGGATGTGGCATTCGCACGCTGTCGCGCTGACCACCGTTGGACACAGGCCCTCATAAATTCACACACTAACACACCGCTGTACAGGCTTGTATGTTATCGTGTTGTTTTCAAATTCAGATCGTAAATTCCTCAATTATGCTGCCATAATTATTTTCGATCTTGCACGCTATACTGAATATACTTATATATGTACATATATTGTAAAAATATCCGTTGCACAGCCTGTCATTTCAATGGCCAACTCTTGGCTCGTTGCCCTGCACGCCAATTATCCTTTCGTGACCTTTAGCAATCGTTATATATTTTCCATTTGTGGTCATCTTCACGCGTCTGCCTTTAATTTATTTTAATTTTAATATTCATTGAGTACTCATTGGGCGCCAGCTGTTCTCCAGTCATGTGGCAAGCGAAGAGTAAATGTAACAATACATTTGCTTTCAGTTTAAAATGAGTTCACTCTGTTGCATTGCAAATTGGTAAATTAAGTAATGCTTATATGTAATGCTTCAATAATTATTTCAAAATGAATAAATGTTTACTATTTATTGATATATCATATTTTCTTTTTTAATTAACCGTTCTCTTTCCATTATTTTCACTAGAATGGACATAACTTTTATATGGGATTTGATTACTGCGAAGCTTCGCTATTTATTACATGAATTCAGTGATGTATTCTTTGTGAACAAGTGAGAATTTTTCGACCTTCACTTACTTTTCTCATTTCCAAGAAATTTGTGAAAATATCACACTAAATTTTTAAAAGTTTTAGTCTACCATAATTCTATTCTCTCAACATCTTTCATATAATATTTGATATACGAGTATGCAGTACAAAGTCCACCAGAGAGAAAAAAATCATTGTGTTGACTATAAAGGTTCGCAAGGGTATTCCTTATACAAATTAAGCGAGAATCATCTTCACGGACCGATATGAATAGCACAAGGCCAACCGAAAGAACACAAGTCAATACACTGGCTTTCGGTAAAGTAATTTGTCAAATCAAATTGACTATTTGATAGATGGTCTCATAGAAATCTCGAAATCAAATGAAATTAAAGGCTGCTTGTATTCCAAACAATTTTCATTTATTCATTATTATTGAATATACTCGCAGCAGATCAACTATTAGAATAGCAATTTTACGACTATTTTGAATCTCTTAATATTCAAACGAACGGTTACAAACCGCGTATTCGAATAATCGGTTTTCAGGTTATTCGAACGAAGAGCACTAGTCTAATACCCATTTCGAGCCATCGATTTTTAAGGCGAAGTTTAAAATATCTGTATAATCGATGTGTATATATGATATAGTTGCCCAATCCGGTCTGACGAAAGTTCAATCGAAATTTTGCCTCTTCTTCATCTTTACTGGCGCAGACACCGCTTACGCGGTTATGGCCGATATAACAACAGCGGCCCAGTCATTTCTTCTTTTCGCAATGTGTCGACAATTGGAGATTCTAAACGAAGCCAGGTCCTTCTCCACCTGATCTTTCCAACAGAGTATAGGTCTTCCCCTTTCTCTGCTTCCCCCAATGGGTACTGCGTCGAGTACTCTCAGAGCTGAGTTATTTTCATCCATTCGTACGGTATGACTTAGCCAGTGTAGCCGCGATCTTTTAATTGGCTGGACTATGTCAGTGTCGTCGTATATCTCATAAAAAATAAGTTTCTTTATTACGGATTTCATTTCGCTGTGGGTTTTCTCAATTTCCTTCACAAAATCAAGAGAATTCGTAGCACCTTAGCATATTTTTAAGCACATCGTGTATTATTTACCTTAAAAACTTCATTGCGGATTTTCGTTTTGAAACAAACTGAATCATAATTTTTTGGGTGATTTTCTGTTTGGTTTTCACATTTTAAAACAGAAGTGGTTTGGTTCGTTGTTCAATAAAAAGATGCGGTTCGATCCAAAATCGGTGCGGTTTGTAGCTCTGCTGTCTATCATCAAAAACAAAGCGAGATAGATATAGGAATATGTATATACATATGTGTAAATGATCAGGGCGACGAGAAAAGTTTTCCATGCCATCTGTAACTTGAGTAAAAATTTAGATATCTTGATGAAACTTGGTATGTGTCCCTTTCGAGTTCATAGATTCATAGAAAACATATAAAATTCCATAACTAAACACTGAATTAAGGTATAAGCTCAAGTACAGAGGATCGCGGTAGCAAGTGGCACTTGTGGACAAAATTTTTTGAAAAAGTGGCCGTGGCCCCGCCCTCTAATAAGTTTAATGTAGATATTGTCAAAAAAGTCTTGCGGTATTTTCGCTAGTTGGCGCTGAAAGCGCGTAGTTCTAGTTTTATTCGTCGCATCGGGTCATGCTACACCTTTTTGGAAAGCTCATTTCACGCGCTAACACGTGTTTGATTGATTGTCGTTTCTTTTAAGTCAGTCGTGAGTTATAGCGTCGCAAACGTGGAGCAAAATAAAGAGAAAATACGGCATATTTTACAGTACTACTACGATAAAGGCAAAAATGCATCTCAAGCCGCCAATAAAATTTGTGCAGTTTATGGACCCGATACAGTTTCCATTTGGTGTAGAGGTGGTCGAAGATGCGCCACGCTCCGGAAGGCCTGTCGTCGAAAATTGCGATAAATCGCTGAATTGGTCGAAAGAGACCGGCATAGTAGCAGCCGTAGCATCGGTCAAGAGCTGAGCATGAGTCATCAAAAATTCATTTCAATTTCAATTAAAAAAAATTTAATAAAAATACCGCAACACTTTTTTGACAACCTAATACCTCCTGAACTCCTTAAGCTTCAACAATCAAATTTGCTGAGTACAAATATCATAAAAACTACTACCGACAATTTGAAATCGGACAACAACCATATATGTATCTCAAATATCACAATTGTAAAATCCATTTGATTCGTTCAGTTTCCAGTACACAAATCAAGAAGCAATTAATATAACGGGATGAAAAATC